>OZ024734.1:5983741-6583741 GCA_964016875.1 Fallopia convolvulus
CTTGGCATTGGGATACCAGGCTAAATAAGGGGTGATAACGATCTACAGATTTGCTTAGCAATAGGCACACCAACTGTGAATCTATTTCTAAGCAAACCCTCATGTACCCCCGTTCCCATGCAAGATTGAGGCCTTGTAGCGCACCCCAAAGCTCAGCCATAGGAACCGTACACATACCTATATAATGAACAAATCCTACCTGCCATTGCCCATCCGCATCACGAATGACTCCACCTGCCGAAGCAGTGCCATCACGTCTTACCGAACCATCTGTATTAATCTTGATCCAACCTTCTCTCGGTAGCTCCCATCGAATGAATTCTTCCGTTTTCTTCAATTGCACCATTTTTTGAACTCTTATGGTCGTATCATATTCCACTACTTGCTTCATAATGAAATCAGCTCGGTTTCTTGAAAAATGAGCATTACGAAATACACATTCGTTACGCCATTTCCAAATCCACCAAATCGAAGTCATAAAAATACAAGACCAAGCAACTCCGCTAGTATGATGGAGATCATAAGAAATATTGGCTCGAATCCAAAAAGCGAAGGGGGACTCGAAAAAAACTTCCCTGGTAAGAGGAGGGTGAAGATCTTCCCAAAGACGCGTTGTAATATCACAATCGCGCAATAGGTGAATCAACGACTCCTCCTCAGTCACACATATCGAGCAGGATGCGTCAACAGCAAAGTGTCGCCGGACCCGCTCTAAATTTGTCAAAATAACCCCTTTGATCACAAGCCAAGAGAACATTCGAACCCTTTCAGTGACTTAATTTTTCCACAACAGTTGGTAAATTGCACGATCAACACCACACCAGCTGAATTCCTTTCGCACTAACTCATAAGCAGATCGGACCATAAAGTCTCCTGAAGAAGAAGAAGGCCAGCTGAGCACATCTACTCTCTCCTGTTCAGGCGAAATAGCAACAGCAGCTATTTTCAATAACGTGGAACTTGACACCAGATTAGCAAACAGCTGCCATTTCCAACCCTGATTCGGTTCCCAGAAATAACAAACTGGTTTATTCAACAATTGTGGCGGAATCTGCTGTGCTGCATCATCAAGCAAACACCTTTCTCCAATCCAGTGATCCATCCAAAACCGAACAAGTTGGCCATTGCCCACACACCAGCGTGATCCCGGAATAACAACATTATCGACCCCAATTTTAATACTCTTCCAAACGTACGAAACATGGGTTCGATCAACAAGCGATGGGCGGATGTATTTGGCGCGTAGAACATCAACCCATAAACTGTTATTGGTAGGCAAAAAACGCCAAGCCAGTTTCCCAACAAACGCCACATTCAGTTCAGCCATGGAACGAAACGCCAGGCCACCGCAATCTTTTGGACGACAAATTTCGTCCCAGCTTACCAAGTGTGTGCGCCTTTGCCCCTCAGTTCCACCCCAAATAAAAGTCCTAGTCAGGGAATCCACTTTGTTGCAAACTTCTTTGGGTAGCAAAACAGTTGACATTGAATATACCGGTATTGACGACAAAACCGATTTAGCTAACGTAACACGGCCTGCCATACTCAGAATTCTTCCCTTCCAACCCTTCAACCTCGCATTAATTTTCTCAATAAGCGGAGCAAAAGTAGTCGTCTTTACTTGCTCATGGAACAGAGGCATACCGAGGTACTTGCCTAAATTACGAGTGACCAAGAATCCACTCTCCCTTTTAAGTGCCTCCATTGTACTTCGTTGCACATTAGGAGAAAGAAAGAGTTTAGATTTGGATGGACTTACACGCTGACCCGAGGCTGAGCAAAAGGAGTCGAGACAGTTTTGGATAATACGGAATTGCTCAACCGAAGCTTCAGAAAATAACATGATGTCATCAGCAAACAGAATATGTGATAAAGCCGGTCCTCCCCTAGAAAGGTGAATAGGTTTCCACACATCATCTGACACTAAACGATTGATCATCTGACTTAGCCTTTCAATACAAAGGACGAACAAGTAAGGCGATAAAGGGTCCCCTTGCCGAATACCTCTGGATGGTGAGAAGGAGTCCGTCATTTCTCCATTCCACAACAGACGAAAGGAAGTAGTATGCAAACATTCCCTTATCCAAGCAATCCACGTACTAGAAAAACCCGCTTCACCAAGCGTATCTTCAACAAAGTCCCATCGCAGTCTATCATAGGCTTTCTCAAGGTCGAGTTTCATTAACATCCATCCCCTCCGGCCTTGTTTTCTTTTCATTGAGTGGACTACTTCCTGTGCAAGAACTATATTATCACTGATCAATCGACCCGGTAAAAAATTCCCCTGCATAGGTCCGATAAGCTTCGGAAGAACTGATTGTAGACGATTAACCAGCACTTTTGTAACCGTTTTATATAACACATTACAAAGACTAATGGGCCGAAATTGGGTAATTAATTCTGGTTCATCAACCTTCGCAATGAGACAAATAAGTGTCTCATTCAACCCCGGCGACATCTCTGAAGAACGAAAGAAATTCTTGACCGATGATATCACAGAATTACCAACTGTATTCCAGCATTTATGATAGAATACGGGTTGGAACCCGTCAATACCCGGGGCTTTGAGACCCCCCATCATCTTAACAGCTCGGGCTATCTCAACATCACTAATCGGTTTGTCCAAATCCGCCCATTCTGTACCAGTTAAAAGCGGGAACGCACCTCTGTTGCAATTAACCGGGCCACGCTCAACATCAGGGAGATGATACAAAGATCTGAAGAAATTCAGGGCGTGGTTTTCCATCTCAGCTCTCTCCACTAACCAATTTCCACTATCATCTTTTAATGATTCAATTCTATTTCTCTTCCTACGAATAACCGTAGACATATGGAAGAATCGCGTATTACGATCACCTGCTTTAAGCCATTGAACACGCGACTTTTGAAGCCATAAGAGTTCCTCCCGTTCCATGAGCACATCTAATTGCAATTTTAGATCAGTTTCTAGCTGCAACAAGTTATCCGAAGGCGCTGAATTCAACATCTGCTGAACCTCATCTAACCGAACAAGCAAATCAGTTTTCTGAGTCTGAATATGTCCAAAAACATCACGATTCCATTTGATCAACTTGCCCCGGATATCTTCAAGTGCCTCAACCATGTGAATTTCAGCTTTCCAGGAATCATGTATGAACTTTAGGAAGTCCGGGTGAGTTAGCCAGGCTACCTCAAACCGAAAGGGTCGTCTCTTACGATTAAACTCTATCCGGGGAGTAAGCGACAACAACAAAGGGGTATGATCCGACGACAGTTTTGGGAGATGTCGAACCACAGCATTTGGCCAAAGGAGACGTCCTGCGACATTAGTAAACACACGGTCAAGCCATTTCTCAACTAAAGTACGTGTTGAATTTCCTCTAGCCCACGTAAAAGCTTGTCCTGTAAAACCCAGATCAATCAGTCCTGTTTCATTCACCATATGCAAAAATTTATCGGAATCCTTCGTTAGAAGACCCGATCCACCACGTCGTTCTGTAGTATGCAAAATACAGTTAAAATCTCCCCCAACTATCAAGGGTTCAGTTATGTTTTCTAGCTAATTCAACAAATTTTTCCAGAAATTCCCCCTTCTTCCTGGTGAAGGTGGAGCATAGACGGCAACAACATGGAATCGACATTGACCGCTAACAACAACAGCATGTATAAAATCAGTATTCATAGACACAACTTGCAAATTGACCTTTTCCTTTTTCCATAACAGCCAAACACCTCCAGCAAGCCTAACAGCTTCAATGCGAACACACCCCGAAAAACCGAGACGATCACATACTTCTTGAGCTTGATCTCCAGAAATTCTTGGTTCAAAGACTGACATAATATCTACATGAAAATGGAGGACCATGTATCTAGCCGCCCTTCGGAAGCCGGGATTCCCGACACCGAAACAATTCCAGAAGATGCTATTCATAAGGACACAACCCCCGGGTTACTACCCCCGTTAACAGAAACATGTTGAGTTTGGCTAGCCAACCCAAGTTGTGCGGCCTCATTATCCTCCATAGTGGTGTCGTTACATTTTCCTTTCTCCTGTGCTGTGATCATCGCTATGTTTTGCTGGTTATGATCTGTCATACCCTGCTCGTGAGAATTCTGCTGAATAACCCGTACTGTCATATTTTGTTGTTGAGCAGGCACGATCGGATTTTCCTGAGCATGAAACTCAAAATCTGGTTCATTAGCCACACAGGCCCTTTTCCCTATATTACTCGTTGGCCCATTAAACAAAGTCAGTTGGCCCAAACTCGAATCAGTTTTCTTCCCTTTTCTGTTCTTCTTTCTCCCCGATTTTAGGCCCACAACCCCCTCATTTTTCGAGATTTTCTTTCCTATATCACCCGAGCTCTTTTTGGCATTCAAATCTTTACCCGCGCTTGTTGATGCTTCTCCAAAGATTTGCTTGCCTTTTTCAACTGCCGGAATCTTAACCACAATATTTTCCTCCTTTTCAGCAGAACCCAACGCAGAATAGCGATTTTGCCCTTCAGTCGATTTTCCAGTTTCGGTTCCCAATTTACCCTTAGTCCTAGCCTTGTTCGGGCGGCGTTGCACAATCGTCCACTCGCCATATCTTGGCGCACCATCAGCCGGACCTGGGGATTTATTTGGTTGGGCCATCGATGCCACATTGACCCTTTCCTTTTCCTTATCATTGTTTGCTTGGACTTCCAATGGACATCGATTAAGCACATGCCCATACCGACCACACTTAGTGCAAATTAAGTGTAGTCCCTCATATTCAATATGGAATCGACAACCGTTAACGGTAACAGATCCCTTAAGGGGTCGAGTAATATCGACTTCCACACAAATTCTAGCAAAATGACATCGATTGGAAAACATCGTCTTGTGGTCAACCCTGATAGGACGACCCACTCCCTCTGCTAAAGTCAGTAGCATGTTTTCTTCATAAAGAATCATAGGCAATCCCGAAATTCTAATCCAAGTAGGTGTCGTAGTGATAACATCCGTAAAAGGATTGAACTCCGGCGACCATGGCCTGATAATCAATTAGTGGCCAAAGATCATCCATGGTTCCCCCATTAGCGCTTTCATATAGTCACCCTCTGCATCAAATTTAACCACATAGTACCCATTCGGGAGATCAGCAACACGAATCTTGCCTCCTGGTTTCCATATCTCATGTAGCTTCCTTTCCATTATTGCATGAGGCACCATCGTGCCCAAAGATTTGATTATCAGCGATCCCTCCCAAACAGAAGCAAGTGCCTGCAGAATTTCCGTATCCACATTGAACACCGGATCACCATCCGCGCCCTCTGGGAACGTCATGGCCACTCTTTCTATTAAGAATTCTCACTTAAGCACAATGCGACTTTCACCAGACTCTCCCATCACCGTCGCTTTCCACGATTTTGGTTGGGTCATAGCCGCTTCAATCCCCATGTTCACATCCTTGTCCATCGGTGTCTCCGGAACCGTGCCCGGTGTTGAGGGTGAACCATTCATCCGGTCGTTGGCAAAACCCTAGTGGAAACAAAAACAGGCGCGTGCGGCGCGTTCTTATACAATATTGAAAAATAGAGGGAGTAAGGAAACTTGGATTTTTTGTCCACATGGATTTACTTCCGTATCCAATCCAAAATTCCCAAAAAAAACCTAAATTGACTACCATTCGAGTCGGAGAATTCAAACCCCAGACCAAAAAATGGCGATCTCCTTACTCCCTCTCTGCTCGTTAACACCCTCTGCTCTATCACTGCCCTCCAATTTTAAATCTCGCCTCCCAAATCCAAGCATTTCCCCCAATTTCTCATCAATTCAGCTCGTTCACCCGCCCGTCGATTTTCGTCGGAAAACTTGTTCTGCCACCGGAAATGGAAGCAGCAAAGAGGAGTCGGCGGCGGCGTTCTTGGACGGAAACGGCGTCGTTGAGGACATGGATGCTTATCTCAACCACCTCTCCCTCGAATACGACTCTGTTTGGGACACCAAACCCTCTTGGTACCCCAATTTATTTCTCATTCCATGTTTCAACTCCTCGTTATCTCAATGTGTTTTTGAATGGAAAAATTGGTGCCTCTAAAAGCTCCCCCAAGAATATTGGAAGCTTCAATTTGCGACCATGGCTACTGAACGTGGAATTCAAATTTGATTAAATATTCAGTACGATGAGTTAGGTGGCGTTTGGAATAAGATATTAGGTATTTGGCGAAGTTGACACAGGAATACAGGATGAATGGAGTTGTGAAAACTCACATTCAATCAGGTTGATAAAATCAAAGACAGCCACACCCGTAACCAAACACGAATTATAGTCTTTCATATTCTTTAATAGGCTGATTTCCAGTTGAAAGCACCTCATATAACTGAACAGCTAGTTAAAGAACTTCACTTTGTGTAGGAAATAATCCTCTAAGGATCTGCTGATGCTAATGCTGTGCTGCTATTGTTTTTACATGACTGAACATTCGTGCCATGTATTCAATTCCAAGTTGAGTTTTTTAGAATTGATCCGAGTCAATTCATTTTAGGTGCCAACCATGGACAATAACATTGACTGGAGTATTGATCATCTCACTCAGCTGGTTGGTTCTGCACTCAGCTTTAGCTACTGCTGTCGTCGCTACCTTGATTTCAGCTTGGTGGTACATCTTCCTATATTCTTATCCCAAGGTCCGATCATGCCCTATGCTAGTATACATTCTCTCATTTCTCTTCTCCATTATGCTCGCCTTGTGTTGGAACTTAAGTTCTTACAATGATTCCTTTTGCTGTTGATCATTGCTAACTCATTTCCATAAACAATCATTCATTTAGTAGTTGTTCTTGGACTTGACGGAGAAATACTCGTTCATGGCATTTTAATGTAGTCCTTAGTATTGCACATCAGCTTGCCTGGATGTGCCTTGTTGAGATTGACTGACACTCTGATTTGCTCAGGTGTCATGATTTCGGTTTTAATATTAGGAGCACTATTTGGAATTTGAATCTGTCAAATGTTGATGTATGTGCTATTAATGTTTCAGGGTTACTCAGCAATGATAGAGGAGAGGAGAAGGAAGGTGACGAGCGGGATTGAGGACACATACGGTGTGAGCAAGAATCAATGACTTCCAAATTCATTACTGCACTGGTACTTCCTGTTGCGTCCAAACCAACCTGTACATGCTCCGGTACGAAATTCTGTACAGCATGCCCAGCAACCTGATGAATGTTCCTCCTTTGCTTGATTTCATGTTTGAGGCATTTTTTGGTGGTTGATCTTTGGCTAGTACCCAAGTAAACAAGGGTTTGTAGATAACCACTAACATCATGGCATATTGTTTAGTTTTTCTATTGAAATTGAGCATCTTGTTGCTATATCAACTGTTCCAGAAATGAGATTATTCAGGTTTTAGGTGAATTCAGTTCATAGAATGATTGTCCATGCATATACCAGAAACAAGAAAACTCTATCTTGGTGACAGAAATGAGACCATCCATCTTTGCCATTTACCTCAAATTGCTCATAGTATTTTAGAATATCCCCAATAGATGTTCTACATCATTGGATCGTTTCGACGTGTCTCATCCTTCCCGATTACTTCTGACTCGGTCCTTAGGACCTCATTTGCAAGGATACTTTAGGGCATTTCACTTCTTATTAGAGTGGTTTTCCCTAATTTTTCTTTATCAAAAATAAAATATATTAGGGTTGTTGTTTCTAAATCTAGAGTCTTCACTTATATAAGCATAAACAAGTAGGGGCGTCAATCGGGTGGGTCGGGTCTGCTCGATTTCGGGTAAGTTTGGATCCGGGTCAAATTCAGATATTTTGATAATCGGGTGGAATTGGATTGGATCATTTTAGGTTGGGTGCTCAATTACCGGGGTTTTGGGTCAATTTCGGTTGGGTATTCTATTTTCGGTCTAACTTGATTTCGGATAAGTCAGGTTTCGGGTTTGTTGGATTTCGGGTTAGCCGAATCTTTATTGAGAATATATATCGAATGATGATTTATATAGTTTAATTACTCTAAAGCCTAACTATTTAATGTAACATTTTCTCCTACCAGTTCATTTAGTTAAATAGAGGGAGTATTGTGTTGTGGAATATATGGAAACCTGTTTATGTTTAGGGAATTATGTTAGCTCTTTGTTGCATCTTTAATTATTGACTCCAACCATAAATTCACCTCCAACAGTAATATTCACTCCTTTTACTGCAAGCAGAAAAGAAATGATATTTTTCAGTTGGAGTCGAGTGTTGCTCGGTTCATTACATTTTCTCCTTTTACTGTAAGGATTCGTGTTAAACCATGCTCGAGTGTTGCTCGGTTCTGGTTCAGCCACATATGAGAAGGGGAAGAATGCCCTTCAATCTTGGAGGTGCATTATGTTTTCCTATACTACTGCCAAATTCGTGTCAATTGATTGCTGATTGATCTCTCGAGGTCTTGTTAGCTCACGCGTAACGCTTGTTTGCATTCAGGCATTTCCAAATGCCATGCACTTCTCATTGTGTAGGAAACAATCTTCTAAATATCTGCTGATGCTATACGCTGTTCTGTGCTATTGTTCTTTACATGATTGAGCATTCCGCGTCCTATTCAATTTAGGTGTCAACCATGGACGATAACAATCGCCGCTACCTTGATTCCAGTATACATTCTCTCATTTCTCTTCTACATTATACTCGCCTTGTGTTGGAATTTAAGTTCTTACAATGATTCCTTTTGTTGTTGATCATTGCTAACTCATTTCCATAAACAATTGTTTATATGTGCTAACTCTTTAGAGGTGTCATGATTTTGGTTTTAATATTAGGAGCACTATTTTTAATTTGAATCTGTCAAATGTTTATATGTGCTGTTAATGTTTCAGGGTTACTCAGCAATGATAGAGGAGATGCTCTTTCTCTAAGTTCAAATTCAGGCCCAATTCCGTGCACTTTTGGCCTTCTTTTATCTGCAGTAAAGCCCAATGATATAAATGGGCCCGTTCTACCTCCAACACACTTCTACCATCATATGAATGGAATCAATGGATCAACACAAATCAGAAGTTCATTTTTTTGATGAGAAACCCCACCCTCGGATGCAAATCCTGGGTTCGTGACCCAACCGATAAGAAACATATATGGAGATTAGTTCAACCACAGAGCTGGCAAGTCGGAGCCAAGACGAAGACGGCGTGGGACTTAACAGCTTGCAAACTGGGGGATTCTTCTACTAATGGCGGGTGTTTTGGTTCATGATTAGACCGGGGTTTTATTTCAGTTTTATCTCTTTTATCCTAAACCGGTTCACTTGTTTAGAACCGACTATATAAACTCATCTCTTTTCATTCCCAACTTGCGATAAAACAGTGCACTGAATGTGCGTGCTTATGGCACAATTCTGTTGAATGAATTGCTGTTTTATTTGCCAACTTTGATTGATTCTGATCTTGTACTTGCTGTGCTTGTTGATTACTTGTTCAATTTGTGGATCGAACACCGATTCTCACATGATATCAGAGCACTAGTTGGGAAATCGGTGATTCGCGATTGTTTGCTGGGTTTTTGGGGTTTTTATGTTGAAAAGTTGTTTTCAGGTACGATCTACCTTCCGGTGTTGAAGGAAAGGTGTTTGAGCGAAGATGACGAAAGGTTTGAGTGAGAAAGATGCGGCGATTGTGGCGAGCATGGTGGATCCATTGTTGCTCGCGAATTCAGATTTTCCAGGGATGATGTTGACGACGAATCCGTTTGATGGAAAGAATTTTCTGGCCTGGAGCAGGCAAATGGAACGAGCTCTTATGGCGAAAATGAAGCTCGGATTCATTGATGGAAGCGGAACACGACCAGATCTGGGTTCTGTGGATTATGAGCGTTGGAAACGCTGTGATTCCATGGTAGCGTGTTGGATATTGAACTCAATGACACATGAGATGTCAAGTGGTTTTGTTTACACCAAGTCTGCGAGGAGTCTCTGGATGGATATTTGCGATCGTTACAGGCAAAGCAATGGTCCAATGGTGTTCCATCTTAAGCAAGAGCTGATGCAGATCACACAAGGTAATTCTTCGGTCACACACTACTACTGTCGTTTGAAACGTTGCTGGGATGAAATTAGGGATTTGACCGGATTACCAGCTTGTTCTTGTGGCACTGTTGAGACTTGCAAGTGTAACCTGGCTGCTAGAGTTCTTGATCAGGATAATCAAGACAAAGTAATGGAGTTTCTGATGAAGTTAAATGGAGAATATAAATCAGTCAAGAGTCATATTGTTGCTATATATGGATCCCTTGCCTAACATCAACAAGGTTTATCAGATGGTCATAGGGGTCGAGACACAGAAGCAGGTTACGGGAACAATCAGTATTGAAAGTTCTGCATTTATGGCTGGTCAGAGGGGCAACAGATACGAGACAGGAGGAGGATCTGGTGAGAATGTGAAGGGGAACACATACAGTGGAGAGAAGAGGGACTTTAAGAAGACAAGAGGTCCTCACAAGAGAGTATGTGCAAGGAGGAAGGCCACATAAAGGACAACTGCTTCGAGATAATTGGGTACCCCGATTGGTACAAGGGAAAGAAGATGAGAAGAGGAGGACGAGTGGCAGCTAATGTGGAGGTGGAACGAGTTGGTGAAACACCATTAGAACGTGGAAATGGTGGAGAACAGAAAGGAGGGATAGAACAGCAGCTGGTTCAAGCAATCACAACTCTCTCAAGTTCCTGTCAAGATGTGATGAGAGCCTTCAGGACAGAGAAGGCAATGACAGCTGAAGTAAGGGGAGGAAGATTCAGTCAAGAGAACAAGGCCGGGACATCATCAAGCTCAGGAGGAAGAGTAACCAAATCCAATTTCCATTTTGCAGGTATTTCAGTTTCTGTCCTAAATGTGATTCAAAACACTAGCAATGACTGGATAGTTGATAGTGGTGCGTCAGATCATATGACATCATTCTTTGAGTTATTGATAAATCCAAGAGATGTGAGGTGTCCAGTTCATATAGTTTTGCCTGATGGGAGTTCAAAATCTGTTCAGACAATTGGAGATGTAAAACTGAATGAGAATTTGATTCTGAAGGATGTGTTGTTTGTGTCAGATTTTAGATATAATTTGTTGTCAATAAGTAAGCTGGTTTCTGATGGGACATTAGATGCATATTTTTACAGAGGTTGTTGCGTCTTGCAGGACCATTTGAGTAAGAGATGCGTGGCACAAGGAGAAGGTCTGGGAGGACTATTCAGAATCAAAGCAAGTCAAGGGAAAGAAGTAGCTTCAGTTTCTAGTTTAAATGAATGTGTTGCAGACTATGGAAAGTCTTTTGGTTGTGCTACTGTTGATGAGACAGATGTAACTCTTTTACATAAGAGGCTAGGACACCTATCTTTTTCTAAGATGCAACATTTGCCTTGTTCTAAAGTTTCAGTTCAAGATAATTTCATTTGTGATGCTTGCTCTTTAGCTAAATTTCACAAGCTCAGTTCTCCACCTAGTCTGTCTTATTCTGAAAATTTGTTTGATTTAGTGCATATTGATCTGTGGGGTCCCTATAGAGTGGGAGCCCTTAATGGTGAGACATATTTTCTCACTGTGGTAGATGACCACAATAGAGGTACTTGGACATATTTGGTCCATAGAAAGCAACAGGTGGGTGAGATTATAGATGCCTTTATAAGGTATGTGCAAACACAGTTTGGGGTGACTCCCAAAACTATCAGAACAGACAATGGAAGTGAGTTCATCAACAGGAAATTTGCAAAGATGCTCAGTGGTTTTGGGATTGTGCATCAAAGGAGTATGGTCTACAGGCCAAAACAGAATGGAGTAGTAGAACGGAAGCACAGACATTTACTGGATACAGCAAGAGCCTTGAGAATTCAAGCAGGTTTGCCACCAAGTTTCTGGGGAGAGTGCATCCTTGTTGCTACTTGATAAATAAAATGCCATCTTCTGTATTGGGATGGAAAACACCCTATGAAATATTGTTTTCCAAAATACCATCTTATGACAACATAAGAGCGATGGGGTGTTTATGCTATGCCTATATGGCACCTAAATCCAGTGACAAAATGGAGCCTAGAGGAAGGAGAAGTGTGTTCATTGGATATCCACCAAATGTTAAAGGATATAAGTTGTATGATTTGGGGGATAAGAAGGTGTTTCTGAGCAAGGACGTAATCTTCCATGAAGATGTGTTCCCATTCTTGGCAGAATCAGGAGGGAAAAGCATTATCATGCAAGGGGGAAGTACTCAGATGCCTTCACATGTGTTTTTGGATGATGATGAGATGCAAGAATTAGACACGCCACTATTCCCTGATAATCAGGTCACTGAAGAAACCAACAGGTTGTAGGAGAGTATAGTTGTTCCAGAAACTGAGCACAATTCAGGTCAGGGTTCTGCAGGTTCACCCATCATACACAACCAGGACTTGAGGAGGTCAGAAAGAATGCGGCAGGCACCAATTTGGCACAATGATTATGTTGTTAATAGTGTGCAAACAAATTATTTTGCGTCCTTAGCAAGTGTGATGAGCATTAAAGAACCTCACAACTATTCTGATGCAAAGGAGGATCCACAATGGATGGCAGCCATGAGGGATGAGTTGGATGCTTTAGAAAGGAATGGAACTTGGAAATTAACTGATCTTCCACCAGGAAAGGCGGCCATCAAATCCAAATGGGTGTTCAAAGTAAAATTCAAACCTAATGGAGAAATAGAAAGGTACAAGGCCCGCTTGGTGGTGAAGGGTTTTAGCCAAAAACTAGGGAAAGATTACAGGCACACTTTTTCCCCAGTGGCAAAGGTGCCTACAGTTCGCATGCTTATTGCTATTGCAACAGCAAAAGGTTGGAATCTACATCAAATGGATGTGAACAATGCCTTTTTACACGGGCATTTAGAGGAAGAAATTTACATGGAAGTGCCAGAAGGATATGCAGGTCATGAATCCGGGCAAGTATGCAAGTTAGAGAGGTCCCTTTATGGACTTAAACAAGCCTCACGACAATGGAATGTGGAATTGACTTCTTTTCTGGTGAGTTTGGGATATGTGCAATCTCATTCAGATTATTCCCTATTTATCAAGGCCAATGGTGAATCTTTCACGGCCATGCTAGTCTATGTTGATGACGTTTTGCTCACAGGCAATGATCATGATGAGATTGAGAGTGTGAAAGGAGCTTTACATCAAAAATTTACCATCAAGGATTTGGGCCTTGCTAGGTATTTCCTTGGAATGGAGTTATATAGAGATGGTCGAGGGACAATACTTAGTCAGCAAAAATATGTTAGAGACATTTTAACAGACTGTCACATGACACATTGTAAACCAGCAAAAGTGCCCTTACAAAATGGATTAAAATTGAGTTTAGATGATGGAGTTGTATTTCCAGATGCTGAATTGTATAGAAGAGTGGTTGGCAGATTGCTATACTTGTGTCTGACTCGACCAGACATTTCTTACAGAATACAACACTTGAGCCAGTTCGTCTCCAAGCCAAAGATACCACACTGGCAAGCAGTTCAGCATGTTCTGAAATATTTGAGTGGCACGCCAACATTGGGTCTATTTTATCCTGTGCAGACTTCACTCAAACTGACTGGCTTTACTGATGCAGATTGGGGTTCGTGCCTCACTACTCGACGATCTCTTTTTGGCTATTGCATATTCTTGGGTCATTCACTTGTGTCATGGAAAACAAAGAAGCAGAGCACGGTGTCCCGATCTTCTGCCGAAGCTGAATATAGGAGCATGGCATCGACAACCGCTGAGCTAATCTGGTCTAGCTATTTGCTGCGTGATTTACACATTCCTTTGCCACTACCGATCAAGCTCTGCTGCGACAATCATGTTGCTCAGCAATTGGCAGCCAACCCATGTTTTCATGAACAGACAAAACACGTTGACCTGGATTGTCACTTCATTCGAGAGCGAGTTCAATCCGGGTTTATCCAATCTGCTTACATTCCGACTGGAATGCAAATTGCTGATATAATGACCAAGGCTCTCAACCATGGCCAACATGCGTTTCTCTCCAACAAGTTGGGACTTTGTCAGGCTCCAACTTGAGGGGAGGATATGGAGATTAGTTCACCCACAGAGCTGACAAGTCGGAGCCAAGACGAAGACGGCGTGGGACTTAACAGCTTGCGAACTGGGGGATTCTTCTACTAATGGCGGGTGTTTTGGTTCATGATTAGACCGGGGTTTTATTTCAGTTTTATCTCTTTTATCCTAAACCGGTTCACTTGTTTAGAACCGACTATATAAACTCATCTCTTTTCATTCCCAACTTGCGATAAAACAGTGCACTGAATGTGCGTGCTTATGGCACAATTCTGTTGAATGAATTGTTGTTTTATTTGCCAACTTTGATTGATTCTGATCTTGTGCTTGCTGTGCTTGTTGATTACTTGTTCAATTTGCTGATCGAACACCGATCCTCACAACATAAACCAAGTTAACCGGTTTGCGCTGACTGGTTCTCCCGAATGAAAACGCGAGACTTGATCTTTCACCCAAGTGAAAAGATGAAGGCAAATATCGAACCTAAAATCTCCCAACATCCCCTTCATACCTCCTTCCACATAAGCCTTTGTGAAACAATCAATGACACCCCAAACAATGTGCCATAACTCATTGGCAAAATTATATACAAACAAAGTTGAAAGTACGTTAACAAAATTATATACAAACAAAGTTGAAAGTGCCTCATTGTAATGTTTATATCTAACCAGTAGAGCTTAATTTTGACACCTCCAAAATTATAACCAAAGCATTTGAATCCCTAATTTCTCTCCAATGAATATAATGTACCAAAAAAATACATATATCCAGCTATCATTGTTAACTACTACCTTTGTTTTATTTGCCATTTGAACCTAAACTGATTGATGGTAACAACTTTCAGGATTATTATAGAGAAAACTTGGGAGAGTATCCAAGAAGTCAGTCAATGCATATTTAGACTAAAAGTCACTATAACTAGAAGACTTTCGGTTGACAAAATGATGGCAAATATTTCTCTTTACCTGCTTAAGTTAAGGGCTACCTGTTTTTGCCCATATAACACTGTCTGACTCATTCTTGATTCTTCTTCCAATTATGATCCTTGCTCACCTTTAGTAGGTAGAAAACCAATGTCAATGTCTTACATTTTGTCCCCCTCCTCTTTCTTTACAAAGTGGTTGAGATTCGATATCTAAAACTACATCAATCTAGCATTTGGTTTCTTCTTAAGTTCATGGAACCATTCTTTTTTGATAAAGATGACAAATCCTGTTTATCTTCCGCATTGTCGCATGGAAATCAACTAGTATAACATCATTGTCGACGATTCATCATCGGGTTGTCAAATTAAGGCGAGACCAAGTTCTTACAGAGTCGTCCCAAAAAGGGTTTTGTGATCTTTTAATGCCACCTTCTTTGAGGTTGTTGGCTCTGAATTTTTGTCCGGTGGGTTGGGTTTGCTTCATATGTTTGAACTGTGTTGCAAGTTGCAATGTCACATGCAAAAGAAAGGGAAAAAAAGGACAAGAAGAAGAAGACTTTATAAATGTCACGTTATTATTGAAGCAGGAGACAAATGAATGACCAGTATCAGGCATAGAAGAGCGCAGGTCACAAGTGGTATCTCAGGGTTAGGGTTCATGTGGGGATCATATAGATTGCAAATTAATTCAAAATTGTTCTGACCCCAATTGTATATTTTTTCCAATAACTTGTCTTGTCTCAATCTAGCTTTTTAACTTTTGAGTATCTTATTTCACTCTTAGTTGGTTCCATTGGCTAAAGTTGCTCTATGTCTGAATCGGGTAATAGTTGGACGTATTTAATGGGCAGACTCTCTCATTTAAAAATAAATTCTTGAGGGCATATTTATTTTTAACCCCTAATGACTTTTGGTTAACATAATGTCTTTTAAGAGTGATTGAAAATAAATATGAAAAAATTGGGTGATTAAGTAATATGACTTTTTTTACGAGCGAGTTTATGTGGGGGACTCAAATAATAAATCTAGCAATTGTTTTTCTGATCATATCTTATTTATTAGACTTATTATGTATTAGGTTTTAGATGTGTGCATGACCCTTAATCTATCGGCTCACACACTTTATAGCCAATGCAATTTTTTTTTGTTGTTATTGTACGTAAAAGTGTTTTTTTATATGAAATGATACATACCCAATATAAAATGTTAAAGACTAAAACGGAAGTGTTAAAACATCACAAAAACAACAACAAAAACAACATCAACACTTGGATAGATATTGATACAAGTGGAATCTAGGCTTTCAAGATGTATCTACCCTTGTCTCAAGCGAAAGTCGGAGGGTATTCACTGTTCACTGATTTGATATACTGTAGCTAGACTTCCTTGTAACGTACCACTGTAGTTTTTCACTCATCATAGGTTAATCCTCATTTAGTATAAAAACTGTACCGATTGAAATATTTTCTCCAAAAGGCTTAAGCATGTTCATGGTAGACTTGTGCAAAGCCCTAGTGATCTTTACACACGTCATAATCAAAAAGTGAAAATGAACAAGTCATAGAGCCAAGCCTATATGTAATTTCATGATAAGTCCAAGTATAATCACACATTATCCTAATGTTTAAATAAATATCACATACTCTATTAAGGAAAAATAAAAATGAAGGAGCATGCATGCATGGGCCACCGCTGATTAGATAGAGATATGATATATTGATATCATGGTATGGAGTATATATGGACCATTCAACACATATATACATAAGCAAAAACGTTACATTAATTAAAAACGAATTGAAATTCCAACTTCCATAACTACCATGAGGTTTTCAGTGTTCACCCACATGCAAATCCATCCCAAATTACATCATCAACTTCTATTAATTGGCCAGGCAACTCTTTTTAATTGAATTGGTCCCAACTCTTAGCCCTATCATCCCCATAGAAAATTAGAAATGGAATGCATTTAGTTCACTTTAATTCCTTTTTTCCATCTTCATCTCCAACAATATATATTCCCTTCGTTCTATTCTACTTGTCATGAAGGCCTAATACACATATATTAAGGCATGGTATAATCTTACCAAATTACCCTTATTAATTACCCATATTAATTATACATTCCTCTTTTTTAGAGACTTTTTTCAAGTATATTAGTTACATACAAAGGGTACAAATGAAAAATCTTGTACAAATATAGCTTCAAGGACAAATAGAACTGAAAAAAAATTTAAGACTTTATTGACAAGTAGAATAGAACGGAGGGAGTATCCAACATTATCATTTCCTTCTTCATATTTTTATGCGGAGTATCTATCGTAATCCTCTAGGTTATTCATTTCGAGGACCCATCTTAATCAGGAATGGAACCAACTCCAAAAAGATTAGTAGGCTAGATTATGGATAAAAATTAAAATTAGAAAAAAAGTGGAGGTAAGAATTATAATTAAACACGAGTCTTTACAAAATACATGTAACTCTTTCGACCAAAAAAACATACATGTAAATCTATTACTACTTGAGCTCATTAATTAAAACAAAAAGAAGGTGGATATATTGTGTATGATCAAAACTCATACTCCGTATTTTAGTGTGGGCGTTATTTTTAGTGTTTTATTCACTCTTGAGTTTAAACTCGATCGGTGTGTATCTTTCTATTTTGATTGTTTATGTTGATCGAAAATCCACTTTCTACATAGGAAGTTGAGAATTAAATTAGATTAGTATTGTATATAGAATATGAGTTACTCTTCTTGTTTTTAATTAGTTTTAAGATGGAATTCTACTGGACTTGAATTGTGTACTGAGATTACGTATACACGCTTCCCTATTATGGTCCATGAACTTTCACAGTTTATACTTTTTACTTGTTTTATTAGCTTGTTTTGAGTCATTGTTGCTACCCTTCACATTTCATACTTCTTACTTGTTCTATTAACTTGTTTTGAGTCATTGTTGCTACCCTTCACAGTTCATACTTCTTACTTATTCTATTAACTTGTTTTGAGCCGTTGTTGCTACCCTTCACAGTTCATACTTCTAACTCGTTCTATTAACTTGTTTTGAGCCGTTGTTGCTACTCAGTTTGTCTTGATTACCGTTTTGTTTTTGTGCGACCTCTCAATTTATCGGGTGTATTTAATTATCGAAATTTTACTAAAATGAAAAAAAAAACTCATATTGTATGTAAGGTAAGCTCACATGTTGCTTCTTATTTGAAAGATTTGGGATGGTCGCACCCTCGAGCAGTATGCAATCATGAGTTTAATTGCTTAGAAAGTGGGATTTTGTCACGTGATTAACGGTCGAATCATTTTTGAAAGTGTTCATGTTATGTATTAATATTAATTCCAACCTAAAAAATGCTACCTAGCTAGGTTTTAACATACATTAATTTAAAAGAAAATTTGAAATGTCATTCAAGTCTCATTGATTACCAAGGATTCGAGATCCATTGGCCGGTGAACGTCATAATGAATCTTGAATATGATATATTAAATGGGGTGTGTAACTTTAAATCATCTAAACTAACTTATAGGTAACACAATATTACGTCGGTACTCTACGATTCACAATGTATTTTCAACATCAGTTTCTGAAATTTCACATTAAAATTTCCAATATTTTAGTAAAAGCATCGCATTTATTAAAACTTTTGATCCGCATTTTGAATATGATAAAATCAAATGAATGTAAGTTTAGTAGATCATCCAAATTAATAGGTAACGCAATATTACGTCAGAGACCACGATTTTTTCAACATCAATTCCTGAAATTAAACCTCACGTTAAATTTTCCAATATTTTAGCAAAAACATCACATTTAGAACTTTTGATCCGCATTTTGAGCCACGTCAGTGCAATTATTTTAAACAAAAGTCATCCTGAAATTATGTCATAAGAACATGCGATTTTCTGACTTTTTTTCTTCTACGAAATAAATTTAAAAAATCCCACAGAACTATATATATATATAAAAAATACAACATTTTTTTTAAAATATCTTGGCAATGTTCTCAAGGACAATAGGAAATCGGGATCATGTAATTAAACCCGGCCACGCTACTTAGCGTACCCGTAATTAACAATATTTATACAACTCGTTAACTAATTAAGTAAATTAACGTAACTATGATGTATTGCTTAAAGAATACTCAAAAATATTTTGATGAATGATTTTGATCCAATGTTTTCTCGTACAAGCGTATTTGAGTAACTTCACTAGAAATGGCCGCGTGCAATGCCTTTGTCATCATTTACCGACGAACTTGTGTGCACAATATATACGTGCATTTAGGGTGATGACAAAGCTTGCAAACAATAGTTAAAAGTAGGAGTAACTAGTTGAATTCTTATGCCATGCACAAGCTTTGTTTAAAAATATGGTATATAAATAAATTATTTTTCAATTTTAACTAATAAAAAGAATATTTTAATGTTTAAAATTTGAAATGCCTAAATATTAGGAATGTTAAGTAATTGTTATTTCAATAAATATAAAAACTAATTAATTAAAATATTGTGGAACTCAAATTATTGATAAAAATAATAATTTAAAAACACCAAAAAAATTACACATAGGCGAATTGAATAATCAGCTGATATGTGGTCAAAATGCTTCTTCTTTAGTATATAGATAGATAGATTAAAAAAAATCCTCTTTTCCCATATAAAAAATCATTAACTAGTACTCCGCAATAAATCAACCGACTCTCCTTCTATCCAAAAAAACAAATTTGTGAAAGGCTGAGATCTTTGGAATTTTAGAGAACGGGAATGCTATGTATTGATACACATGATAGCTAGGTGTATATCTATATTTTGCCAAAAAAAAAACGTGATTTTATAGGTAGTGAAGGTAAATAAGTAGGCGAAATATAATTATGAAAGATGGGTTAGTCTCTTAATTGGTAATCTCTTAATTTTGTAGTAATATCTTAATTGGTAATCTTTTTGTTTTAAAATTATTTTCATTTTAAACTTTAGTTTGTTTTAAAAGTATTTTTATTTTAGAATTTTGTCACTTCTTTATATTTAAACCTTTGTATTTCTTGTTACTTTTTAAAAAAATAAGGGGAGAATTGTTAGTAATGGTATTGAAAAATAGATACATTTGTATTTGTTAAATTTTGATTAAATTGATATAAGTAAGTATATTTTTATAAAAAGTTTATGTATCTTTTCTATAAAAAATATCATTTCAAGAAAATAATTATTAAAAATTGGTGTAGGAAAGAATATATGTTAAAAAATTATACATAACTTATGTAAAAGGCTATCCTATCAAAAAATAAAATTAATATATTAATTGTTTTGTTTAATATATAAATACAACTAAATAAAAATAATTTTATTAAATTTCAACTAATCAAACTAATTTTGAAAAATAGATAATATTATTTAACGAGTTAGAGGTTGTTTTATATGTTATTTTAACCTCCATTTTAATAGATAGTAATGATTATTTTCGTGGTCTAGTGGAGAAAAAAAACACCCAATTTTAATTGTAAGTGTTATTAACTTATTATCATATCAATTAATGAGTCATTATCTTCTGCAATTAAATACTTTGTACAATGTAATGTCCCTTACGTCTCTACTTGGTGATTTCGTTGGCATGTGCACTTGACACCTGCAAGATTTGAAAGCTGAAATATATGCTAACAAATAAATTTTACGTGATTATGATAGTCGCTGAAAGTATTATTTAAATACAAAAAATAATGGATTCCTTGTTCTCCAATATGAATAGGACATGGTGGGTTAGGACAAGATAAACTGTCGATGAAACAGATAATGTGGGTGATGCAATCCACCTAAGACTACTTTTTATATAAAAGGAATTTTTTTTTTTTTCATTGATCTTGAAAAGACTTAAATCTGTGATAATTTCTACAAAATCAATCTCAATTTATTCAGTTTGTGATATGAATTAACAAGTGTCTAGCTTAATCTCCAACTATTCTAACTTCTAAGCCATCAAGATAGTACCAGTATTTTCTAAATCGATCGTACAAAGGATAACAACAATCAATCTTTGCGATAACATTATTCTATTTATGAGCATAAAAGTACTCTACTACTCTCTTTTAACGGACATGAATGTTTTTCTTAATTACTAATCCATACTAGTCACTCCTTCAATTCATTATTGTCTTTCTAAGATTTTTAGGACAAATTTAATAAGCTCTTAAATTACTTAACTATCATTTCTTACTTGATTAATTAGTAGGAAAAAAATAAAATAAAAAAATCCCTCGAGATCTTTAAAGAATTTGCATAAATTTTATCAACTTAATTTTTTAGAAGGTCAAAAGTTGAAAAAATATGTAAAAGAACAATCATTTCCGAACATCAATTTTATCCTAAAACGTTCATTTGAAAAATGGAAAGTGGAGGAGTAATATATAAATCAAAGTATCAAACGCAAATACTCATTTGATCTAGTGGCCGGTAAAGTGGTGTTGTACTTCTTAAGTGTTCTCCAAGAGATTCAAAATTCGAATCCCACTGACGGCATGTATAAAGAAAATGATACTGGGAGGGTCACGAAATACCCTGTCCGAATTTAGAGCGATGTCAGACCTATCGAACCGAGCGAGCCAAAAGACAAGACAAAAAAAAATATATACAACAAACAACTTTCAAGGCACGAGTTTTGGACTTACTTCACACTAAATTATTTATAATTATTATATTTTAGCTATTTTAATAAATAAAATATATTTGTACCGAAAACATAAATAAATAAAATATCTTTTTATTCCCACTAAATTAATTGCTATTTATTATATTTAAGTCTTATAATAAATAATTTGTCTTTATAATTAACTAAAATATGTTATTATGTTTTGTTTTAGTAATAAATTAATTATCTTAAATAACTTAGAATATATGCTTTCATTTTTACTTGGATTTATTCTCAAATGGAGTATTATAAATATATTTTAGGTTAAATTTTTGTTAATAAATAGTTGTTATTGAAGATACTTTTAAACCGTGAAAAGTAATAAATTACTTATAACCTAATATCTATGTAAGTGTTTTGATGGTAGATGATGCTTAATTGTTCAAAACTAAAATAAATGTCTAATTATTTGCAATTCAACTAGCATGTATTTAAACTTAAATATATGATAGGTAATGATAATTTTATAATACCTAAATCTACTTAAATTATTTTATATCCCCCCTCCCTAACCCTTTTAGTCAACCATAATTATAAAAGAACTTTACTCATTGATATTGTCTAATTAATGAATAGAAATACTTTTCCCCCTTTTTTCTATAGTGTATAAAATATTTTCTTATTGAGCAGGTAGAAGGAAAATTGTTAAATTCCGGTGGGGTAATATAGCGTGGGGAGGTCTACAAGTACGTCCGTGCACATAGATATGTTATGGGTCTAGCACATAAGCACAAGAGGTTCCATCGTAAAATTAAATTGATAATAAAAAGAGTAATCCAAAATTATATATTTTAGGTTTATTATATTTTATATTTTAAATGTGAAAAATCATTTATCTTTCAAAAAATATTCTACATTTTTGTTTCCGAATTCAAATTACAAGATAGAGATATGGAGCAACTAGAAAGTTTTTTGTTTTTTTTTAAATGAAAAATGAAGATTTGGTCGGTAAAATAAGAGATAGGGAAATGCGCCACCTAGGTGATAGAAACTTGAGCGGTCAAGTCAATGAATGTGTTGGGGCCCACTGAGAAAAGGGCTGACAAGGAAACACGTGTCTCCAACGTGGCAACTGCCCTAACGGACAGTAACCGCTGTTAATTTTGAATTTAAGTTACTATGGTTTTGGAGTGGAAATCACTAAAGAAGAAGATAAAGTGTTTTCAAATTCAGAGATTTAGTTTACTATGGTTTTGGAGTGGTTTTGTACTTCTTCTATTACAAAGTATTTGTCATGTTAGATAATTTTACATTTTTTAAGAAAAGTGGTAAATAGATATATATAACCCTATTTATTATTTTATTTTGTTTTATTTTTTAATACTACTACTAACAAATCTTTCCTTATTAATTAAAAAGTATTAATAAATATAAGGGTATAATTCTAAAGTAGGTGACAAAAAAGCAAATAACAAACATTGTGTAGTAAAAAAATAGGGATAGAATGACATATATTTTGTAACGAAGGGAGTACAAGCTAAGTTAACTCGATTTAAACGACGGTAAAATCAGTTAACTAACTTTAGTGAAGTACCCTGCCTTAAAAAGCTTTAGTAAAGTACCCATAACTAAATATATGATTTTAACACACCCCTCAAGATGGAACTTATACTAAACCCAAATTGAACTTAAAATCCTCTAATTCCGGATAGGCATAGGAGGAGTTTCTTTAGCATCAAGCACGTGAGTAGCTTGTAGAATGCCATGAACATACTTTCACAAACTCAAATATGTTCCTTCATCAATTCTCAATATCTCCATCCATATCGTGTGACTCCTAAGTCCTTAATTGAGAATTTCTTATCTAGTGCAACTTTCACTAAATGAATTTCCTTGTCATCGTTGCATGTGAGAAAAAATATCGCCCACATAACTAATAATGCAGTAAAAGATTTTCCAATTGCCTTGATCCTTAGAGTACATTGAATGTACAGAAATGGCTATAACATAATTTCTGTTATTCATATTAACAACTATTCTAGGAGGAATGTTTTTATACGGTGCTTATGATTTAATAACTATCTTTGTAACTCTAGAATGTTTCAATTTATGCTCCTACATATTATCTGGATATACCAAGAAAGATGTACGATTTAATGAGGCTACTACGAAATATTTACTTATGGGTGAGACAAGCTCCTCTATTCTGGTTCATGGTTTCTCTTGGCTATATAGTTCATTCGGGGGAGAGATCGAGCTTTAAAAAATAGTGAATGGTCTTATCAATACACAAATGTATAACTGCCCATCTTCAACCAAAAGAAATAAATATAAGGCTTTTTTACCGGAAACCACCCTTACAATATGCCATATTAGCGTAAACCACCCTTTCAATGGCTATTTACCGAGAACCACCCTTAGAATGCCCTCCGTTACGTTTTAACCACCCAATTAAATTTTTCCGTCAGAAAACACGTTAAAACGTGCAATGACCCTTTTGCCCCTCTATTCCCCCCCCCCAAATTACACCCCATTCTTCATCTTTCTCCCTCTCTCGACTGTGCATACTCCCATTTCGATTTCTAGGGCTCCAAATTCTCCCAAGCCATTCTTTATCCTGAATCGATAAATTAGGGAGTCGAAATCTAAGGTTCTTCTGAATCGCGCGATTGAGGCAACCTGAGATTGGGGCTTTCGATCTCACACGCTCCATCTCTGAGGAATTCGAAGCAAAGCTGCACAACTATTTCCAAACTCGATTGTAAGTCACCCCTATGTCTAGTTCGAGCTCTACCTCATTCAATCACCAAGGAAGGTATTGTTTTTGTGGAATTCGGGCTAGGTAGTCCACTGCTCATACTGAAAAGAATTTTGGAAGAAGATTTTTTGATTGTCGTATGTACCGCTCACCTAAGAAGTGCAATTTTTTTGAGTGGAGGGATGAGGAATACACTGAGAGAGCAATTGTTGTAATCAACAATTTAGTGGCAGAGAAGGCAAAATTAGAAGGTGAGAATTGGAAGTTGCAAGCTATAACTCACACGCATGAGATGGAGCTCGAAAAGTTGGTAGGAGAGGCTGCAACTTACAAGGCCACAATTCAGAAGCTAGAGCTGCAATTGGAAGGAAGCAAAAGTCAGAATTTGAATGTTCTTGCTCCAAATGGAGCTACTGCTGTTCTGTTTGCTGTGTTTCTTTTGATTTTTCTCATTGTTGTGATACTGAAGTAGAGCATGTTCATGTTTATGCTACTACTTAGGCATTGTAAGAGTTGTCCTTGAAGATCAATTGCTAGTGTTCATTCTTGTAATGAGCAAGTACCTGTAATGACTTGCTTTTGTTCATGCAATAATATGCAAGTACTTAATGAAATTGAACTGAAATGGTGCCATTGACTTGCTTTGAGCCCTAGAAATCGAATTGGGAGATAGTACTCGAAATGGGAGTATGCGCGCAGTGGAGAGGGAGAAAGAGGAAATTGGGGTGTAATTTTGGGGAAATAGAGGGGCAAAAGGGTCATTGCACGAGTTAACGTGTTTTCTGACGGAAAATTTTAATTGGGTGGTTAAAACGTAACGGAGGGCATTTTAAAGGTGGTTCTCGGTAATTTTCTTGTGGGTTGATCACGCGACTAGATTGGCGAGGTGTAGTGGTAAAAAAAAAAAAAAAACAGAACAATAAATTGACATGGCATATGAAAAAAGTGAGAAGATTCTGAATTTGTGTAACTCGGTCAAATTGACATGGCATATATATCTTTCATTAATTGTGTCCGGTTTCAAAATCTGACACTAAAAATTAGTGGAATTCAAAACACCATTTGTTCACTTACATCATTAGTCATTTTCAAATTTAATTGCAGCACGTGGGGAAAAAATTAAGGAGATAGTTGAGAATTAGGTCGAAAAAGCCTACATATCTTGAATTTAAGGGTTGTATTAAATGATGGGATGAGTCATATAAATGTCATTATATGCATACAATAATAAATGTTGTCCAATAAAGTCAGTTGTAGGGGTGTTAAAAAAAGGAGACCGAAAACCCGATTATTGTTTAGGTTAACCGATTTTTTTTTGAATTTTCAGTTTGGTTAATTAACCAGAATAAAAATATTTTTGGTTTATTGATTTGGTTTCGATTCCCGACTTTATATACGATGGTTAACTGAATATTCGAATATATGTTATTATTTTTTCATATATTAGTAGACTTTCCTTTGGTTTAGTGGTTGAACTATATAATTTTCAAGTTGAAGATGATCTTGGCGTACAATTGGTGCGTCTATGCTAGCTAGCGACACCACTCCCCCACCCTCTTCTGGGGTTTTGGTTTTTTCCCATTTTATCCTTAAGCCGGAAAATATTGAATATGGTGCACTTAAATCAGGCATACCAAAACTCGTTATATTCCTTTAGAATCGTTTATTCTTATAAGAAAATGTTATGTTTCTTTAGAATCGTTCATTCTAATCATAAGAAATTATTATATTTATTTAGTCATTCATATAAGAAATTATTATATTCATTGAGAATCGTTCGTTCTTATAAGAAAATGTTATATTCATTTAGAATCGTTCACTCTTATAAGAAAATGTTTTATTCCTTTAGAATCGTTCGTTCTTACATGAAATTGTTTTATTCCTTTATAGAATCATTCATTGTTATAAAAAGCGTTATATTCATTTAGAATCGTTCATTCATATAAGAAGCATGTATGCCTAATCTAGGCGTACGCGTGCACTTAAGTTAAGCATACAAAGGGTTTAGGACTAAACCTGTGCGCCTAGCTTAAGTGCAAATAGGATTTAGGGTGAAAGTCATGCGCCTAGCTTAAAAGCACCATGTTTAATATTTTCCAATCTAAGTCTTCGCACATCTATTCAAATGATTAAGCCTCAAGAGTAGTACACAGAGGTTCCCGGTTCGACTCTCATGGACAGTGCCCTCAAAAAAAAATATTTTCCAACCTAAGGATAGAATGGGAAAAAACAAAGTCGAGGAGAGAGTGTGTGCCTATGCATAGGCGCACACTTCCCCACTGTATTTTTCCTATTATACACTTATATGCATAAGTTAGACGCATTAAACGTACTTTTAAGTTAGACGTATTAAATAATGTGCATATAATTAGAAAATAGTGTACATTTAATCGAATCGTAAAAAAATGTGAATATAAAATATTTTTCTCAGACCTTGAGAAATTATTTGCCTCGTAACTCTTCACACCGGCCACCCGCCACCATGTATGCAGGCATGTGACACTGCTGACATGCACGTTACAAGAGTATAAAACTACCATCTAATCAATTACATCTCATGGTATATAATATAAGTATATAGTTTTATAAATGTTATTAATTCTACTGATTTAACAAGAATATATAGTACGTTCACATAATACTTCAGAGATCTGTATATATTGATTATGTTATTTTATTATTATACCTTATTGAATTAATTGGATACTTTTATCATAAGTATCTCAATGATAATTGTATAATATAACTTCAAATGATAAATATTCGAGAATCTAAACCATTTATATGCAAGAAAATGGGAGATCCAAGTAATGTTGGGTACGGGCATATGAGCTTTAATAATGCCCTACTTGTGAAAATTGTTACTAATATCTTGACTGAATTAGGTGAATATTGTTAATTAATTAATATGGAGGATCATTTAAAAGTGCGGATTTGGAGTTGCTTCATATATACTCCCTCCGTTCTATTCTACTTGACACTTTAGAGCAATGTTATTAAAATCGAGAATCTAGGATTGGATCATGGAAGGTCTTGTGGATCGGATCGTAAAATCGGATCGTAGGATCGTAAGATCCTATAATATCACTAAAACTAATATAATATAGATATGATACAAAAAATATAGGCACTAAAACCAAAAAATATATAATTTTATTAAAATTTAATGATCATAATGCCGAAAAATTGACATTGCAAACTTATATATGCACAAGAAACACATTTAAAAATATATATGCTCACATAATAAGAATCAAGGAAAGATTATGGGCCTTTATTAGGGGAAAAATATTGTAAATTCAACAATTGGGAGTCGGAAAGATGAAAATTGGGAGGTAAATGAGGTTAAAAGAGACAATATGAGCATTTAAGGGATGTAATTTTACTAATAATTAAGTTAATTGGTGCTAAAATAAATTTGATAAGCTCAAAGTAAAAAACTAGGTAGGATCTTACGATTTTATACGGGATCTCATGAGATCCTATATGATTCTACACGATTCTATACGATTCTAACACGATTCTACACGATTCTATAACGATTTTAACAAATTTCGATTTTAATGTACGATCCGGATCAAAATCCCATATGGGATTGTAGGATCTCACGATTTTAAGATCCGGATCTCGATTTTAATAACAATGCTTTAGAGCTAAAACTTTGTTGATTAAAACTTGTCATTCTTTAGCCTTTATTTAATTAATGTATTGGAAAGTGTTTATATTGACTTTTTTCTCTCCATCTATTGATTTTAAGGATGTATTAGTAATTAATTTTTGCTTACATTTAGAAAATTTTGAATTTTCAATAATATTTCTTATATTTTCAATGAATTTCTTAATATGTGTGAATTTTTCTAAAGTGTCAAGTAGAATAAAACGGAAGGAGTATGTTGTGTTATTTAAATTGTGCTCTTCCCAAGATTACTACTTAATTACTAGTAGTATAGGTTGTTTGACATCATTATACAGTAATGTTTACGTATTTTAAGGCCTTTGTCTATTATTTTTTTATATAAATTATAACATACATATATGATGGTAGGTAGAAATTAATAAACCAGAAATAACGGTCACATAATTCGATAAAACGTTCATCGCCGGCTCTACGTAGGGTTGATGTGGGGAGGTGCTATAATGCTAGGGGACCAAGCTCCCACTATGACGGTGCTCCAATTCTCTATAAACATAAGCACCCCGATTAAATTGGATTGGTGTTGAGTTACCGGAGAAACACTCCAATTCTATAATTATTGATGGGAAAAGGAAATCACTACTTATCTATTACTACCTCCGCTTTGCAATGTAAGTCGATTTTTAATTTTGCTTGTTTTTATCAATACACTATTAACTTAATGTTTGTTTTTATCAATACACTATTAACTCTTCAACCACTAAAATTGCTTGAGTTAATGAATTTTGTTGAAATGTTAGGTAAATTAAATAGAGTAATGACCTATTTGAGAAAGGTTTACATTAAATAAGTGAATGAATGACTTACATTATAAAACACCTTTTAAAACTAGAAACGACTTACATTGCGAAATAGAGAGAGTAACAACTAACAACCTTATTTTTTCTACCAAAAAAAGTAACAGCCTTGTTTTGGTAGAAAAGAGGGCTAATACCTATTCACATTATTAGCTTAAATAAAATTGATAAGTTGGTGCCTATCCTATTTCTATGGTCATAGAGGCTACCATTTCCTACTTCGATCATTAGCTTCTACAAAAATATGCTTGAGAGTAACAATACTCTGAAGAAGTGTAAAAGTTTTTAGGCGGGTAGATTGGGGTTCGGGTATATGTACGTAAGCCTCGCATATAAGTCTCGTACACTCAAATCCTAGTCTACCGGCCAACAAACTCTTACACTTCTTCGATCATAGAGAAACAACAAGTCCAACAATAGGATGAACAGTGGGATTAGACTACGAAAACACTATTGCCATGAACAAGGACAGTTGAGAAATTGTAATAACATCTTGATTCTTTCCATAAGAAAATAAGCTTATTCCTTGCGTTCCATTATTACCAAACCCACAAGCATAATTTAGTACAACAAGACTCAAACCTCCAACTCTAAAAGTTCTTGCCAAGACAGCATAACGTAACCATGGGACAATCTCGAAGAAGATGAAGACATGTTTTTGGTTCTAGCACTATGGGAAGGTCGAAAAGGTAGTGAGATGGTGATAGTGATACACAACATTAAAAATGTATGATTTCATGGCCTAAAAGATACAGGAATTGTTGAATATGTTGAGCGCGCAGTCGAAAGCCTTCCAAATGAGGCTCCAAAAACTATCATCATCAGTTGCCTAAATCCTTGAACAATATAAGGTGCGTTTTGGATTTTGTTGTAAATAACCTTGAGGAGTACGTTGGGATCCCAAAGTGACTAACATTTATTTGTAAGTTGGTCATATGATGTTAGGACACTAAGGTACTTGCCGAAATCGGTTGCTAGTCTTTTGACCGTACATGTCACAAAATTGTTGCAAACAACCTTCAATGATAGAACCCTTGCTTGTTTAACTGCAGCTTTAGAAAATAAAGTAAGATCATTGGTGAAATGATCACGTCTCCTATCGAAATCAATTTTCACAATTGGACATCAATCGCAACTTGAATTTTGCATACCCGAATCTACTAACGGAAAGAAAAAAAAACATTTTAGATACAAAATTATTACCTATAATGACTAAATTTTTTGTATCATACTAAAAATTGCATCAATTTTCTTATAAGTAAGTTCGTAAACATTTGGATCAAAAAAAAGTTCGTAAACATACCTTAAATGTTATAAGGTCGTCATTGTAGTAATGAATTTTATGAGTAATTTATTTTGTTTTATTATTGTCAATTTAATATATTAAATTAATAATTTAAAGTAATAATTTTATCCAATTTTATATTTTGTACATTTAAATTCAATATTAGGGAAAAAATACTCATCAGTCATGAAAGAAAAGAGAAGAATCTTTTCAATTAAAGATCAAACCGACCTAATCTTAAGTTTGATGGGCCGTTAGAGTCCGTTAGTGGCAGTTGTATCCACTTGACACGTGCTCGATTTTTATAGGGCGGGACCCACACCTGACGGTTGACCGTTCACGTGTTACGTCCTTTGCACGCGGGGACCACCTCTGCGTAATCCTAACTGCTACCGACAATATCTTCCCGTCCCCCACCCCATTTCTGGTCTTCATTAATTTTTTTGTAAGGCTCTGTTTGGCTGCAATTTTACAAATTTAGTTTGAATTTTTTCACTCTTTTCAACTGTTTATAACTCCGTTAATGTCCTTTTTACTCTAAACGGTAAATAAAGAAACTAGAATCTTTTTTTCCTTCTTATGATCCAAGGGATAAAAAAACAAAAAGAGTTTCCTATTTTTGACTTATTGAAAAAGAGGCTTCTTTCATAACTAAACACAACAAACAAATAGTATAAATGTATAGTACCAAAAATTCATTTGTAGTGTTTAGTGTGAAGTCTTAATCATATCACATGTAGTGGTTAAGGGGCAAAAATCTTATTGAATTAGAGAACAAGATATGTTTGGCCCGCACTTAAGTTAGTTTGACCACATTCATACTTGTGTAGGTTGTCGAATATCAAAGATTCATCAATGAATTGCTAGATGAATTGATCAATGACAATTACGCAAACACCTACCAACACGAAAATGATCAGTTAATTTTCCATTTCCTTTTTCTACTATCTTTTCGAAGGGTGAGTTACATCCATCGTTGTCGTAGAGGAAGCTAAGATGGAGACGAAAAAAGGATGGCTATTTCAATCTTATTTTTCATTTTCAACTTTTTTTCTTAATTATCTTTCATTGTTTCACTTTCTTCCCAAAATCTCTTTTTATCCAAAATCTACTTTTAATAATCTTGAAATTCATGCAACTTTCTCTACTTTTTACGTTTTTCAAGACACTAAAAATCATTTTTCACCCAAAAACTCCTTTCTATACACAAGTGAAACAAGGCCAAAACAACTAATAGTAATTTAAACTCATTCTAAGACATTTCATATATCTGTATCAACTATATATGAATATAACTAATATGTTTTTCATTCTCAATCGTAGAACAAATAATTTTTTTTTACTATGCCAATTAAATCAAACTGAAAAAATAATTTTAATCAAATGACCTGGCTCAGTGGCTCTATAACATGTTAATTTTTAACGACTAATCTTTAGGGTGAAATTTTAGTGGATGAAAAAGTATGCAAATTTTTGTTATAATTAAAATATGTGAGTATAAATTTTGTATTATTATGATCATACCAAATTGCTAATCTCTTTAAATACGCATATTCATATAAAATTATATTATATTTTACACTATACTTTTCCATATTAAAACAATTAAACATGATTTTAATATTTGACTCATAGTCTTGCATTAAACAATGGGGTGAACTAGCTAGAAGTTAGAAATTTAGAATCAAAAGCAAACACACCGAAGGAGCCGAGATTGGTGAGTTGGTAGAAGAATGATGGACAGGGTAAAAAGTTTTAGAATGAGGATTGAGTAGTCTCGAACAGTACAAGCCTTGATTTGGAGTTGTCAAAAAGGCTGAAGTTGAATCTAATACCCTTATTTGATCGGTTGGAAAATAGTATAGGTGGGTAATTTAATTATCCTCTTTTTTGTGTTTTAAATTCTAACAATGAAATGATTAAATAGAGGGACATGTAATCTGATTTGATTGGAACATATGGTTATTGTATAGCAAATAAAAGCTTTGAGTTAATTGGAAGATTGGATGCTAATCTATGAGATATTTTTCTATCTTTACAAGATAAATATATGGGCAAATTTTGCATGTCCTTTTTTTTGGTAGAAGGAGAGGCGACATTTTTCGGCTTCTCAAGGGGGCATTTTATTAATAATAAAAAAAATGGGTTAAGTAGTATTCAAGCAGGGGATAGTCCGACCCCTCATATAATTAGCAATAAAAGATAAAACACCCAAAGGCGGATCACACAATATATTAAGACCTAAACTAAAAGAGAAAGCAAACGAAGCGAGAAAGTCAACGACCATATTCACTTCTCTAAAGATATGACAGATTTAGACAAGGCCAGTTGCTTCTTAAGTAGTATTGGCATTAAGAAATCAGGCTGTAGAGGGGGTGATAACGATCCAATGATTTATCTAGGAGATGGACCACTTACCAATTGTGAATCCAACTCTAGAAAGATCCTCTTGTATCCCCTATTCCACGCAAGACGAAGACCCTACAAAATACCCCGCAGTTTTGCCATAGAAACGGTACAAATACCATTATTATGAACAAAACCGACCTGCCATCGTCCATCGCTGAGAATATCATTGTGTCTATAATGAAGTTTATGTAAATGCCTTCGATCGAGCACCGCTTTCACCAAACAAATTATAAAATACACTAAAGTTAAGGGTGAGCGCAAATTCTGAGTTAATTATTTGTTAAAAATGACATCATCTTGATCTTTTTAGTTATTTTTCAAAAAAAAATTTATCATTTGATCATTTTAACTAAGACAAAAATGACATCGATCGTTATTTTAATAGAGGAGCGTCATTTTGATCATTTTTCAAAAAAACAAAACAAAACAAAATAACATCATCTCAATCTTTTTAAATTTTTTTCAAAAAATAATTATCATCCAAAATAACATCATCTCTCGATCTTTTTAATTAAGACATAATTAAGACAAAAATGAAACTGTTATTTTAATAGAGGGACGTCATTTTATATTAGTTAAAAACATCATCTTGACCATTTCATCCAAAATAACATCTCGCTCTTTTTTAATTGACAAAATGACATCGTTATTTTAATAGAGGACGATATGTTCTTAATTGTGAGCAGATAAAACAAACATAATTATCATAGTTATTTTAATTATTAAAGTTATTTCTTAAATTACTACGCAGTTATTTTCGTTATTTTCTATATAAAAATATATGACGGTTATGCAACTTAATGGGAGATCTTATCCTGCAAATATGATAAGATTAAATTCGGAGAAGGTGAGAATATTCCTAGCTTGGGCTTTAAGCAACCCTAGAAAATAATTAAATAAGGCCCCCTGATCTCCCTCTTCCATTATAAATACATGTTCTAGGTATGTAGGGAGAGACACATATGCACATCGGCATATTTAGAAAACCTAGGCAGGCTAATATTCGATTAGCTCGACTATTTAGGGTTTCACCGCTTTCTTGTTGTACCTCGTCGCTCAAAACGACAATTGCTCTTTTGATTTAGGCATTGGAGGTGGATTAGGGGTCCCCGCCCCCTGTGTCTATTGTTTTGCAGGTTTTCTAGGTCAAGAGATCGAAGAGGAGCGGAAGAGGATGAGTAATTAATTGGTGTATTTAATACGAATTGAAGTCGAGATTTTGTACACCAACATTAATCATTTTAATAACATAAGTTCATCTAGTCAAATGATTAAGACTTTATAATAATATCATGAGATTTTTGTTTCGACTCCTACGAATATTGTCCAAGACTACAAAATAACATGAATTAGATTTTGGTAGTTGTCATTACATGGACATTTTAATTTGTGGGTATATCCTAATCCGTTACCTACCCGCGCAGCCCACACGGATTGCATCGCTCAGCTGACACGCGGAGAAGGAGTGACGGCAAATCTCGGAAAGCAGAAGAAAGCCACCGGAAAAAGCCGGTTGATCTCCAGGCAGCGGTATCTTTAGTCGACCGACTCGTGGCGGTTGAAATATGGAAAATGGAGTGGTTTACAAGTAAACAGAAATTGAGGTTGGTTTGCTGTGTAGGGTACCGACAACCTACACCGATTGGCTCCTTTTTATCTGGCTCCCATTTTTTTTTCCTTTTTCTTTTCGGAGAATATTTTTTCCAACTTTCTTTTCTAACTTGACTTGCAAATGCTTTTTGACCAAAAAAATCGACAGATAATGCACCTTACATTTTTTTTTTTCACAATAATTCGAATACTTTAGTTTAAAAATGTTATACAATGTTCTTGGGTCTAAGTTGGAGTATTAACTTAATTATTTCGGTTTTTACTATTTCTTGGTTAGAGTGGTTAGTTTTTGAGTTGCATATTTATTAAAATTATAAAAATATAATTTATAAGCATGATAATTAAAGAGAGGGAAGATAAGAGAAACTTTGTGAATATATGAATATGCGACTTAAAATATGAATGTTCAATTCTATAAATATGAATATAATGTAATATGTAGGGGTAGAACCAGGAATTTATTTTAGGTGGGGCAAAATTTATCGGATGTAACTAAAAAATTCATTAAAAAAAAAGATACGAAATAATGAAAAGCATTACAAAACCTCAAGATTATAATGTGCAACTATAATAATCACTTTTTAAATCAAGTAAACTATTTGTGGGAGTCAAAACGTATACATCATGGTATTACATTCTATCTTATTAACTAATTGTCCGAAGATACTGAATAAGTACTTAAAATACGCATTCGTACTTTATATATGATACTCAAATATTTTAATTAATATAACCTGTTTTTTTTAATGTCTCAGGTTCGATTACAATATGAAGATATGAAATTTAACAAAACATAAAAGTATTATGACAGTGACAGAGCGATAGTATGGATGATCAAGAGGGAGTGTCGTGCTCTTTTTATTCCTTTTGTTTTAGTTTCTCTTTTCTGGTTTTCCGGGTTCCTAGCTAGTGTACTTTTTCTTTGCCCCTCTGGCTTTTTCTTTCGCTTGTTTTCCTACCCTTCATCCCCTTTTTACTTTTACTTTATGCCCTCCTTAAATACCCTCCCGACGTCAAGTCGTGGTAAGGGTGCGTACATCACGACCCCCAAATCCCGTTCATATCAGGTTCCACCTGGATAGATGTTGTTGTTGTTGTATAGAAGTATTATGACATGTAAAAGCAGTTTAGATACATCTAATCTTCAAATGTTCATAACTTTTTATTTGGATATCGGATCAAAGCGTATAATATATCAAATCGAAGCTCTTAACGAAAGGAAAACTTATACTAAAAAAATTGGATTGGGAGGGGGGGGGGGTAAGGCCACCTCTAGGCTCCCATATAGTTTCGCCACTAGCAATATGAAAACATGAATATGCAGCTCAAAAGCATGAATATAGCTGTTCAAAAACATGCATATACTCCCTCCGTTCCATAATTTTTGTCCACTTTCCTTTGTAATTTACAAAGGAAAGTGGACAAACATTATGAGACGGAGGGAGTACAATTTAAAATTATGAATATTGATTGTTCACATGGTCTTACTATAATACCAATACGTGCATGAACCTACCTCTATCCAGCTATATCCAAAATATGATTCTATGAATAAAGATTAGTCATTTAAGAATTATATCTCAAATGAGATCTAACTAATTTTAGAAGTAAAAATAGATTAAAAACAATTATATTTTTTAAAATGGAAACAAATAAAAAAATATTTAAGTGAGGAAGTATTCCCTATTAATAGTTTAATCCTTTTTGGTGCACAAGTGTTTTTGAGCGCCCAAAATCAAGATTTAAAATTTTATTGATGATTTTTCCAAAATAACGGAGTCATTTAAAAAGGAAGCTTAGAGACAAAGTAGTAAAAATGAAAGAATTGAGAAAAGGTTGGTATGCTTTGCGTCATCGTCATTATCCATAACATTAACGACTCCATTACCATTCAACCAATTCACATTCGAAATTCTTTGCTTACACACACCCAAAAAGCCAAAAATTGCTTCATTTCCCCCCCCCCCCCAAAGATTCAACTTTGATTCCAATTTTGATACTACCTAATTAATCAATTATCAACAACTTTATCTGATCGCTTTGTTTTTTGGTGGGTTGGGTCTCGCCCGATTCGACACTTTGTACTTACATCCGGACCAGAGTTGAGTTGGACTCCGTAAGGAATGTTGCTCCTCCCAAGCCTCTCTGCTTCATAAATATGACAGAGAGTCTCGAACTCGAGATCTTTGGACAAATGCTTAAACAACTTAGTGTCAATTACCACTAGACCAAGAGGTACTTAGTTTATTTGATGGCTTTGTACATTTCTTAGTTCAAACTATCTTCTCTTAATCTCTTATTAAGATGATAAATTTTATTATTTCCTATAATGAAATCAATTGAAAACTTATTAAAACCGTAAGTACAAAATCAAGCGATTGAAAATGTTTGAAAACACTTGATTGGTTTTGGGATAAATGCATAGGATATGAAATCAAATGTGGAAAAGGATGAATTTTTTTTTTGGTCGAAAGAAGGAATTCTTTTGAAAATAATTAAAAAAATATCTAAATATAAAATTATTGATTTATTTTTAAAATTAGGGTTCTTAACATATGTAATTGGGGCATAGGGCATAGGTTAGAAAAATCCATATTCGATATTGATTTGATATAGTACGAACTAGGAAGGATTAGTACGTAATTAATTAAGTAGGATATACGATTATCATTTTAAATATGTCATCTACCCTCGTAAAAGTATAAAGCAAAAATCAAGGCCGTAGAAAAAAATAAGCCACGTGTCAGAATTTTTTTCAAAAAAGAAATTTTAATTACTTTAATAAATGATATCCAAATTCTCCACTTATCTTCCTACTTCTTTCCTTCCATGTCAAAATTTTAATTACTTTTATAAATTGTATCCAAATTCTCTACTTATCTCCCCACTTTCCCACTAAACCATCGACCTCCATCAAAATATATAAAAGGAAGAACATGCGATAAAGCACTTTCTCTCTTAGTACTAACTTGCAAATAATGTTAGGGTGGACTAATAGATTTTATCATCGTGCATCTTCCAAGAGTCTTCTTAAAGTTCAAATGCAAGGTATAGATCGCATTTAACCTCTAAATGATAAGTTTTGGAAACTCACATTTTGTTGTGAATTTTACTTTAATTTCATATTTTTAAAAAAAATGTATTTTAAATATGTTGGGTTGTATTAAATATGTATCTCAGCCTTCAAGCATTTGGTTCGGCGGTTAAGACTTTGGGGTAGTATTCTGAGACACTGTTTCGAATCCCACGGATAGCGATTTGCCCATTTATCTCTAGAATTGGTTAGTAATCAGTTCTCATCCCTAGTTGATGCTCTAAGCGAGCCCAAATAGTACTTTCGGACTGTGACGACCCTAATTTTTACCCTATCAAAAAATTATTTATCTCAGAGTAAATTAAACTATAAAATTAAATTTATTCTATTAATATTTTTAAAAAAATAATTATATTTATTTTTATAATCCCCCTATATTATAGGAGAACAACACTAGTTTATAATTTAGTTGAAAATGTAAAGGCGGCAATTAAAGGGTGAGCTCCCGATAAGAACTTTTTTCATACCGTTGAAATAGAGAAGAATCCCATGTTAGTCCTACTTTCAATAACATTTTCCAAAAATATACACCTATACCATCTTATTTTCAAAATTATATCTTTTTATTCATAAATACCAAACTACCCCTAATTAATAATAGATTTTAAATTAATTAATAGTTTTTTCATACGAGAAAAAGATGGAAGTCGCTCTCAACTGGAAGTTATCGCCATCGTTCTCCTCGAGCACTCCGTCTTCTACGTCTGCACTCTGCACTATCTTCTTTAATTTTCACGACCAACCGCACCATCAAGAAATAACCGGTATGTTAATGGATGTTTATTAGATTTCTAGGTTAATTTTGTGTAAGATTGTATTGATTCTGGTGTTAATTAGTAGTTATCTTACGTAGATTATCACAATTAATAATCCTAATAGATCTCTAATGGATGATCATCATTGAATTAACTAATTTCTTTTTTCCTAAATTAATTGTCATTGATCATCATTAAAATTTGAGAATTCATTTTCAAAATAAATAAATAAATAAATTAATTTAAAGATTTCAAATAAAAAGTGTGATTTGCCTAAACAGTTAGCACATTTTCTGGTGCATAAGATCCCAATCTACACATAAGATCATGTGTGATCGTAACATATAAAGTATTTCCTATATAAATTACACGTATGTAACAAAATTAATGTAACAAAATTAATGTACACAGATTTATGTAACAAAAACACCTTATACAAAATTTGTGTAACATAATTTATGTAAAAAGGAATAGCTTATATAAAATTTGTGTAATAAAATTTATGTAATAAAAATACATTACATAAAATTTGTGTAACAGAATTTGTGTAACAAAAATACTTATGTAACATAATTTGTGTAAAAAAAAATATCATGCATAAAATTTGTGTAACATAATTTATGTAACAAAAATACCTTTAATAAAATTTATGTAACAAAAGCACTTTACATTAAGTTTGTGTAACAGAATTTCTGTAACAAAAATATATTATATTAAATTTGTGTAACAAAATTTATGTAACAAAAATTAAAAATAGGGGTATTTTTGTCTTATTATTTGCAAGAGGTTACTATTGGAAAAATTAAGATGTAAGGGTATATTTTTGGAATAAAATATTAAAATTAGACTAGTTATGTCTTTTTCTCGTTGAAATAACCGATCGAGAGAGAATACCTTTATAGTAAAAGGGTAAAGTAAGCTAAAGACAACAAGATTAACCAGTTCGATGATAACTAAATATATCACCAATTTTTTTCTTGTGTAACATTTATAGGTGTGTTCATACTATACATTAGTTAATCTAGTTATTCTTTGCAACTTTTTATCAACTTTCTTGAAAAAAAGAGTTTGTCCCTTTTCAAAATTCAAAGTTACATCCGAGAAAAAAGATTTTTTTTGGCCCACCTTCATCTCTTCTTCTTAATTACTACACTAATTTTGACTAAATAGTACTAATATCACTAATATTTAATTGGTAGTGGTGTTAGACTCTTTAAGTGTTGTCCAAGAGATTAGAAGTTCGAATTCCAGTGACGGCATGTATGGAGAAACTGATATTGGGAGGGTCTCTCCAAAAATGAGGTCACAAAGTACTTGGTTCGAATATAGAGCGATGTCCAACTTATTGAACCGGGCGAACCAAAAGACAAGACCAAAAAATAGTACTAATATCATCATGATTGTCCATTGTTAAGAGAAAAATACTTGCCAATTTCAATAGTCTGTTTAGATCACTGTATTTAATGCATTAAATTATAAATTTAATAGTACAACATAATGTGATAACTATTATAAATATTACATGTATTTATATTTGTAATTTGTGCATCCATTAACTAGTAGTTATACTTCCACAAAAAAAAATAGTAGTAGTTATAGTCTAATCCAAATATTAGATCAATCGAGCGTACCTCCTTTCTCTTGGACGGGTACTACCATCTTGACCCTCCAAATTCCGCTGTAGCGGAACCTCCGTCAATGATAATGATGATGATTATTTCAACTATTCTAATTAATTTTCTATTATTTGTAGTTTTACTTTTCCTAATATCTATCTTTTGCTCAATTATCTCAGAGAATATTTATGATGAAAATTTTTAATTTTAAAAACATGGTCGTACATATAATCAATAATATTTTGGATACATGTTAATATTATTTAACCTTTTCCTATTAAGTTTTTTATTTTTATATTTTAAAAAATATTTAATAATTATTGCCGTATATGTACGTGTCTGTATATATTTTTCTACAAATCCACTTTATTCTTTCAAATAGTATATATTTTTGAATAAATTATTGAATATTTATTGCTCAAAAAGTGCAAAAAAGTTGAGTATAATGGGATAATTTAGTATGTACTTAGTACAAGGAAGAGTGAAAGCATCATAGCAAGTGGGGAAGCATAAGTGACACAGCAACTACTAAGAGCTTACGTGGTTGGTCTGTCGGTCTCTTTCGACGACCCACCTTCACTAATCCAAATCGGCAAATCCCCGATTCCTCTACTTCTTTTTTAGATTTTGTCTAATGAGTATAATGTAGAAAAAATAGTTTCACTTTGCATAATGATGTCATCAAATAAAAACTTTAGAAAAGCAATTTGATTAGAGATTATAAAGATGGTTGTTACATCAGGGTTTTGGTTCAAATGAAACAAACCTTTATCTTGAAACAAACTCTTATTCTTAAACGAATGCACTTTTCGTAGTTTGTAGGGCATTTTTACCATTTGGGAGTGCATTTTTTTCGGATTTACACTGTTTGTACTTTGCAATGCACTTTTCGTACTTTTTGTAGTGTATTTTTTCGATTGCACTGTTTGTATTTTACAATGCACTTTTGTATGAAAAGTGCATCACGAACTAAAAAAAGTGCATTCGTTTCACGTTTTAGGATAAGAGTTTGTTTTATTTGAACCAAACTCTGTTATATCAACATCAATAATATTGACCTGTAATTTTGTTTCGGTAAAATCCCCAAATCAACAACCGCGAGGGCTGGAACCGTGCGAATCAATGATCAAAGAGCGAGCAGCCATAAACCCCATGCCTTTTGATGCTGTGTCAAGGGATTAAGATGAGGATCCCTGATTTAGCGCAAGAGGTGCGTCCAAATTAGCCGAAGAGGACCACCAAACAGGCAACCGGTAAGCCAAGGACAACGACCTAAAAACATAGAAACCGCAAACAATAAAATAAACAAAAACACAAAACACAAAGAACAAGAACAAGAACAAAACAAAACCAAATGTCCAAACCACGAAGATCCAATGGAACTGTCTATCCTGGCGACTAGCTATCCACCATCATGATCTTCTCTCTCTAACTGCTCCTGCTTTCAGCTAGATCTGCTAAAATCCTCAATTGGTTGATATCATGCCTTATGCTATCTTTCCAACATTTCTTCGATTATCCCCCACCTCTGCGAAAGTCTCCAAAGAACAAGCTCTCACACCTATGAATTGGCTCCCCTGGACCTCGCATTTGTACATGACCGAACCAATGAATTCTCGATTCTCGCAGCTTGTCCTCACTAGCTACCCCTACCTTACTCCTAATCTCCTCATTTCTGATCTTGTCCAATAACTTCTTCAAGCACATCCATTTTAGCATCATCATCTCAACTACCATCGATCTTTGCTCTTGTGCCCTCGTGGTGGGCTAGCACTCTACCCAATAAAGAATGGCGAGCCTAGTAATTGTTTTGTAGAACTTAGCCTTGAGATTCAATGGTACCTTCTTATCACATAAAACCCTTGAAACTGCCCTCCACTTTTGTTGACCTCTCTAAATCCGATGCGTAATATCGTAGGCGATGCCCCCATCACTCTGCATAACTCACCCAAAATACTTGAAACTTTCCTTCCTCATAACAATTTCCCTTCCTAAATGTACTTCGTCGTTGACGTCTACACCTTGCCCGAACTTCCACATATTCCGTCTTGATTTTTCTTAGCCTAAAATCCTTAGACTCCAACTTCTTCCTCTAAATTTCGAGTCTACTACTAACTCCATCTGTAGTCCCGTTCATTAAGGCAATATCATATGTGAATAACAAACACCACAAATATCTCCCTGAATCTCTCTCATCAAAACATCCAACAGTAACCATCAAACCTTAAATTACTTTGTATCCTCTCTTGAGATACAACCACTGATCATCAAACACTTATAATAGTCCTGATAAACGTATCAACACTTCTTTGGTTGTTATATCTTAGTCTTTATTATATATTAGTAGAAGGCTCGTGTCTTGTATAAGAGTCACATAAATTTATTATGATATTTTTATATAATAATAAATATATATAATTTCAAGATATTATAAGTATATTTAAATTATCTTGATACATTTAAAATTTGTTATCTATTATTTTTCATACATTATAAATGCTTTTATTGGTTGGACCAGACAAAATAATTAAATCTAAAACTACTAAGTTGAAATATTGATAAAATTGTTAATTGATCATTTAAGTAGATTAATAAAAATAATGAATAAAGAAGAAATAAATTTTGGATAGAAATTTGTAAAAATGATAGGATTGAAATATATTAGTCTAACTTTAAATTTTAATGATTTAGATTATGTGTCGACTTCCAATAAAATGGTACGTAGCCGATCAATGTTATTTTTTTGTGAAGGATACTATTTATGAGAGTTGAATCGGAGACCTCTATATATTATACTTAGAGATTTAACTTTTGACTAGATGCCTGAAGGCAGCCGATTAATTTTATTAGTATGACTATGGTGTTGTCTGACTCTATTTACAAGCCGACAGACAATATTACTATTATATACTATAGTTATTAGTAATTGAAAATAAAGTATGCATATTTTTCTGTTATACATAATGAATAAACCCAAGTATTAGTTTCTAAGGTGACATAGGATATGGTATGGCACTATGTAAATACATTAGGTAGACTAAATAATCAAGAACCGGGTTCATAGCTATTTTACGAGCTGATTTGATAAGTGAACCGGGCTTGTATGCCACCCCGGGTTGTCCCGGTTTGGAGGCAACAAACCGGACTCGTCTTAAACGAGCTAGCTTGTGTAAATAGCTTGATTGGGCCCGAACAACGAGCTTGGCCCAAAACGAGAAGGCCAACCCATCATCTATTTCTGAAGAGCGTCTTTAGTTGGAACGACGCGTTTGATGCTCGATTTGGAGAAGCTTCTGGAGCTCACTATAAAAGCTCTTGTTAAGCTCGAGAGAGCTCATTCGCCGCTTGCACAAACCCTAGATCCAGATCTGAAAGAGAGAGAGCGAGAGGGAAAAGAGAAAGCATGACGCCGGTGTTGAAGAAGGAGAGTGAAAGGACGATCCTCTTGCCGGAGAAGACGTCGGAAGCTTTCGTCGAAGCTTTAGCTCAAAGCTTCGTCAGCCACTGGGGGGCCGAAACCCTAGAATCTTCTTCCCTTGCTTCTTGTTGCTTTGTTTGGTTTCTTCAGTGTGTTTGTCTTAGGGTTCTAGTTTGATTTCTGGTTTGCCGTGTATAGACATTTGTGTAACCATCCTTGAAAGCCTTGATAGTGGATTGGGAAGGATCTCCCCACTGAGACTCCGCAGACGTAGGTTTTAACACCGAACTGCGTAACCATTCTCTGTGTCACTTGTCTTTATGCTTTCTTGGTTCGATCTTGCTTGTGTGTGTGCGAGTCACAACTATATCTTGTAGATCTAGTTTTACATTTTCTTTGATGGATATTTGCATAATCTTTACATATTTACAATCAAATAAATATTTAAAATTTTCAACCCCAAAAAATATTTAAATCTCCCTTTTCCAGTTTTCCTTGTTGAATATTTGTATAGTCTTGACAATTTATATTTAATCTTATCTAGAGAGCTTACTCTCTTTGGGTCTCTCCTTCCTGCCACCTTCGAAAAGTTAGTAGTTAAGGTTTGCAGTCCAAAATCTATATCTCTTGCACTTAATTATTAAATTTATTTTCTAAGAATATTAGTGGAAACTTGGAATATATTCTTTTCTTTAAGCTTTCGATCAAAGACCAAAGTTAACGTTTCTTTCCTACCATTTTCCCCGATACGTACTAATCTTAATAATTCTAGCTTGCTATCTAATTTCAACATTTGGCCCCTTTTGGTTTGGGTGGCCATATATTGTGTTTGCAACGCGTCAAGATAATGATATAAAAACTATACGGTATAATATTGTACATGAAAACAACTAACTTGCTTTACTTGTAGTGAGAGTTTTGTACGTTAAAGATTATTGTTTTTCTTTATCTTATAATATACTGTATAAAATATACTTATGTGTACGTTGATAATTTATTTTCATAAAATACTCCCGTAGACATAAAATGATACCAGAGGATTTGGACTATTATTACGTCTTCTGACCTTTGCATGTTCAAAACATGCATGAGTAAAACTAGATGCTCTATTTTTTCTAGATACGCTAAGAACATGAATTGGCCACATAAATGTCGCACCCCATGTGAGCTAGAGTACCTTTATAATTGTTATTTTTGATAAAGATTAATTTTTTATATATAAAATCATGATTTTTTATTTAATTCATTTATACATATTTAAATCATACCAAAATTACTATATACCTTCAAACTTTGAATCATATGAATAACACTATACTTAGGGAAAATAAGGAAGGTGACAGTTAGATATGTAATAAAAATAAAGGCTTAGATGGATATAAAATTATAAATAATATAAAAATATTTATTTAATTTAATTTTACTTTTTTTATATCTTTTTAGATAACTAATTAAATACGAGCCTTAAATATTTTATAGACAATATATGAATTTTTACCATATTATTTATAATATATGAATTTATATATTTACTAGTTGTACCCGTCGTACCATGTACGACTACGATTCGATATTTTATAGACATTATAAATATGACATTTATAAATAAAAATATAATATAAACTTCAATATAAGCAATTTTATTTCCCTTAGAATGAATAATTTTTTTAATCAATATAAATGGTTAAATTTAATGTTGAGAATGAAGATATATTTTAATTTTAAATACTTGTTTAAAAAAGCTTTCAAAAGATATTGTTATACTAAATAGATATATGTTTGATGTTAGAGATAAATTTAAATAGTTTAAAAAGAATTTAATAGAAAGAATTTATAATAATAGAAATAAAAATTAAAATTTTAAATATGAGATGGGGCCAGAATCATTCTGGTGGCTCGAAAAGGGACAACTTTAATATAGAGTTATAGATTTATATGATACACGAAGTACTAAAAAAGTAATTTTTTAGAATTGTAAATATTTAGATGAAATTCAAATGATTGTATATGTGTAATATTATGAAGACTGATATGGTGCTAAAAATAAATAAATATTGATATGGAATATAAGGACAATTGGACACCCATTAGATTTATTTATATTGTGAACAATGTATTAAAAATTAATGTTAATTTTTAAAAAAAATCTATAACTATATATTAAAGTTGTCCCTTTTCAAGCCACCAGAATGATTCTGCCTCCACCTCAAATTTTAAAAATTAATTTTATTTCTATTATTATAACTTCTTTCTATTAATTTTTTTTAACTATTTAAATTTATCTCTAATATCAAACAAATATCTATTCAATATAAAAATATCTTTTGAAAATCCTTATACAAGTATTTAAAATTAAAGATAAGATATTTCAAAACAAATATAAATCTTTAAAAATCTTTTAACGATTTTTTTATAGATATATAGTGATTTTATTTTATAAAAAACTAATGACAAATATTTATAATGTTTAAAATTAATAAAAATAGATAATAAAATATTTAATAGATATATTAAAATATTTGATAATCACTAAATTTACGTACATGAAAAGTAATAAAATATGAAGAATATAATATTTTATTAAAAAGTATACATTCTACGAGTAATAAATTACTTATATTAAAGTTTATATTGTGTTTTAATTTATTAATATCTTATTTATAATGTCTATAAAATATTGAATCGTAGTCGTCCATGGTACGACGGGTAAAACTAGTATGTATCTTATATTTATATGAAAATTACATACTCCGTATAACTATAAACTTGTACTTAGTCGTTTTCATGATTTTTCGAGTATCTCTATAAGTATTTGTGTTTATACTATTCCTAATAGGCTGAGGTTTTGATCACGCTAGAAATGTGCTCAGTATATAGACATTTGATTTTCGTGCTTATATATCGAAAGGGTTACTTCATAGCTAATGTGTAAAACAGGTTTGAGGGCATGCGTATATAATCAAATTATAAATGGCGAGTATTAATTGAAGAGACCATCCCATTAATCTTTGCCAGCCTAGAAAAATTCCATGGGTTTGAGGGCATGCTTCTATTGGAGGCATTATTTTCCGTTCTTAATAAATTTTTGCATGGACCATAATTTCAATTAGTCTTTGTTTTTATGTAACCGACAATCTTAATCAAACCCTAAATATTGATTCATCACCCGGCAATCCATAATTTCAAATTTCTCATGGTCGTCGTAATCATATGGCAACATGATCCAAGATACCACCGTTGGTCCGTCGTTTTAACATCAATCTTCTTTTCATGACCAGCACAATGAGGACCCACTTCGTCCAAAATTTGGACTAAAATTTTCCAATTTGTTGCCTTGTTGGTGTGATCGTGACTTTGATTAACGTTTTTCTAAGGACATAGTTTAACAGCTTAAAAATAGTAATATATTTTAAATTTAAATTTATTTAGATTTAATTATTTTTTAATAGGGTTTATTAATTTTCTTTTAGTATTTTACTAGTTCTTAATTAGTATTCTTCATAGGATAGCAATATCGTTTTATTAATATTAATATTGCTTATGTACCATTAAAACACTAATTCTACAATATAATTCCCTTTTATATTGCGTATCTATTATGTTAGATTCCGGGAATTGAAATAATTAGGTGGCGTGTCGGGGAATTTCTACAACTTTATATATAAAATCGGGACCAACCATTCTACCCCAAAAGCTTAAGCCATTAGATAGAGCTCCACCCTTGTGATATGTTGGATCCTAATGTGTTAGTAACAAAGTAGGGAACTAGCAATGTTCCTTGAGCAATAGAAATACTACTAAAATAGAAACACGGTAAACTTTCTATCCGAACAACAAGTCGCAGAAAGAAAAACCTCTACCCCTAAAACCCCTTCTCATAAGATTTCAATAACACGCTAATGAATTAAGCTTGACGGATACAAGGCAAGTCAAGTTCTCATGTAACTTCGACATCAACCGAAGTTCAACCAACTAGACTTCTACAACCCTAATCGAAAAACCTAAATAATAGATGAACTACAAACCTGAGTACTCAAACTCCCACGTGAAAACCTTCACTTCAATACTCACAAAAATGCACGAACACTTAAACTCTCACTTCTCACTTGTTCGTCGTCTTCAACCACTCTCTAACACCTAGCTAAGACTAGCCTTTTATAGAGCAACCACCGAGTCTGATCTCAATCACAATCTTGCCTAATTGTGATGATATTCCACTCGACAATTCTCACAAAAATCGGATTAAAGAAATATAAAATATCTCATATCTTCAACTGATCAGATACTTACCATAACCAACCGATCTCGGGTTTCTTCCACTTTCCTTGATAAGATCTCCATGATTTGATCTATATTCTCCCCGATCTTCTCAAAAACAACCGAGCTTAGTTGTCGAATCTTCGCAATCGATCGTTCGCTCAAGATCTGGTAACTTGCCATAAATAGAAAGTCACGTATCTTCCAGAACAGCCTTTCTAGATCGTCACTCGTTCCATCCATTGTTTCTCACAATGTTCCGTCACTCTTAACAATTCTCTTTGTTTTCCTAAAATGCTTACATGAAAAAACATATTATACCATCACCTCGCACGTGGTATTCAACTTTTTTTTTTTGAGTTGGAGAACAAAAGTTATTCATCTCATCGGATCATGAATACACTTCATATATTATACATTTTAAAATTGAGTTTAAGGGCATGTTTGAGTAAAAAAAAGTTTAGACAAACTGGATAGATTTGGTTGATGAGTACTTCTTTTGTTTAAAATTAATTTTTATTATATACATTAACATATATATTAAAAAATTACTTAATTTACCTAAATATCTTTCAATAAATATCGTTTATCTAGAGTCGGCGTCAACAACAAGCTTGAAACTTGGAGGGAAAAACTGGAGTCAAAGGGTTTTAGACTGAGCAGAACCAAGACGGAATATGTAGAGTTAAGGTTTGGGCAAGGTGCAGCTTCTAGTGAGGAAGTGTTGTTAGGAGGGGAAGTCGTAACGAGGAAGGAGAGTTTCAGGTATCTGGGGTCGGTTTTGCAGAGCGACGGGGGTATAGAAGAAGACATCACACGTCGGATCCAGAGGGGTTGGTAGAAGTGGAGGGCAGCGTCGAGGGTTTTGTGTGACAAGAAGGTACCACTAAGCTAAAAGGAAAGTTCTACAGAACAGTGGTCAGATCGGCCATCCTCTATGGGGCGGAGTGTTGGCCAACCACAAAAGCACATGAACAGAGGTTGATGGTTGCTGAGATGAGAATGCTGAGGTGGATGAGTAGGTACACGATTCTATAAAAAATCAGAAATGAAGTGATCAAAAGCAGAGTGGGGGTAGTCAGTATAGGAGACAAGCTGCAGGAATCAAGATTGCGCTGGTTTGGCCATGTCAGCGGCGAGGGCCTGAGGAGCCAATTCGTAGGTGTGAGAGCCTAGTATTGGGAGAAGTACGTAGAGGGAGGGGTAGACCAAAGAAATGTTGGAAGGATAGTATAAGGCAAGATATCGAACAGTTGGGGATTTCAGCAGATCTAGCAGTATGTAGAGATAGTTGGAGGGAGAAGATTTGAGTGGTGGACAATTAGTTGCCTGTACAAACCGGTTCACGGGGGCCTCAAGGATTTCGGTGATTTGTTTCGGTTTATGTTTTTGTCTTTGTTTTATGTTCTATGCCTAGCTTTGCTTTTGATCTTGTGTTGTCTCGTCTGTGTCTCTGGTTTTGGGTTCCCTCGGTCAAATTGTTTTATATTCTTTTTTCTTTCTTTAAAAATAATTAAAAAAATTATATTTAAAGATTGATGACCAAGTTTTTTGGGCAACCAATAAACATGCTCAAGAAGGAAAACATAAACCCTTAGAAAATAATGTTAAAAATATTAAACAATCAAAATACACTTGAAATTTCTATATAAAAGGTCTTAACTTATACCCTTAGCCCTAAGGGCATATGTTAGAAAAATCAATACACCGTATTTGGTTAATTTGAGTTTTCAAATCTCCAAATTATTGGAATTGAATTGCCCCGTAATTTATTTTTTGTGATTTTGTAAGAATTAGATTTTAACCAATTATAATTTGTCAATTCCAATAACATACAAAAATTTATGAAATAACTTTTCGTAACTTAAATTTGGCTACAAAATTAATATGATTTCAATATATTCCAAAAACCAAAATTAAGAGTTATTGTTATTAATTGATTCCGTAATTCATTTGTAGATATGATTTGGGACCGACATGTAAACTTGGTGGTGGTGACGGGTGAGGACACGATATTTTTAATTGATTGGAGAAGATGGAATGTAGAACAATAGGGAACATGAAGGGTTGAGATTTGAGAATTAGTGAAATAATAGAGGTTATGAGAAACAGGGACCTTATCATATGCAAATCAAAAAATTATCCTAATCGATTTGTTATCGTAACAGTATAACATGGAGTTGTCTAGCTCATTGATTGACTAATCAATACTATCTTTACAAATATGTCCATATGTATACATCCAAATGAATTTACATTGATAGGGTAATTTTAGATAAAGACACGACTCTACATATATGAATTTGATCCGCACACAATAATTTAAAGTGCGGTGGATCAATAATCTTGTGAATCATGTGTAACGGGTTTAACATACAGATCTAATAAGATTTTAATTCAAAATTATATAATAATGGGTGTAGTAACTCACGCGATTATATGTTAGCTAGACAATTTATATGTAAGTTTTTGAGAAACAACTCTCAACATGCCCCTTCAAGTACAACTGTCTCGATTAGTTGACACTTGGACACAAATTCCTTATTTGTTACATTTAGTTAATTCGGTCGTACTTTTATTAGGTGAACTGCATGAATATGCTCATAAGGCTGACAAGCTCGAATGAATCCCTCAAGGCTCGCACGAACCACCATTTTTTGGGATCGAATACTCCTTTAGTGGGCGGACTGCCTAAACATGCCCATGAAGTCGGCAAGCTCAAAGACTCTACGAAATTAACCCACATCGAAACTTGCTCTGATACCGTGATAAATTCCGATGGGTCAATAATTTGGGGGTTGTGCTGTAACAGGCCTACCATATAAGTCCAATGAGGTTACAACCCAAAACCATATGACAATGCGTGGGGTAACTCATGAGCATTATAGTAGGTAATTATAGCTCCCAATTTAAGGTCATCGGGTGTGGGATAATTCTGAACACACTTCCTCAAGTGTGCTTGGGCTAGTTGGCACTTGGACACAAATCCCTCAAGGCTTGCGAATCATCACACTTACATCGGTCGCTTCTTTATTGGACAGACTCCTTGAATATGCTCATAAGGCCGACAAGCTCGAGTAAATCCCTCAGGACTTGCGAACCACCACTTTTTGGACTTGGTCGATCCTTTATTGGGCGGACTACCTGAACGAGCATATGAAGCCGACAAGGCCAATGACTCTACGATAGGGATGCTCAACGGGCTGACCCGTTGGCCCACAAATTTTTTTATTGACCCGCGACCTGACCCACCTGTTGCGGGTTTTGCGGATCAGGTCGCGAGTTTTGCGGGTCGGGTTATGAGTCCATTCGTTTGACATGCAATCTAAATATCTATATAATAAAATAATTTTTTTATTATATTATTTCATTAAAAATAAATAAAACATTCTTAAAACATTTTTTTTTATAATTGATATTTTCAAAACATTTTTCTATATTATTATAATTCTATTAACAAAATAATATAATTTTAAAAAAAAGGTTGCGGGTCATGCGAATCGACCCACAAACCCGACGAATTTAACCTGACCTGACCCGCGCTTCGAAAAATAAAAAAAATGACGCGCAACCTGATCCGTTATGTATGTGCAGATCAGGTCATTGTGGGTTGGGGGTACCTGACTCCCGTGAGTACCCTTACTCTAGGACATGAACCTACACCAAATAATATAAGAATTAATACAATGTATTATCAAATATAATCTAATGAATTTAAATTCTCATATTTGTTATTTCTTTTTACAACCTACTTGACATTTTTTTGAATAATATTGGGCTTGCTATACTTGTTTTTTTTGTTGAACTTACTATACTTGTTTAAAAAATATATTTTTTGACAAAAAATATTGCTTATTTATTTAGAAATGTGTAAAAGCTAGTTAACTTTTTTTTTGTATTTTTAGATAAAAATAATACAGTAATATTTTTGTATTATAAAATGCTTTTTAATGAGCAGTGTTGTAAAAAAGAATTCAAAGTACAACTGATCACTGATCGGACATGAAAATAGAATGAGCCTATTACAATAAAACACCAAAAGTAAAATAAGCAAAAAAATATGTAAGAATTTCTTGCTATAATTTTTATTTCGTAGGTAAACAATTCCGTAGGAAAAGGAACACAATATACTAATAGACAATTTTTTAAAAAATTTCGCCTAACTTCGTCTAGGTTCCGTCGAGGTGCTGAAAGATACTAGTCCGTCTAGCCTTTCAGTTCGTCTAGTGTACATCCCGTACCTTGTACGGGCATAAAAAAAAATTATAGGTATAATATAATTGGTTTTTCTATCCTTAAGGGCATAGATTAAGAATATTAAATTTAAAAATTAAAACCCTATTAGTAAATTATTAAACCCTATAAAAAAGTCAAAATAATTTAAATAATTAAATTTAACAAATAATTTCCCTTTTAAGTTTTTTAACCCATGCCCTCGGGGCATAGGTTAAAAAAATCTTAATTTAATTTTATGACTATTTTTACATTTGAAATCATGTTTTATTATCATATGTTATCATATGGATTCGAGTCAACTTAGTGGATTAAGGGTACTAACTTTTTATCATTATTTAAAATAATATTTTAATAAAACAATAAAAATTTTAAATTCTACTCTCTAACAAAATACAATGTAAATATGTCAACATGTTGGAAAGAAAATAAGATTAGACTTTTAGTCTTGCTCTACTTATTTTTTATGAAAAAATTCAATTTGGGATAGATCTCTCTGACTTCAATAAAGCTCTTTTGTTTTTAGTTAAATATAAATTATTACATGACCTAAAGTTTATCTCCTTCATGATGTGAATCATCTCTTTTAAATTCGTCGTTAAGAGAATGAAGTGGAAACCCAAACGATTTATCTTTTCTTTAGAAACTTTGTATATCTTCCTCAAGAGATTATTGATTTCACACCTAACACTATTTTATTTTAGCATATGCTAATTAATTTATTGAAAATCACAATTAAAGCAAAACTATGGAAATTGTAAATTAAACTTAATTACTGTACTAAAGATGCTAGTCCGTCTAGCCTTTCAGTCCATCTAAAAGATCGTCTAGTTCATCTAGACACTCATTTAGACCGCTTAACCGCTAAACAGTCACTCTTCGCCTCGATTCCGCCCTATCATTTTTTAAGATAATGCTCAATTGTTAATCGGACGTTTTTCTACCTAATAACAGATAATTTCCTTTACAACTGAAAGGTCTTTGTTGTCACATCAGCAATTCGAAAGGAAAAAATAAATGCTCAACAATGGAAAGAAGAGCAAGAATGCAAAATTGAAAAAAAGAAAGAAATCTTAGAATTTTCAATCAATTCAAAAGTAATATCGGTGCTTCCCTGGTGGCCCCCGTCTAGGTTTTTTCTTTCCGCCTCAACTAACCAGTAACCATAGATCTTGCCTTTGAGCGTTGTTATAAATGGACCGTTTTTCATCTCACACCCGCCAGGACGAATTCGCCCATTTCTCTTCCTTCAATCTTTCTTATCTTTTCTTCCCTCCTTTTAGCGGTTACTGGAGCTTGGTTTTCTAAGTTTTTGTTCAAAAGCAAGCATTTTTTCTTGTGTAAAGCAACTCTGTAAACAGAAGAAAGGGAGCCTCATAGAATAGCTGAGCTAAGAAGATGAAGTACATTCTGGTAACTGGTGGGGTGGTGAGCGGACTTGGCAAGGGAGTAGCAGCTAGTAGCATTGGATTGATTTTGAAATCTTGTGGCCTCCGGATTACCCACATTAAAATAGGTAAATAAACGAGGAAGAAAGATTGGAACTTTTTTTTAAAAAATTTCACTTGCTCACTGGAGAAAGATTGGAACTTCATGGGTTTTTGTGTTTTAGAGGTGGGGATCTGTGGATTTGCGAGTTTGATTGGAAATCTGAACAGGGTTTTCTAATTGTTGATTTTTCTTCCCTCCTCAAAAGTTTCCGAGCTCTGTGTCTTTTTCCCCCAATGTTTTTGGACTTCAGGTGACCGGTTCTAGTTCTATGGGGAATTTAAGTTGATCTTACTTTTACTTTGAATTTTTGCTAGTGTTTTGTTAGAGGCTAGAGCTGTTTTTCACTAATCAGGTTCCTCGCAAGCAGGAAAGATTCAAACCTTCTAAGGGCCTGTTTGGTTCTATACTTAGGTATATGGAATCGGATTAGGTATGACCTATTCCGTATTTTCGGTGTTTGGTATGAGACAAGATTTAGGTATGGCTCATTCCCATTCCCTCAAAATACATGAGCTCATACCTTATCTTTGTGTTGGGTATGCGTAATATCTATTTCAACCCGATTCTTGCTATAGAAACAAACAAGGCCTAAATTTAAATGATTTTGGAGCTTAATCCAAATTGGTCTTTATCTCAACCTTTCTAACAAGGTTTTTAACTGTTGAGGTGACATTGATCTATAAGTTTGGTGAAATTAGGGGTTTCTTTTTGTTCATTTGTTTTTACCTTTAATGGCCTTTGAAATTAAATCATTGATTTGATGTTCCTATTAAGCTCTGATTTATCTTCTATAATATAATGTTTATGTTCATTTATTCATCACAATTTTTCAAAAAAAAAAAAAAATTACCACCTCTGAATTGTTTTTTCCTAATTTATATTTATCTTTTTTCTTCCCTCTTGTGGTAGATCCTTACTTGAACGTGGATGCTGGCACCATGTCTCCTTTTGAACATGGAGAGGTTTATGTGTTGGATGATGGCGGCGAGGTAAACCTGAATTTGTCCTTTTCCAAGGCTGTTCATTTGCCTGATTGTATGTTGACTCAGAATCAAGATCATATTTTTGTAAACCAAACGTTTATCAAAATTTTGACAGAGGATTAGTATTTTACTTGTATTAAAATTGCTTGCTTTGTCAACTGAGTGTCCCTTGGTGGGTTTGACTGTGCATTAGGACTTAACTTTCATCATTATTCTATCGCACGAGTTGTTATGCAAATTGCTTTCTTTAAGGGAAAGATTATGCTAAGGCAGATCAAAATCACCTTTCCCCCGCAAATATAGTGAACCCTTTTCTCAAAAGGAATTGAAAAGGTAATCTTCCAAGATATTTGATATGGGGAAAAGGTAACTTAATTTATTTCCTTAGACTGTTCATGATGGAATACAAGGCAACTTGGATTGATCCTCAAGTTACATATTTATGGATGGATTTTAAATTTTTTTCCCCACCTGAAGTCTCTAATCTGGAAATTAAACACCGGTAACTATCAGGCTATTGCAAATCATACTGGGGCCATTACACAGTGATTTGATATTGAAACAGTAATTGATGATTCACCCTTTTTATGCACTATTTGAATCTCTTTCTGTCACTTGCTATTTTGCACTTGAATAATGTTATGGATTTTCTGATAGATTATCTACACTTAGGGTTGTTGATCATGATTGTTCAATGGTATCAGATCAACTAATCCAGTAATCCCCCTTTTTTTTTGTTTAAAAGGCGGATCTTGATCTTGGAAATTACGAGCGGTTTGTTGACATCAAGCTGACCCGGGATAACAATATCACAACAGGGAAAATATACCAAGTAAGGAATGCATTTTAGTATCTCCTTTTGTTATGTTCATGGATCCTTCTCAAACCATTCAGTCCATATTGATTTTGCCCATAAATTTGGTACAGCATGTCATTGAAAGGGAAAGAAGGGGAGATTATTTGGGGAAAACAGTCCAGGTATTTTTGTACCAATCCACTTTTCTATGAAACATATATTTATAAAAATCTACCAGCTGCGTTGTGTATATATATTTGCTTACTGTGTACTTCTCTTTTGTTAGATTGTCCCCCATCTCACAGATGCCATTCAAGAATGGATTGAAAGAGTTGCACATGTACCAGTGGATGGACTAGATGGCCCAGCTGATGTTTGTGTGATAGAATTAGGTGGAACAATCGGTGAGTTGATATTGAGGTTTCATGTTGCTGTTGTGAAGAACTTATCACCATAATTAGCTAACATGAAATTTACATTGATGTAGGGGACATTGAGTCTAGAATGTATACAGAGGCTCTTGGTCAGTTCTCCTATCGTGTAGGTAAGATATAACATCCATGGACCAAACAGCAGTGAAATTTAATTGCCAACTAAGTGGGTGCTTGTGCTTGGTTCATGTTTGACTAGCTTTGTCTAATCCCTGTCATAGGTGCTGGCAACTTGTGCTTGGTTCATGTCAGTCTTGTCCCGGTGATACATGTTGTAGGTGAACAGGTAATTAATCATATTTCATTTGCATGCTTGTCCCGATCCAATATTCCTATTTGTGATGTGTGATACATTTATCGGATTTGTTGATTTGTCATCTATTTCCAGAAAACAAAGCCAACTCAGCATAGTGTACGTGAACTACGTGGTTTGGGCTTGAAACCTGACATCCTGGCTTGTCGTAGCACAAAGGTCCTGGGACTCCCCATCTTCAAGTGAACAACTTAAATTTGCAAATTATTACTTCACTTTTATATCCTATGACTTGCTCTCAAACCTTTTACATTTTCTAACAGGTCTTGGATGCCAATGTTAAGACAAAGCTGTCAGAGCACTGCCATATACCGGTATCTAGTTACTTTGTTACTAAACCTGTATTTATATAACTTGCATTTAGTCTTTTCTATTGAAACTTTTTGTGTATTGTTATGAACAGGAAGAAAACATAATGTCTATTCATGATGTTTCTAACATTTGGCACATTCCATCCATTCTAAGAGTAAGTTTAATATTAATTGTGGAGTTAAAAATTTTATTTTATAGGCTCTTGGTTTAACTCTTTTTTTATCCTTTGATCAGGATCAGAAGGCACATGAAGCAATCTTGAAAGTGTTGAACCTTTCTAGGTTCGCCTCTCTCTAATGCTTTTTTTTTTTGTCTTTTGTATCATTGTTATATTGTTATGGCTCCTTCTGACTTGCTGCTATTCAACTCAATATGCAGTTCTCTTAAAGAGCCTCAATTGAAAGAGTGGACTTTGAGGGCTGAAATGTGTGACAAATTGCATGAACCTGTGGGTTTACAACCAATAAATTATTAACATGACTGTTGATTTTTACTTGGTTGTTTCAAATACTGAAATTCTCCTTTCACAATTGAATAGGTAAGAATTGCTATGGTTGGAAAGTATACTGGCCTTTCAGATGCATATCTCTCTGTTGTGAAGGTATTTATGATTAATATTACCATTATGTTAAATCTGTTTCTGGTCTGTTATCTATTGTTCACTATAAATGGAATTGAGAGATTCAGATTGTACACAGATTCATCAAGGCTAAACCATATTTAATGGGTTTGTTATTGATATTTATTGCAGGCTCTTTTGCATGCCTCTGTTGCTCGTTCTAAGAAATTGGTTGTAGTTTGGGTTGCAGCTGATGATCTTGAAAATTCAATGAGATTCGAGGTTTCAATTGTCCCATCATTGTTTCTGCACTCTAAATCATATACTTTGAATTGCTGCTAACAAATAGTTTTATATATTGCAGAATCCTGAAAATTACACCAAGGCGTGGAGTCTACTCAAGGTTGGTGCTATGGATATACTTAAATTCATGCTATTAGAACAAGTTTTCTGGAGAAAAATATTATCATGCATAGAGATCTAATACAATTGCAAAATCTTAGTGCTTTTCTTAAAGCACTTCAGTTTTGATGAATGCACTTTTTCTTAATGATTATTATTCTTATTAATCTTCAGAGTGCCGACGGTGTTTTGGTTCCTGGAGGATTCGGAGATAGGGGTGTTGAAGGGAAAATCCTTGCTGCCAAATATGCCCGAGAAAACCGAGTCCCATACCTTGGAATTTGTCTGGGAATGCAGATAGCTGTAATTGAATTTGCCAGATCAGTTCTTGGTGTAAAAGATGCAAATAGCACTGAATTTGATTCCAAAACAAGAAGTCCTTATGTTATATTTATGCCTGAGGTATGTGTTTTGTCTTTTCTCCCTTCTTGATTACAGCAAAAGCCTGTAAATCCTCTTTGGAATAAAATATTAAAGCATCTGATTTTGTGTTGACAGGGCTCAAAAACTCAAATGGGCGGAACTATGAGACTGGGGTCTCGAAGAACACACTTCCATGTTAAGGACAGCAAGTCTGCAAAACTGTAAGACCATTATAACTAATCATAATTTTCAAATTTGAAAGATATACATCCATTTTCACAAGAGTTCTGAATGTTATGTTTCAAACATACTATTAGGTATGGTAATGCAAGCTTTGTGGACGAGAGACACCGACATAGATATGAGGTCTGTTCAAAATTAGGCATTTGATTTCTTCACCAAAAGCCGCTCTCACACTTTCTCATGCAATTATGTAAGTGATAGGTTTTTAACAGGCCATGTGTTTCTTTTCTTACATTCTTGTAGGTTAATCCTGAAGTAGTCAAGCAACTTGAGGGCGCGGGAATGGTTTTCGCTGGTAAAGATGAAACTGGTCAGAGAATGGAGGTTAGGAACAGTTTTATTTTATTTTTTCTAGTCACATTAAGCACTAAGTTTGCGATTGGATTACTCAAGATACATCTATGATTTTGAATATATGTTTTGTGCCTTACAGATCATCGAGCTTCCTGGCCATCCTTTCTTCATAGGAGCTCAATTCCATCCAGAGTTCAATTCAAGACCAGGAAAGCCCTCTCCTTTGTTTGAAGGTACGTTTAGTATATTCATCTCGGAAATTCTTCTCAATTTACATATGCAAAGTTTTAAACTTTTTACTAGTGTCATATTGCTAAGCTTGTGTTGATGATGGTTCCTCTTAAATAGGACTGATTGCAGCAGCTGCTGGGAAGTGGGATTCTTTTTTAACTCCTTTGCCCACAGCAACAAAGAAAGTAAAAGAAAGGAGAATTCAGATTGAGTCTCTTTCGCCTAGAAAGGCTTCTCGTCACTTGTGTTCAAAGTATGTGAACGGTTCAGTTATAGTTAGCAACACTAATGAAGTTCACTATTGAGTAGCATCGTCAGCTGTGTCATAGGTGTGCATTGTCATATATTTCTTCTCATAACTGTAAGTTTTTTTTACATATCAGAGTACTTGCATTACAAACCGAAATCTTGAAATTGGCAGGTTATGTTTTATGGAGACCCCTGACACGAAGAAGACGGTCCTTTTCAGAAAAAAAAAGAATAGCAAATCATAGATGTAGAAGAGACAAAGAGTTTGATTTAAGTACCTGAATGAACACTATTTTATTGAAGCTTGTATTTTGTATCCTTTCTTGAATGTCTTATTATATTTCTTGTTGTACTTCTCTGTTATATCTCCCGGTAATTTGAAGGGGAGAGGTTGATGATGTTCATTTCGCAATTAGAGGCCATTACTGGGTTTATGGTTTACTTATTTTTTTAGGCTATGAGCTATGCTTTTGTTGTTGACTTGTCTTGCTAAGATGAGCGTGTTATTGTAAATATATGAGTGATTTTGCTTTGTAATGTTGCTTTTTGATTTTGGATAATGAAATTTGTATTCAGAATGCAAGAGAAGAGTTTGCTTGAGAAGTTCTCATTTTCAGAGTTCTTATCTTGTTGCAAAACAATAGTCTAAATCGACATTTGTGTAAGATTATTGTTGCAATTGCTACATTTTTGTTAATTGGTGAGCACACGAGTTTACAAGTTGATACAGAGAAAAATTAGACAAATTCTCTGCGCAGGGAAATGTTTCCCATATGATGTTATGAATCATCCCTCATATATTCAACATTGCAAGATGGTTGTTATAAACAAATTTTATGGTATTTTTTTTATTATTATTATACATATCAAGCACAAATGCTAGCTGAACTGTATCAGATTTGTACCTAGGGGGTAAGACAAAATGTAAATGGTTAAATCTAGGCAAGTAAAAAAATGTTTCCTACCCTGCAAAATTTCCTCTGCGCTATCAAGCTCATATTACAATAACAACTTACAAAGTTACATTTACAAAATATTGAAAATAAAGAATGTCAAAAAGTTTGACCAATAAGATAGATCAATGTGAGATAAGTGTACATAAAAGCATTAAAACTCAAAAGCAGCATGTTCTATATAAGAACAAAGCTTAAGTTGTGGAGCAAAATCTGAATTGAAAACCATGAAGCTAACACAGGGGACATCATCACCCATGGGATTCAAAATTCCTGGTGCTACCATCTAAATGCCCAAGCTGGGCCAATGGTTAAGATCTCTTCACCATTGATAGCAACCTCACCTCTAAACATCCGAAACATCTCAATAGCATTTGAGCTAACTCGAGGGCATCCGTTCATATGCAGCACAGAAAGTTTCTTACACCCATTCCGCAGAGCCTGCAAACCTTGATCACACAAACTTCTGCAACGGTTCACATGGAGAGTCTTTAATTTATGGCAGTTCAAGGCGATACTCTGCCATCCTGAAACCCTAACCTCATGACACAATGCTAAATTCCACTCTTGCAAATTTGGACATCCCTTTGCAATGGCAGAAACAGAATCATCTTTAACTGATCTACACAGCCGCATATTCAGAAACCTTAGCCTTTTTCCAAATCCTGCCCCGAGTATTCCTAACCCGTCTCCATGAACACACCAGCTTAAGCTTGAGATATTCAGGTATTGCAAACCACCACCACTAACAATACCTGCTATCCCATCAGGCTCAAGCTGACAAGAATCAGCTTCTAGATAAGCTAGGTTTTGTGAGTAGCCTCTAAACCCAGACCCATTAATTTGTGAGCAGTAGGATATTCTGAGGGCAGAGAGATTTGAACAGTTTTGAAAGAGCATTTTTATCCCATGGTCACTGATTTGTGAGCAATAAATCAGATTTATATCTTCTAGAGTGGGGCATGATTGAGCTAACCTCTCCAAACCAACATCAGTAACATTGCAACGATAGAGGCTTATAAATTTTAGCAAGGAGCAACCATTTGCAAAAGAGGAAAGGCCATCATCTGAGATTCCTAAGCAGCAATCCAGATTAAGAAATCTCAAGTTAGAAACACAACCTTGGACTTTCATTAGGCTTGAATCGTCGAGTTCTGTGCATCCAGATAAGGATAGAGATTGCAGTTGACTGAAACGGGTAAGCAACCTGTGCAATTGGAAAGTGCCAATGGTGGGAGGCTTAAATCTCCTTGGAGAAGTGATCTTTTCAAGACTGAACGGACTTAGGAGCCGTAAAGACTGACGATTAGTGTTTTGAATGTATAGCCACCTTCGGCAGGTTAGACCAAATGCTTCGCGATCAGCTGCACTACCAAGTGACTGAAAAACAAAGGTTAAACAATCATCTGGAAGATCCATAATAGTCGTAGGACAATTGGTACAAGGAACCCCCATGATTTTAGGGTTGTCACCCAACATTTTGGATTCTCTGTGATTCCAATGGTGAAGTGGAGATGGAATTGTAACTGTAAGAAACGAATTTTCCAAAAACTAGAGAGCATTTATCATCTAGGTTGGCCACACCAATCCACTCATGGCAGAAGACTCGTGATCTTCCATTGTAACACCAAGAAGAAAAGGCAAAATCAATCTGGAACCTTGCACCAGGGCCCAATTACAGGTGAAACCAAATCAGAATGCATCTTAAAATTACATTAATCTTCAAGGTCCTGAGGCAAAAAAGAGTATATTATTCAGACATCAACCAGAATCGAATTAATTTTGTTTATTCTTTTTTTTGGTCGAGTAAATTCTTTAAATTATTTGATACGCATCAACTCAATTCCATCGTTTTCAGCTCAATTCCAGCCAAATCAGCTCATTTCCTTTCATTTCCTCTACCTATCAGCTCATCGCATTCCAATATTTTTCCGTTCTATTAACGATTTTGATTCAAATAATCGCTGCACAACTGCATGGTTACGGATCGTTCTCGCATATCACTTCACAAAATTAACAACAGCCACAAATTTCATCCCATTATAATCGAAATCCACCACTCAAATGCAAAGCATGATATGAATCCGGAGAAGAATTTTGCGGAATCTGAAAGAACAGATAAAGAAGTTACCTTCGTTGACGTTGAGGTCCCAATCAAATCAACCCAAAGAGACCGGCAGATGAACCGATATGATGAGAAGAACAGACAGAGATAGCGGGGGAAGGGAGAATTCTCCGCTTATATTCTGAGGTGTATTCGTAGCCAATAAAAGAGGATTCGGTTGGGCCAAAGGCTGAACGTAGGCCCAAATGTTATTTTCAGGCCCAAATTGCTTATTGTAATTATTTTTAAAAAAGGAAAAAAAATCGAAACCCTACTATCATAAGAATCGGTTTGTTACCTGAGAGCCGCCCCCGCCTAGGTCTCAGCTGCTCGTCCATATCAGCTGCTTCGATTCCTCTGCAGCAATGGTAAGCTTTTGCGATACTTGATAGGATTAGATTTCTATATTCTTTCTGTAGCAGCTTGGATTTGATTGCATTTCTCTCTCTAATCTTCGATGGCGGACCAAATATGAGCTATTGGGGTTTGAAATGATGGATTGGGGTTTGAAAAGTTTCTTCTTTCATTTCATACTAGTTTCCTGCATTTGAATCATTCAAATGATTTCATATATGATAAGCTGTATATTAGTGGCTCTACTCTTGCTGGACGTGTTTTTGTTCAATGAAGTTGAATGACTGTTTACATGGATTGATTTACCGTCTTTCTGGCTGCCTGTGATATTACTTGGTTTAAGACATCATATGTTTTTGATGAGAAGAGAATTAGAAATGAGAAAGTAAGCATGCCTTGTTGAATGATCTATTTTGTTTGTGAAGATGTTGGAAGTACACTCCATTAAACCGAACTTAATGAGTATTGTTTAATTTGTTACAGGTGTATGTTAAGCCTCAAAAGAGCAAGGCCTACTTTAAGAGGTTTCAAGTTAAGTACAAGAGAAGACGAGGTAGGCTAATTGTCTCTTTAACTGTTGCATCCCATGTTGAAAGAAAGTTTTCTGAAGCTCTGTTGTAATTATCTGATTAAATTCACCCTGCTTTGATGATTCAGAGGGAAAGACTGACTACCGTGCCAGAATCCGCCTGATTAATCAGGACAAGAACAAGTACAACACTCCCAAGTACAGATTGGTCGTGCGATTTGTATCCTATTTTGGCTAATTTATTTCATATTGCTCACATATTCCCTTGCAAGTTATACTTGATTGAGTCGGGTTCTTTTCTACCTGTTTCTTTTCCTCATGGTGGGTGGAATCCTGATTAAGATGGCTAATTTATTTCATATTGCTCACATATTCCCTTGCAAGTTATACTTGATTGAGTCGGGTTCTTTTCTACCTGTTTCTTTTCCTCATGGTGGGTGGAATCCTGATTAAGATTCAATGCTTCTATTGTAAATGTGAATTTCACTTTGGTTCAGAACCATATTTTGCACCCAAATATGTCAATGCCTTTAGAATGTAAGAATGTTGATCATGGATAGATAATTGAAATGTTTGGTTCAATTTTTTTATATGGTATTGAAGGCTGAATTTATTTGCTAGATTTTTACCCTCTCTGTTATAAATTACTGTTCACCTTGACATAGTTAATAATAGACCAACAGGGATGTCATTGCACAAGTTATTTCTGCTACCATAGCTGGAGACATGATCCTTGCATCTGCTTATGCCCATGAACTGCCTCGCTATGGACTTGAAGTGGGACTTACCAACTATGCTGCAGGTGGGTTTCTTGACCTTTTTGCTAACCAACTACTTTTTACATATTTTTCCTAACACACCTTGTTCGTCCTCAGCTTACTGTACTGGGCTTTTGTTGGCCCGTCGGGTGCTGAAAATGCTGGAAATGGATGAAGAGTATGAGGGCAATGTTGAAGCCACTGGAGAAGATTTCTCTGTTGAGCCTGGGGAAAGCAGGAGGCCTTTCCGTGCTCTCCTTGATGTTGGCCTTTTGAGAACCACAACCGGCAATCGTGTTTTTGGTGCTCTCAAGGTATACCCTTGTGATACGATTCTTTTTTTACATTACTGTATGTTCCTATTAACTAAAGCAAGCTGATATATGTTTCACTGCTATAATATTGTAACTTTGTTTTAGGGTGCACTTGATGGCGGACTTGATATCCCACATAGTGATAAGCGTTTTGCTGGATTCGGCAAGGACAACAAGCAGCTTGATGCTGAGATCCACCGTAAGTACATCTATGGGGGACATGTTGGTGACTACATGAGGGTGAGTAATCTTTCTTTGTTGACCAAAGACAGACTTTGGAATAAGTTGTATGATGTTTTTCATAAAGTCTGTTGCAATGGGACGTATGATGTGATTTTGCTCATATAATTCACATATTTTGATTATTTGCAGACCTTGATGGAAGATGAGCCTGAAAAATACCAGTCTCAGTTTACTGAGTATATAAAGAAGGGGATTGATGCTGACAATCTTGAGGAGATGTACAAGAAGGTTCATGCTGCTATCAGAGCTGACCCAACTGCTAAGAAATCCGACAAGGAACCTCCAAAAGAACACAAGAGGTAAAGAAGTCTATTTTTACTTTTAATCTTATGTTGGTCTTTCTATTATGTTAATTATGTGGTAATATCAATAGAAACAGTTTTGTATTATCTGAAATGGGTATTGTAAATTTGCCTGTTTCAGGTACAACCTCAAGAAGTTGACATACGACGAGAGGAAGGCCAGTTTGATCGAGAGGCTAAACGCTCTGAACTCAGCTGCTGGAGCTGATGATGATGACGATGATGAAGATGAGGACTGAGCAAGACAAATCTGCGTGTCTCTTAGAGTTAGCACAGCAAGCTAAAATTTTGCATCTTTTGCATAAGTTATCTTTGAACTATCAGGCTCTAGTGAACCTTTCTTTCTTGGAATTTTACTCTCCTTTGGAAGTTCATCTGTTAGATGAGATTATATACTTGCGAAGCTGCGATGTTATATGGTTTTGTTATGATTGGATTTTTGCAAATTTCTTTTGTCCAAGGACTCTAATCCAGTTCATTTTACTTGACTCTCTGCATAATAGTATTCGAAGAACATCAAATTCTACATCTAAATGAAATATTACATGTTCGAGGCGTAATTTGATAACAAGTTGAAGACTTGGATATTACAGATACACTGAAGGATTTCTTCCTTATTCAAGGTCTGATAGTTTTTCTCGTGTCCTTTCTATTCGTTCCATTTCCGCTTGCCTGTTCTGCCCCTTTTCCATTTCACTGACTTCTTTTTTAATCACATCAACTTATCAAAGAAGATACATGGGAGATTAGGTTGACGCCAGTCTCAAGCACCGCTAATCGGGTTGCGGATGCAGTTGCTAATCATTCTATAACTTTAAACACGAATAGTATTGATTTTTTCTATATACCTAGTTGTATTTCGGACCTTGTTTTTGCCAATGTACCGTCCTCTTTAGGGGACTAACGCTAAATTTTATGAATAAAATTATCCGTTGGAGCTATGCTCTGTTTCCTGAGAAGAAAAAAATGTAGTAGCTCATTGTATAAAAAAATGTCACTCTTTGAAGAAAATAACATGCTAATCGTTGGTGTTGGTGCCGTGAAATCCCTAATTTACGTAAAGAAGAGGGGGACAGAAGCGTCGAAGAGTTGAGTTGTAACGCCATCGATGAGCCTGGCGATGGTGGAGGAAAACTAGCTGTCAATCGGCACGTGCAGGGTGATTCCGCCTCTTGTGTCGCTGTTGATCAACGGATCGAGCAGCGGGAAGAAGGACGCAGGTATGATCCGTTAATCTGAATAAGGAGAGAGGTGTGAGCGCCTGTGTGGGAATCTGTTCCGTTAGTCTTAGGATCCGTTCGACTAGATGTAGATGGAGCTTTTTTTCCGCTTCATCTAGCGGAAATTGAAGAAGCTCGTGAGGAGGAGCTTCTTCAATCCGCCCGATATTCCGCTCCATCTAGCGGAAGACGCTAGGAAAGAAGCTAGTGCCGACGGTGCCTTAGAGTGATGTGAATCCCACCCTATATTCCACTCTGGTGTGTTCTTACATATTTTTTCAGTTTTAGGGTGTGGGAATCTGTTTTTACTTATTTGGTTGGAAATGCATTTTTAATTACCCAATGTAATGTCCAGAATTTTTATTTTTTTTTGACCTTTTGATAGTCACTGTGTTTACCCTTCTATCTTTGTGCAGGAATATGAGGGCAGTATTATTATTACGTCGGTCATGGTTGGTTAAATCCTTGTCTCTCTTCTTTCTACTATTAATTTTATTTGTTTGTCAAGTCTGTCTCCTTTTACTCTTAATTTTGTGTTTGTGATATTGTGGTGTCAAGACATTTCTCAAGTGCTTGCAAGTTGCAACACATGATTGTTTTAGTATAATACTCGTATGATTTAGTTTAAAAATGGATCAGTTTGATGTTGAATCAAACAATGTTGAATTCAAGTATATGTTTGCAAACTCGTCCAATCCAGGCTACAGAAAGAGTGTAAAAGCTACTTTAAGGTTCTTGCTGATCAATCAGCAAACTTTTTTCATCTCTGCAAATTTGCCAATGGAATTGAACATTAATACTTAATAAATATAAACCTGGAATTATATTTTGCAAAAGAAAATGTCTTGTTAGCCCAATATTTTAGGCTTTGCAGCTTAGCGTAAGCAAATTGCTTCATTCTTCATGCTGACCAAAACAATAGCCCAAAAAGGATCATAACTCTACATTCTCATGCTAGCTACAAATCTATTTTTATATTTCAACTGTTACATGGTGGGGAACTGATTCATGCTTAACTTAGGGAACTGATTCATGCTTAACTTAGCTTAGTGACCGTAGGGGATTATTGAATCAACAGAACTGTACAAGTAGTTACTAGATGCTTTATCAGATGAGATCAAAGGAAATGAGGACGTTATTCCTCTGCTGTGTATGAAGGAATCGATTTCTATACAATCAGAAGGCACTTGAGGCAGCATATCCTCTCCATCAAGAAACTGCATTACTTGTCTCATGCTCGGCCTTGCTTCAGGCTTAGTCTGTGAACACAGCAAACCAAGCTTTAAAACCATATCTGCTTCTTCGGTAACATAGTTATCCTCCAACCTAGGATCAATTGCCTCTAGAATTGAACCTCTTTTCCAGCAACTGAACACCCATTCAAGCAAAGTCTCATCTTCACCAAATATGTCCATCTCTAAAGGCCTTCTTCCACAAATCACTTCAAGTACGAACATTCCAAAGGCGTAAACATCTGTGCATGTGGTTGCCTTTCCTGTTCTTGGAATCTCAGGGGCGAGATATCCTATTGTTCCAACCACATGAGTGGTTCGAGTATTTGTACCATGATCATATAATCTTGCGAGCCCAAAGTCACCAAGCCTAGCATTCATGTTTGCATCCAATAAGATGTTGCTAGCCTTGACATCACGATGTAGGACAACTTGTTCCCACTCTTCATGTAGGTAAAGAAAGGCGGATGCAACCCCCTTTATGATGTTGAGCCTTTGGAGCCATGAAAGAGCTGGCTTTTCCTTATTGAAAAGGAACTTGTCAAGGCTTCCTTTCGGCATATACTCGTAGACCAAGATCAGCTCTCCTTTTCTTCTGCAGTAGCCAAGAAGAGGCACTAAATTTCTATGCCTTAGCATCCTCATGCTAGCAACCTCTGCCACAAATTCCTTCATTCCTTGTCTTGAATCATGTGATACTTTTTTTACCGCAACTTGAGAATTCGTAGAGGATAGTAGACCTCTATACACTTTCCCAAAGCCTCCTTTACGTAGCAACTCTTTTTCTTTGCAGCCTTTTGTTGCTTCATAGAGATCTCTATATGAGAATCTTTGAAGGGTATATTCTTCTTCCCACTTCTCCATCACTTCTTCATATCTTTTCCTTCTAATAACATAAGCTGCTGCTGCAAGAATGATCAAGAAAGCTGATACAACCGTGATCAAGGCTATGAGAGGACGGCTTATTTTTCTCTTTGGTGCCTTAACTACAGGAAGTGAAGGAAGCTTTGAAAGATCTAATTTCCCTGCTTTGCCTTTTGTGTTGAAACTCCATCCAAGGAGATACTGATCACTTGTAAGTGTACCTGTTGAAGCAGAAAACCCCACATATGTGGTGTTTAAGAGTAATTTTGGAAGGCTGACTCGTGTTGATAGAAGAAGTTGGTTTGGTTTTGGTTGGCCTAGGGGAGCTATAGCCACTTCCACTAGAGACTTCTCCGTGTCATAGTCTATCCAAACCTGCATTGGCTTACTGCTTAAAAGGTTCAAGCTTAGATTCCTATGTTCTTGATTGGAATAATACTTCACTGGAGCTGCTTCAACTGATATGAGGCTATTAACATCAACTCCAACATGGTTGTTATCAATATCCCCGAATATCGGGGTATCAACTGTGTCCAGTTCCACGGCGAATACATGATTTGTTGAGAGGCCGTTGCTGGAGTAATTGAAGAGTCCTAGGAACTCACTTCCCACTGCATGACTGAAGTCCATGGATGGTGAGAGCACAAAAGCTAATCCGTGACCACCATTTGGTAGGTGAGGGTACATAGCGAAAACAAAAGTAGTGGAAAATTGTGGAGAAGCACTAAATCTCAAAGGAAAAGGATAGAAAGCATGCCCTTTTTGTAGTTGTGAGCTGTTTGTGAGTTGCAACAGGCCGTTTGGATGTGTGTTGGCTATCCCATCAAGATGAAGATTTGACCCTTTGAACCATACAAATGGAAGAGGATTTGACCCTTTGAACCATACAAATGGAAGAGGATTTACTTGGTCTACTTTCAGGTTTGGTTTCAAACAGCAGATTAAATCTATTAGTTAGTTCTACATCAAGCAATTTAACATTCCCTGCACGCCGAGGCAATAGACCTTTAGTCAATTCAGTCATGGTCATTAGAGACTTATGATTTGTTGTTTTCTTGCAATTTAACATTCCCTGCACGCCGAGCCAATAGACCAAGAGTCAAGTCAACTTATGATCTGTTGCTTAGAAAATGTTCACCTAATAAATATCTCTGTCATATCATTTGTTGTTTTCTTGCAATTGTATCTGGCATCATTCAACAAACAAGGCAGTAATATATGCCTTATTGACTACCGTATGTATTGCTCAATTGATATGTGGTTATTTTTAAACAAAGTTCTATGTTTTTCATTTTGTTTAAAACCCTACAATTCAAAAAAAAAAAAAAAAATCTTCCCTCTTTTCTTCAAATAAAGGATCTCATCTTGGATACATTCAACTTGGAACAATACATCCATACAGTTTCTTGGCTTTTTGTTCAATTAAGGGGTCTTTAGTTTTATGTTCTAAATCAGCATGTACTTTCAAACGATTCAGAGTTATTGATATGAAAAAATATGGATTGAATAATTCATTCAAATATCATATGTTAATTTTTTCCACATTCCTGCATTCCACCTTTATACTTGTAGTCAGCTTGGTTGGTTTTGTCAAATACGATTTTACTAGTTAATATTCCTATAGTCATCAGTTTGGCTGTTCTTGTCAAATATATACAGTATTTTGTTTTACTAATCAATATTCTCGAAGTCATCCATTTGGTTTTTTTGTGTGGCAAATATACTACTAGTGTTGCCAGCTTCTCTATCATGGTTTATGTTTTTCTTGTGGCAAACATAAACCATGACACAAAAGCTGGCAACTCTCAATTCACTTTCTTGTGAAATCCTCCAATTTTGGATACCTGAGAAATTGGAGGATTTCACATTACCTCCTATGCTGTATGAAATTACACTCTCAATTCAGAAAACCTCTCAAAACAGGAGGATAGTCTTATCATTCTTAGTCCTGAAAACTTTACTACATATAAGCATATATAAGTGGTTTCAAGAGGGGAAAAAAAACAGTTCAGATAATTTATATAGCTGGCTTTTATTGCTAGAACATACCTACCTTCTATGTGCTAATCTAATGACCATATGTGATAATAGAATCTGTCCTACTATACAAGTAGGTGTTTGAGGCTTTGTCAGTGGATGGTGAAGGAAATGAGGCTGATCTTCTATCTTTCTTTGATAACAAACCAAATTCTGGCAACTTCAAAGGTGCTTCATTCAACCGAGCATCTCTGTTGAGAATTTGCATTGCTTGTCTCATGCTTGGCTTTGATTCTGGCCTTGGCTGCGAACACAGCAGGCCTAGACGTAAAACCAGCTCCATTTCTGCTAAGTTGTAATCCTCCAATCTAGGATCACTTGCCTCTAGAATTGCCCCTCTGTTCCAACACTCCATGACCCAGTCCACCAAAATCACATGTTGTGAGAAAAACTCGGTCTCTATCGTTCTTCTTCCACAAGCCACTTCAAGCATGAGAATTCCAAATGCAAACACGTCAGTGCTCGTGTTTGCCTTTCCTTTTCTCGATATCTCAGGGGCTAGATATCCTACTGTCCCAACCACGTGCGTGGTTCGAGGATTAGTGCCATATCATATAATCTAGCCAGGCCGAAGTCTCCAAGTCGAGCATCCATATTTGCATCCAACAAAACATTGCTCACCTTCACATCTCGGTGTAGAACAACTTGCTCCCACTCTTCATGTAGATAAAGTAGTGCAGATGCCACTCCTTTGATGATTTTGAACCTTTGAGACCAAGAAAGAGTTGTTCCATCCTTGTTGAAAAGGAAATTGTCAAGGCTTCCATTAGGCATATAGTCATACACCAAAAGTAGTTCGCTCTTTCTTCGACAATAGCCAAGGAGAGGCACCAGGTTCCTATGCCTTAACCTCCTCATGCTAGCAACCTCGGCTACAAATTCCTTCATTCCTTGTCTCGAATCATGCGAGACTTTCTTGATTGCAACTTCAGCATTGGTGGATGGCAATACACCTTTATAAACCTTCCCAAAGCCTCCAGAGCCAAGGAGCTCTTTCTCCTTGAAACCTTTTGCTGCTTGGTAAAGCTCCTTGTAATAGAATCTTTGAAGGCCATATTCCTTTTCCCATTCTTCCAACACTTTTTCATATTTCTTCCTTCTTATTGCATAAACTGCAGCTGCACATATCACCAGGAAAAGTAATACTATGGTGAATAGGCCTATAAGTGGTGGGCTAACTTTCTTCTTTGGCTTCTCTACCTTGGGGAGTGGAGGAAGCTTTGACAAATCTAACTCCTTTGCCTCCCCACTTTGGTTGAATCTCCATCCTAATATATAGTGTGAGCTAAACAACGTCCCGGTTGTTGAGCATAGGCCAACATAAAATTTGTCAACAAGTACTTCTGAAAGGTTGATTCTTGTCGATAATAGAAACTTTTTCGGTTTCAGCTCTCCTAGGGGAGCTATGGCAACATTGACTAGAATCTTGCTTGCATCATAATCTATCCAAACTTGCATTGGCTTTCTACTTAAAAGACTCAAGCTTATGTTTGTCTCTTCTTTTTCAGAATAATAGCTCGCCGGAGCAGCATCAATAGAAGTGAGGCTGTTGACATCAACTCCGACATGGTTGCCATTGATGTCATTAAATAAAGCAGTCTTTACTGTGTCCAACTCCACAGCAAATAAGTGATTTGAAGAGAGACCATTTGTGGAGTAATTGAAGAGGCCAAGGTACTCGTCGGCAAGTGTATGGTTAAAATACTCTCTGGATGGGGAGAGAACAAAGCTAATTCCATGGCCACCTTGATTTGGCATTTCAGGATAGATTGCAAAAGAAAAAGTAGTTGAAAAAGTAGGAGAATCACTTAGCTGAATAGGTTCTTGATATAAAGAGACTCCTTTTTGTTGTTGAGAACTGTTGGTAAGCTGCAGCAAACCATTTGTGTGGATCTTGGATGTCCCAATAAGATTAAGATGAGATTTGGTAAACCCATTGTAGATGAATTGCTTTGGGCTTGAATTGAGGTTGCAAGTGTGATAGTGCAAGCAAAAGGTACAAGGAAGAGCAAAGTAAGGCGATATGTAGCCATGGAATGATAGTTGGGTACAAGTGGAACAAGAGCGAGTTTTTTTTTCTGCTTGCTCTTGGGTTGAATTTTATTGGCTACAAGTTAGAATCAACCTACCCTATACGTTGGTGCGTATGAATTTTCATATTGATTGAAGAAATTTAGCTGATAAAGATCTTTCTGTATATCATAAGTCTCTGATATATGAGTTCCTGTGGAAAGTTTCAATCTTTGATGCAGCAAAGTCCTAAGAAAAATTTGTCCGCTTTGTTGGCATTACATAATTTGACACAGAATATTTACATTGAAAATTCTTTGTGAAATTGATGTATTTGGTTTGTTTCAGCTCAAGTGCAAGTGAAAATTCCGTATGCTGCATATTTCCAGTAAATAACTAACTAAATATCATTAACTATTTGTGTGTTGTTGGAAATTTAGTACTGTATGTATTTTTTGGTAGAAAGAAATTTTAATATCTTGGACGATTCGAACCCGACCGACCCAGCTAACCCGAACTCAAACTGGTTCGATACTATAGCAAAATCACGCACGAGCAAACTCGTTAGATTGAAAAATTATACTCCCTCCGTTTCAAAATAGTTGTTCATAGACAAAAGTGCACATATATTAAGGGGGAAAAATTCTTCCAAAAATACCCCTATAAAGTGGTACTTTCTACTCTAAAAAGTTGCTTTGGAAAAAATGTATGTTTAGTGTGGTGTAATTATTAAGGGTATAAATGAAAAAAATTATTATATAAACAACTATTGTGAAACAAGAAAAATTGTCTATATGGATAACTATTTTGAAACGGAGGGAGTAGTAGTTAAAATCAAAGAAGAAGAAAAATCGATGATAAACGGGTCGGGTTGAAGTGTTGAACTTTCCTGTAGGAATGCTTAAATGTACATTTGGGTCGGGTTGAAGACAACTCCAGTTCACGCACGAGTAAACTAGCCGTACCAGACAACACCGCCTCGTCGACTCGGCAAAGCACACCGGAGGTTCTCCCGGAGTTGAACTTTCCTACAGAAACCCAGGCTCCCTCAAATCCCCTCGTTACCTACTACTAGTGAGCCGGAAAGCTTAGGGACGCCTCTCGTTCCTCTTCCCCCATTTGGCAACCGTATTTCATAATGTTCGGATGATTTTGAACCCCCTTTTCTAATAAATGCTTCAATGCTAAAGAATGAAGATATATCGTTGGGACAGAAGAGATTTCACGAACAGAAAGGCAAAGAGAAGTTCGGAAAAGCCTCGCAGACGGGACTATCAACCCCTTATCTACGGAACTTTTCTAGTCCAATATTTCGGTTTCAGGTGATCTACTCCCACCCTCGTTTTCCGCAAGAGATCGGGGGACAGGTTCCCCCGAGCCTCCCCCGTCTCAATTCGAGATCGAGAGAGATCTCCTCTTCAGATTCTTAGGATAGGAATGTACAGATTCGCGCTCTGCATTTTTCGCGAAATTCAAATGCTAGAGGCGGCTCTTCTCTGCTGCAGGAATCAAAATTGAAGATCAGGTACTCGCAATTCGCTGATATAATAGATCAATTTCGGATTCCATCTGTTTATTAGGACTAATTTTGTGTTTGATTAAGATGCAATTTATGGAATTCAAGCAGTCATCCCCTGTTAAGCGCCCTTCTTTTGAAAGTGATAATTGATTATTCGTTGACGTAGTAAATAGGAGAGAAATTGGAACTATTCAAGTGTAGCAACTAGCAACTGCTTGTTCTAAGATTCATAGGGTTCCTTGCCTTATCTTTTTTATGGGATTTTTTTTTTGCGTTTGTAGGTTTGGAAATGATTCAATTGTTCCTATCCAAGCCCGTCTGGGCGACCGAGGCTCATATAAATGGCTCTTTGGATCCAAGAATATCACTTTTTAACGAGTTAGAGAAGAGTTTATGGAGTCTTATGACCTCTGAAGGCCGTTCAGAGGTTAGGTTATGGCTCTGTGATACAATATCAAGCATTAGATCTATTTCTCCTAAACAACAGCATGTCCTTTTCATGAAATTGGTGAAATCCAAACGTGATCTTGCAGCCCAGGTCCTGCAAATGATTCTTGAGAAGAGGCCTAATAAGTTGGGGATGATCTTAGCTAGGAAAAGTCGCGTGCTTGAGAAATTCTTCCGAGGTCAGTTTCAAGAATAGCATTCTATACGTTTGTTTCCTTAATGTGTTTCAATTAGCTGCCCCATGCCTTTAATTAGTCCGTGTTGCTTTTGAATTCATACCTTGAATTGCACGACTATCCTAGTTGAAGTTTATAATGTGAAGGGACAACTGGGACAAGGTGTAGAATGTTTTAGATAGTGGATGGAGTAAGATGGATTTGGTGTTAGACAACTGTGAAAGGTCATGGTTTTCGCAAAAACATATAAATTTCTTTCCATGCGAAATGGAGTAAGAACTGTCTACTCTTTCTTATTTTGGTAGAATTCTAACAGGATCAGTCTCTCCCTTTATAAATAAGTGACTGCTCTTATCAACGAAGCATACTTTGTGATACCTTGATGTCAAGGAAAATAATGCTAGTGTGTTTGAATAGCTGGTAGGTTTGGTTGCCCCAAACAACAAATGTTATTCCTTTCTTGTTTCGGTTAGTTTCTCTTTTCTTAGTTTACAATTTTTTATTCTTTATTATGCTCTCAGAGTGATCTGTTTATATTGCTGCTCCAGAGTTTGCTTATTGACTTATTGTTAGTATTTGCTCTCTTATTTTATAATGTATATGATTTTGAACATTGCAGGACATCCTAAACGGGTAATGCAATGGTTTTCACATTTTTCTTTTGGGGGTGACACTGAGCATAGAAAAGGAGCAAAGGCGTTGTCACAGTTTGCTTTCATAAATAGGGACATATGCTGGGAAGAGCTTGAGTGGAAAGGACATCACGGACAATCACCAGCAGTAGTTGCAACCAAACCTCATTACTTTCTTGATTTAGATGTTCAGCGAACCGTGGAAAATTTTCTAGAAAACGTACCCGAGTTCTGGTCGTCTGATGAATTCTCTGAGACCCTCAAAGACGGTGAGATTTTATCACTGGACGTCAAATTCTTTTTGGACTACTTTGTCAAACTGATGCACAAGGAAGACTCAGATGAAGTTTGGGAGGTCGTGAGTGAGTTTCTTATGGAGGAATCTTTCTCTTGTCTCTGCCAACGTCTTCTTATAATTCTTAATGAGCAGGATTTGTCTGTTTTGTTGGAAATGATGCAAGACTTTTTTAGCAGAAGAGAAAAGTATGATGTTGGCAATTCATCTTATTGCCTTGAGATTCTACTTTCTGAGTGTCATGGACATTTATCTATGGACCGAGCACTTCTTATCAATGCTTTGTTCAATAAAAGACGCCAGATCTTGCGTCTTCTACAGAATTATGAGATTGAGGAGGAGAAAATGAAAATTAAGGAACTAGGAATTCAAATATATGATGCTACTGTTGATGCTGAGAGTTTGCTGTCTTCTTCAAAAGAATGTTCCAAGCTAAGGAAGACAGAGATACTGAAGTGGTTCAGCCTACTTTCTTGGATTCTTCTGTGCAAAATGTCCGAGGAATTTGACAAGCCAAACTTGTGGGAATCATTGTTTAGTACTAATGGAATCATTTTTCGCAAATCTGATGAATTTAACATTCTGCATCAGACTGGAACTTCTGAGGAGAGTGAGTCTGACAGGAGCGACTCAGCTCAAACTAGAAAGAAACAGAAGAGAAAAAGAAAGGCAAGGAAGAGAAGGAAGAGGGATCTTGATTTTGAGGATTTTGGAGATAAATTGCTTGAGATTAATGATTCAAGGTTGCAACCTATAAATGGAAGCTGGTTTCTTTCTATTGATAGATATTCCAACTCTTGGAGCACTGTAAGTATTCACTTCTTGTTTACTTGTATCTATTATATTCATCTGACTGTTAATGATGTATTATATTCATTTGACTGTTAATGATGTAAAAATGATTTTTTTTCCTTAAAAGGTTTCTGACACTTAACCTCATCATTTGCAGGCTGATTTACCAGAATATCTATCGAAGCACTGCTTGTCCGTGTGGATGAAGCAAATCTAACCTGTGTTTAAACCAACTGTCATTGTAGACTAATCAAAAGAGTCATTGTAGACTAATCAAAAGACTGTCAATGTATCATTTCTGTCACAAATATATACTTAAGCTAGAACTCTATCACAGCATTCTTTGGTTTCAAATTCAATAGATGACCATTTGTTCTCTGTAAAATGTACTTCAGTATTTAGTCACAAATTAATACTTTTCTTCTCACCACAAGAAAACATTCTATAAATCACTTCAAACAAAAATAAGACTGCAAGGATCATATTGTAGGATGGATTCTATTATCCAACATGAAGTCATTTATTCATGTTTTAAAAGCAAACACTGAAGTTCATTGATTATCTGATAGTGATTTTAAAAGCTGAAATTAATAATGAAATTGATTTTGTATAAGAGTAGTGCAAAATTGATTTTCTCCGGATCACCTTTTTCCAATCAACATCTGGCCCTTTGTCTACGAGATAATCATAGATGGCTTTACAGTCAAAATTTCCTTCTCTGGACATGGTCATGGCATGTCGGTCATCATTTCTAATGTCTCTTTGAATGAGACTCCTCTGAGCAAGACCTCATTGACCCATGTTCTCCGAATTGAGCTTGATTCGATCAGAATATCATATATCACTGAAAAAGGCTCTCTTTTTTTGGGAGCAATCCTTCCTTCCATCACTGAGTCCAACTTCATTTTGTTGCACCAAGTTTTTTGTAAGTTACGGAGCAGCCACAACCTTCTTAAAAAGAGGTGAAAATGTATGCGAAACGGATGAGTTGGATTGTTGGGCCTTTGTTTCATAATTTGCATTTTAAGGCCCAAATTTAGCATAAACCCCATCAAGTTACAATAATAGCATCAGCATGACCGCTCTCTTCCAATCTTGTCTTGAACAAATTCCCTTTGTGGTGCGACCGGTGACGATGGCAGAGTACAAACCCTATATCCATTTCAGGTCCCATTTTGTTGGGCAATAACTTGGTTGTATTCGCCAACTGTCGCGCCGGATTGGTCGCCGGTGGGTCTTTGGTGTCCCGGTGGGCGTGCCAATTGTGAACTGCGAAGCTGTACAAGTGCAATTGCTGTGTGGGATTGAGTGGCGAGTGACTTGATTGGGTGAAGCTGAGCCTGGAGCTCTTGCTCATCCTCCTCCTCAATTCCTTGTTAAGCTCCATTTCATGTAAGTTCTGGAATCGCTAAGACTTGGACTAATCTTGCATTGTCAGGGCTAGGGGCAGTGGGCTATGAGTGTGTCTTTTTGTTTTGTCATATTTAGCTGAAAGCAAAATTTGCATATGTAGTTATATGTTAATGTCAATACAAGTATGTTCTTATTTGGGGTATTTGGGATTTTAGGATCATTTGATCTGATCCAGAATGGTGGAACTTGGAAGTGTTGATTGGTGGAATGTGCAATGTTTTGGAACAGTTTAGATGTGATGTAAAGAAGTTGAAGATGTGTTAAAACTGATAATGTAGAAGAATATATCATGTTTTAGTTGTGGACTTGTGGTAAACTGGTAATCAAAATCTTCATGTCTTGTCCTTGAAGTGCTGTAAAATCTGTGCTGAATTTTATTCTATCTTGTTAATAGTTTAATACAATGTGAGTGAGGGGGAATTCTTCCTTTGGAACCATTAAACTTGAAACTTGGGCAGCACAAAGGAATATCATTTTTTATTTTGCATGATCTCTGTGAACAAAATCTAGAAAAGCTGTAATTTTTTTTTTTTGGCGAAATTCCACTTAGGATCGCTGAGGGTTTCGGGTGAATTCCACTTAGATGCCTTGAGCTCTTAAAACTTTTTTCACCTAATGGACACTGAGTAGCATCTTAGCATCTTTTTTCCAATCACCCAATGTCACTATTAGCTCCATTGTTCCTCTATCTCCTCACTTCACCTTTATCATTGCCATTGATGAGATCACAAAAACTGAAGCTTTGCTTCATTTTCTTCATTAACAATGATTGATCTGAGACTCTGCTTCCCAACTGAAAAATCAGAATGTAGGGGTGGGAAGATCGATATCATAATCCAAAAACAAGAAAAACTGTAAAATCTGAATTTTCTATCCTTTACATTGTTCTTGGGGTAGGGGTGACGGATAAGTTTAAAATGAAAAGGTGTTTTGAGTGGAAGTACCCAAGCCGCAGTAACCTGTATGGAATGTACCAAACCCTCATTCCTTTATGTGAAATTGTTAGTTTAGTATTGGTTGGAATGTACAACTTGTCTACTAACATTTTGGCTTCATGATGCTACTTTCTTATTTGGATTACATATTTGTGCTTCATACAATATCTTTCTCTTCTTTTCTATGATCAATCAATTAATCTACTTTCTTTTATTTGAAAAAAAGTAGGTGATGAAGGTCCAGCACTTTGTTTGATTTTGATAGATGGAACCTGAAGAAATTAAGTTTGGGAGAGGTAATGACTACTAGAATGATTTTTGTTTATGTATCATTTGTCACTTTTTTTTTTCTTCATGTTTATCATTCCCATGCCTCCATTGTTTCTTGTGTTATACAATATGGTCTATTTTAGTATCCAGTCATGAACTCATAATTCATACAGTATTTCATATACCTCATCAAATTTATGTCTATTTCTTTCACCTAGCAACACTGACAAAATTTTGCTTCCCTTTGTGGCATTTTTTCATAACTAACTTCATCAATCATCATATTTGATCTGCTTCTATGCTTGTTTTGTTTTTGGTCTTGATCGAATAAAAAGTATTCTTCTATGGATGTAGATAATTTTGTTCAGGGACATATTTTGTCTTTCATTGTTTTTTTTTTTTTTTTGCAATGTCGGATAGTTAGTTAGCTCATTTGAGTTTTACCTGGAATATTGCTGTTTTTACTACAGGACCAAGAGAGCTTACTGGTGCCATTGACCTGATAAGTCACTACAAGTTGTTGCCTCATCATGAGTTTTTCTGCAAGAAGTCACTTCCTGTTTCTATTGCAGATACCCATTACCTTCATAATGTTGTTGGGGACACAGAGATTAGGAAAGGAGAGGGCATGCAATTGGATGAGCTAACGCAAAATCAATCTTATTCCCGGGATAGGATCCGTATATTGCCCTTTGATCTGGATGTCCTTAAAGAAGCATTTCATCTACGAGAAACAGCTCCTGTTGAGCTGCCTTCTGTGAGTATATTGAACTTTTCCAGTAAGCAATGCAGATCATCTTTTAAGTTTTAACTTTTGATCCTGATACAGGCCCCTGTATTGGGTCCCTGATTTCTTCTGATTCAAAATTAATGAAGTCTATTATTTCTCTCTTCTTCTCCTTTCCTTTATTGATATGAATTTAGTGTCCTTGGTTCACTTAAATTACAATGAATGTTTGAACCTCATCTTTCTTGTAGGGTGAGAAGGGTGTCCCCACAATTGCTGGAAAATCAAAGAGCGAGTCTAAAGACAAGGAAAAAAAACACAAAAAGCACAGGGACCGAGATAAAGACAAGGATAGAGAGCATAAGAAGCACAAGCATCGGCACAAAGATCGCAGTAAAGACAAGGATAAAAAAGATAAAAGCGGGCATCAAGACTCTGGTGCTGATCATACAAAGAAGCACCATGAAAAGGTGCACATAGCATGACCCTTTCTGTTATTGCATTTGTTGGTTACATGCTGTGGAAAATGGAGACCTGACATGTCTCTCTTGTATGCTTGACACAAAACCTTCCAATTAGCCCAGAAACACTGAGATTACAAACTACAAATCCCAAATATCTGATTAAATATGTTTATAACTTTTTATAATTGCAGAAAAGGAAGCACGATGGTGATGAAGATGTTAATGACATTCACAAACACAAAAAGAGCAAGGTGTGGTGGTCACTTTTACTCCCACTTGTTTGATGTTTGGCTTTGAGAACCTGCTTAATTTGATATTGATGTGACCATTGTATTGAATCATTCCTTAAATGGGTAGGGGTATTGAATCTTGTTATTCTTTTTTTATATTTGTAACTAATCCTTTGCTTAATTGCTACAGCATAAGAGTTCCAAAATAGACGAGATGGGTGCCATAAGAGTTGCTGGTTGAATAGTTAGTGTATCATTGATTGTTTTCAGAAGTTCAAAATTTCAAGGGGATTTCCTTTTTGTTATTGCTACACCTGAGGTAACTTTTCTCAGCAAGCTCCTGATTTCTCCTGTATTTTTACATGTATCTCTATGGCAATGCATTGTTTCCCACGATCTTAGTGTCATTGCTTCATTCTTTTAGACAAAAGTCTGGGCTCTAAAGAGGTTTCTGTCAGCAATAATTCTAACTACTGATTTTGAGCACCTTGACTAACAAACTTTGATTTTTTGAAATTGTTGGGATTTTCTTTGAATTGAACATTAGCATTTGATTTGTTATTGTTTTTGGTAAAAGAAGTATGCAATGCACAAACCTAACATTCCTTGTAACCGACCACAAATGGGTCATAATGACATATTTTGCTTGTTAGGTGGAATGCCTAGCTTTTCGTTTGTGTAATCTATTTACCAAGTTTACGTAGTATATGTTGTTTCTTATGGTTTTCTCACATTTTAATGCAGAGAGCATATTGGCTATAAAAATGGCTGTAATCTGTAAATTCTTCAGTTTTGCAATAAAGAAGGATGCAACGTACAATCTGTGATGATGAAGTTTCCTGCATCATAGCAAGTCCCTGATATATTATTACCAGTCTCCAGAAACTTAAGTTTATATGACACATCGGCTTTTCAAAACTTGCCCGTGATGTTTCCTTTTCCTAGAGGATCCATTTGATCATTCAAGTCAGTTTGGAGTTAGAATTACTGCTGAGTGCTGACTTCTAGGATTAGTTCCTAAGTCAATAGTTATCACCTTTTGTTTTTCTGGTCAAAATTTATAGTTATCACTCACCTTATTGTATTTTCTTCTTTTCTTCTACTTCTTTTGTCCATTTAAGCTGTACTTATGGTTCTTATCAAGTCAGTAATTAAAAAGTTTGGTTAAATTCTGAAAGGTTTTTTTTTTGTACCAGAACCATGATTTCTGATGAATTGTTTCTTGAAAAGTCGTTTGTAATTGTGTAAATCCGATTTAGCTATTCAGTAGACTACTTGGGAAATACTATTGACCAAAAAAAAAAAAAGATTACGAAGTCACTTGTACAAAATTGTTTCAATAACTTTAGATGATTTATTTAGATGTCGATGTGCAAATTCAGAGGTGTGAGGGGGCTTGGTTTTGGGGATTTTGGCAGGAGAAGAGGTCCACCAAATAAGTGTTGAAAGGATAGTATAAATATGATTTCAGCAGATCGGGTAATGTGCAAGGTGGCGGACTAGGCTGTTTGAACCAACTATTGTTTCTCTTGATTCTATCGAACGCACCCTCTAACGTGTCATGATAGGGGTGTTGGAGCCAATATTGTTGTTGGTATTTCTTTTATTTATAATGGCGATCGTGGGTCTATTTGATATGACATATTAAGCAATAGGCCATCTTCAACAACTCCTCTAAAATTTTCTCCAAAATGGAAAATTAACTACTATTTTCTAAAAAAAATTCAACCAAACTCCAACAAATTATCTATTTTAAACAATTGTATTTAATACTTATTTTTTAACATATAAAATAAATAATAAAACTTATAGGAAATAATATGATGGAGAATTCCCTATATATAGAGAAGAAGAGACAATTTTTGGAGTTTTATTCCATTATGAAGAGCGTAATGAAGAAACAATTGGGGCAATTTTTTAGATCAAATTCTCTAAAAACACACTTCCTTATAATATGGAGAAGTTGTTGTGAAAGATGTAAATACATTGTAAAATCAAAATGATGGGGGTTCTTTTCACCCTTCCCTCACGGTACTACTTCGCTGTCGGTCACCAATGAGTATTTACCCTTGCAAGGTGGTCCTTGCAAATTATGCTTTTAGCAGTCTTTAGTTATCTTAACTTTTAAGTAAGTCAAAGTAGTTCAAACTTTTTCTTCGAAGCCCAAGTGAAAAGACAGCTCGCTCAGTCGAACCAAACTTGGAGATGATCCAAAAGATGCATTAATACATTATTATCGTGATATTATTGTCATTAAATTGTGTTATGCAAAGGCATAGAAGTCGATAAACCCTTGAATAGGGTTGTCAATCACCCACGGGTGATCGACTCACCCGTTTAACCCACCCGAAATAAACGGGTGAAAACCCAATCAAAGCAGGTGAGGGGCGGTTAGGGTGATGGGTGAAACGGGTTATGGGTCGGGTAAGGTTGAGATTTTATCACCCAATAACCCGTCCCAATAACCCAACCAATCAACCGACCCATCACCCATGTTTCACCCAAACCACCCATATAACTCTTTTCAGCCCATAATTTATAATATGTATGGGCCTTTGAAGTCACTCATATAACTTATTTCGGGCATTTGATAAATAAGTCCATTTGTAACCCATCTTTGACTCCATTTTGATATTTATTGCTTATGGGTTTTATTTTTGTTTAAGTATGTATTTTGGATATTTGTTTTAGTTTACGTATGACAATTTATTTATAGACATATAATACAACGGTTTATGGGTGAACGGGTCACCCATATAACTAGCGGGTGACGAGTGGTTTGGATGACGGATGGGTCAGGTTAGACGTTTTAACTTGTGGCTCAGGTGGTGGAAGTGTTCCACCCATCCATAACCTGATCTATTGACAACCCTACCCTTGAATGCAAATGCTTTCCCAACATGAAACTTTTTGCACATCGTTCTTTTTACTGGGCCGCGAGCTATTCGTAACGGGCTTTTTTTATTGGGCCAGAATAACCAATCAGCCCACTAAAAATCAGCCCACCGATGCTTCGTTTGAGGTAAATCGTAAACCCTAGTCTGATGAATATATATATACCAACTACTAGCTCTTAGTCAATGGAAGAAGATTGAAACAGAACTCGTATTAGTTTTCCAAATTGGTGCCGGTTTTCTCAGTTCGATTGCATTGCTTTTGGTTTCGTATTCTCTTCTGTCTTTGTATTATAGATCGTCGAATCTTCATGTGGATTAGTTGAGGTTCTTTTCCACAGATTTTTCCAAAATCCCAAGGATTTCGTTTTTGAATGTGGTCGGTATGTGAAATTATCAATGAAATTGGAAGTTCCTGTGACGAGCATATAATCTTTGAGACCTGATTGTTTTTACATTTGATGACAACTACAAGCATAAACTTCTGAGGATTCTTCCACCTGAATTAAATCGCGTATTTTACAAAATTCATTGTTTTAATCATTCTGATTCCAAGTGTATTTTCATTTATAGAAACTGGTAAATGATGAATATGCACTGGGCTCTGAGCAGCATATTTTTGCAGCTTTTTGATGCACAATTGCAGCCTAGAAAGCTATGTCTGATCCAAATCTTACCATTTAATGACATCAATGGCAACATTTGTGCTTTTCCTCTCCATGATTGAAAAGTATCAAAAACGACTTCCAATAGTGATATTAAACAATAGTGATATTAAACAAACAATTGGGGGTGCTACCTTTTTGATCAACTAGAATGTAATAAAAAATGTGTAAAGAATAATGGTTAAAGAAAAATGGTTAAAATAAAGGTCAATTTTTTGACATTCTCTGAGTTTGTCTGCTGATCCAGCAAAATCAACCCAAGCAACACAACACTATTTTTCAAAGTATTGCAGACTGCATTTTCAGCATATGATAATTCTTACTTGTGAGATTGAAATTGAACAGGTCAACGGCAATTTAACCTCAAGAAAAATAATTCTGATCAAACAGCCAGACGTGATTCTACCAATCAGATTAACATAAAACAGCCAGATGTCATTGACATTAAAAATTTTACACTGGGTTTGTTTGTATGACAAATCTTCCAATGGAAAATTATTCAACCCGGAATGAGAGCAAGAATATGCTGAAGAGTTTCTAAGAGAATAACACCATGCTCATGCTCTACGAGTATATAGATAACCTATCATCCTAGAGCAATTTATTCTCATATAAACAGCTGGTGCTCACACAAGCGACAGCTCTCCAGCAGAAATAGAACGTTTTACCAACTTTGCCCAGGATTCATTTGTCTCAGTGATCACCTTCAGAGCATAATCCTGCAAATCACACAGCTTCTTCAGCAACTTGTGTAAATTTTACATGAAATTCTAGCATTTTGTCTTTTTCGCTAAATAATGCAATTGGCAAAGCAGGCAGGGGAAAATGCAAGAAAGGATGTGTAGGATACAAAAATGAAATTTACTCAGCTCAAAGAAAAATATAAACTATTGTTGTTGAAAAAAAATGTAATCTTGTAAGTTGAAAATATGTAATCGAAAAAATGGAATTTTAAAAAGAAAAAAAGAAGAAGGAAAAGACCTTCAGGGTTCAGTACATTTTAACAAGTAAAGCATTTCGCCCCTTATTTTGTAATGTTCTGTTAAAACCGATAAAAATTATGTATCTTTATACCTTGTTTGCTGCCTTGTTTCCAAGACCAAACTTGTTAGCAGGTTTTCCATCTGGGATCTTGTAATCTCTGAACCAATCCCTGATCGCTGTGAGGGTTCCCTGAATACAATTAGCAGGTTAGACTGTTTATTATTTTATACTCCAACATATAGCATCTTCTTTATTAATAGCTTCACTGCATCTAATGGGGAATCAGAATGAGTGAGAGGGAAACTAAAATTAAGAGAAAGAACATCTGATCCCATATTCAGCTCAACTTTCATCTATTAATGATTCAAAATCAAACTCTTACTGAAGTGTGAATTGCTATCAGATGAACAACTGGAGGATGTCCGTGGAAGCCTAAGTCAAGCTAAATAAAGAGCTACATGCCTACATCCTAATTCCTAAAGGACATATCATAAGCACTTAACTACGTACATATTATTCCTATAGCTATACTCTAGCCAAATGCTCTCCTCCTTAGTAGTCATCAATGAATCAGTACAGCAATAATTCAATAAAGCACTGAGTGAACGCATTCAACTATTTATTATAAATCTCTTTTTTATTTTTTTGTTCAAGATACTCATCTTCACACTGTCAATGCAGATATAGATACCGATCTCATGTAAAAGCATTGGCAAGATGTATGAAATACATACCGGAAAATGCTTTTCTACGTCATCAACATCATTCACAAGAGAAGCTTTTGGATCATCGAGTGAAATTGCTACTATTTTCCAGTCAAGTTCTCCCTCATCAATCATGGCTAATGCACCTAAAGGCTTCACTTTCAAAACCTCTCCAACTTTTCTCTGCTTTTCACCAATCTCGACAACATCAACTGCAATGGCACAAAGAAATTAGGAGCGGAGAGTACATTGCATATCAATTAGAACACCTAGTATCATATATTAAAGCTTTAAATGTTTGAAATATATAATCTTCATCTACTGTCAGCTGATAATGACAAATGATACTTTCCATCCAATCAAATATGATAAGCGAAAATTCAAGGAAAACTTATTCCTTTAAATGCTTTCACAGAAATATGGTTTCCATAGATAATATTTTACTTCCAGTCAGGAATAGCCTAAAGTATCCACAGATATTCAAAAACTAAGGTGAATATCATTTAGGTTATAATATAATGATTAGCAGGATCATTGTCATCTATATTCATTAAAAAAAGGGGAAAAAGCAATCATTTATTTTCTAAACATAGAATTAATGCTTTGTACTCATTAATGTTTTTTAAAAGCTCACAGAAATATGGTTTCCATAGATAATATTTTACTTCCAGTCAGGAATAGCCTAAAGTATCCACAGATATTCAAAAACTAAGGTGAATATCATTTAGGTTATAATATAATGATTAGCAGGATCATTGTCATCTATATTCATTAAAAAAAGGGGAAAAAGCAATCATTTATTTTCTAAACATAGAATTAATGCTTTGTACTCATTAATGTTTTTTAAAAGCTGATCAACATGAACTAGAGACCTTGCTTCTCTCTTATTATATGTTAGCTCAATGCATTCGGTGTTTCTTGTTGGAAAAAGCAATCAATTAAATTTTAAACATTGAATTAATGAAATTATTTTTATAAGTATATCATTTCCAGGATGGGGATTGCCTATCATTTAGGTTGTATGATGATTACCAGGATCGTTGTCCCCAAAAGCACCTTCAACTTCAGCATTAGATAATGACGGGTCCTCCCATGTTTGCGGCAACAATCCATAATTCCAGTTAATATTGTATCTGAGGTAAGAAAAATATAATATGTAAGACAATAGTAATAATTACAAAATTAATAATACAACAAGAACTAAACAAATCTGCAAAATGTATTAACGCGAAAATCTTACACACAATCTATGGCATCAACTAAACTCTCTTAAGAAGTTCAGCAATACATTTAAGGGTAAACTAGATAAAAAAAAAAAAAAGTAATTTCAGTCTGCCAACATAGTCAAACATGATAGATACAACTTCAAGTTGAAGATATTTGAAACCAAATGAGTATGAAAAATGAAATTGTAGCTTCCAAATTGAAACCAGCAATGCCAAATATGATCAGGACGAAGTGCTAGGACGACATATATAAATATGACTGCATATCATACGGATAATATCGAAGTTTTCCCTTCTTGGTATCCTGTTTTATTGGTGTAAACTGCTCATCAGTTGCAACCTCCATCTTTGCACTTGATTCTTTTGGTATCTCCACTATAAAATTGAAAATTCCATTACCCAACTGCAATGGAATATCATGCCAGGGGGAAATCTGCACGTTACAACCAAACACTTCTTGTTCAAGCAAGGAGCAAACAAGTCCTAACAAAATAAATAAGTTGTGCCAACAAGTTCACCTAACATTTGTGATAAATTAGATTAAAAACCAAATTCCATACTTTCTAAACTTATATTCATGTATAGTACTCATTACTCAACTACTCATTCTATCTGCTCCAATCCCATATGGATAGCAGGACCAGCCTATAGAGCAAGGATACTGATGTGGTTAAACTTAGTCTGAATCAAGTTAACTGCTGAAATATTGCCAAATTAAACTTTAAAAACCTGGGTTTGTTTGCCATGATGTCCTTTTACATATAAGAAAATTATGAGTACTTATAAGTAGAGCGTATTAGGTAATCACACCAAATGAAGCCCTAATCTGTATACCTTGTGAAATTGAGCTATATATGGACGCTGATATTAATCACTTTCAAAAGTATTCATTCATGTCAAAAAGAAAGAAAGAAAAACCTTTTTGCCGGAGTTATCATGGAAGAAGACACGATAATCCAGGGTTTCAGGCTGGCCATCCTCCTTCACTTGAATCTCTTCAGGTCTATAGATGGCCCGGCAAGTAAAGAACCTCCTTGAAAGGGCACGGTTGATGCTCAAAGTAAGACTTTGTGATGGCCTCTGTTTCAACTGGAATGGTGTCCGCTTAAAAATGAGTGCAGTAGCATTGGAATTGGTGGCTGATGTGGCCATTGCCATCACTCTCATAGTTGCCATTGTTGGACTGCTAAGCAACTCTCTCTCACTCAACTACACACACAATGATAAAATGCACCGATGCTTTGAGGATTTGTGAGCTGAAGTAGTTGAAAAGCAAAATAAAAAGCTGACATGTACACAAACTTCAAAAAAGAATCTTTCTTGGGCAGTTCAATTTCATTCAGAGACTGCTTACAAATATTCACAATATCAATTTGATTAATTGATTTTCCCACATTATAAATTGAAAGTTATCTAACATTCATGATCAATTTTCAAAATCACATTACACTGCTTATATAGTAAAGGTAAAGGAAATCCTGGGTTATCAACATGCCCAAATTTTGCTAATATGTAAGCTGGAATGTTAATTCTGCTAGAATGAAATTTACATTACTCCCTCTCACTCCATCCGATTGTAAAAGCTCCTCTAATTCTTTACTAAAATGTGAGCACATCCAAAAAAAATAGTACTAGCATATTTATAGCTTCTTTTCTTTTTCCTTATACTTATATTCAATACATATGCCTGTGACGCAATTTCAAAGTTTGCATACTATTAGGCCCACAGTATAATCACTAATAAAACCCTCAAGTTCAAAACCCCAATAAACAGTCCTAATTTCTATTAACAAATATCAGGAATCTCATGACTTCTACTCCATCAACTAGAAGAAATTCACATCACACTTACACAAGGAACAAACACTGAAAAGCAAACAAGAACCGATCTTGACAATCAAGGGAAATGGAAGTTTCAAATTCAAAGGAACAATGGTCAATCTCCCAAACCACATTTGATGTATTGATATGAAACTCAACCCCATTCCCAACTATAGCAAAAGAAAAGCCGATTCCACGCCTAGAATTTCTGACTTAGATTTCCATTTATTTATTAAAAGCCGATATTTTGCCTCGTCGATTTTCCTGTATATCAGAACTGCTAAATTTGAAGTTTGAAGGAAGCAATAGATGGAGAAGGGGAAATGAGTTTGACCTGTTAGCGGCGATTGTGGCGAGCAAGGAAGATGATGCGGTGAACAAAGCAGAAGCTTTCTGCCGGAGATTAGATGGCCGCAGCGGAGAAGAGCGCCGGCGTGTGTAGTAGACAAGTTCTGAGATGTTTTCTCAATTTTGAGGAGCACTGATAATTTTTCACGCGCGCGTGGCGAGTGATACTCTCTACATACTTCGCGCGGATTGGATGATTGAAATAGTGGAAAAAAAAATTGAAAAAAAAAAAGAGAGAGAAGAAAAGAGGCGTAGTGTGCATTCCTTCCACCTGCGTGACCGTGGTGGAGGTCCAGCAAAGGGAAGGGAAAAAGTGAGATACAAAATCAGCTTCTCTCTCACACTTTCCCCTTTCACCCACTCTTTTCTCTCTCCCTCTCTCTTCTAGGGATTTCAGGTTTATCTCTTCGCTGCTCGTCGCAGAGACATGGACTGATCCACCGGGAGGTTGAAGCCGACGGATGATCTTCTCCCCTGCTTCTTTCACTCCAATTTCGTAGGTTATAGTCCTTTTTTTCGGTTAATTTTGCATTTCATTTGCTTAGATCGCGTTTTTCGTTAGTTTTTGCCTTTTGACGATTTTGTGAAAAGAATCCTACACGGAGAGGAATATTTTTGTTTTTTGGCACCTTGTTTGGTTTCAGTGTTGATTTCCGATTCAATTTGAGAGTGGAAAGTGTTGTTTCTGGTATCTAGCTGTTGTAGATCTAATTCACTATCAAATATCAATTCATCCTTTTTCCAGCTTAATTTCAGCTGTGTTTTTTTTTTGGTACTTTACGCTCTGCTTCAAGATGTGGAAGTCTAATTATCTCTTTTGTCTTCTCCGGAAATTTGTGCTTGTGTGTGGTCTTTGTTTTTTGCTGCTTGTTGGTAGGAGGAATTGATAGATTTGGAAATGGATTAATATTGTCAACGTTAGGTTTTTGGTTGATCTCATTGGATTTTGAAGGAAAAATACAGTGTTGATATTAGGATGTGTTGTTGTCCTTGTTCTACACATTTGGAAAATGTAGTTTGCTTTTGCATGCTTCCTCCAAATTTCTTGTATGCTTGGTTACCAAATGTTTTATCATATGACGCAGAGCTTTCTGATTCTTTTTACAGTTTGTGACCTATTGTTTACCATGCTTATTTTTCTTACAACTTCTCCCTTTTCCAGTTCAGATCTGCCATGGAAGACACTCAGTCTGTTTCCGTACTCTTAGATTCTGCTACCTCCAAGATTCAACAACTTCAACAAGCATTTGCTGAGCTTGAAAGCCACAGAGCAGTAACCCTTAACCTGAAATGGAAAGAGCTTGAAGCACACTTTCATGGGCTGGAGAAGTCCTTGAAGAGGCGTTTTGATGAGTTGGAAGACCAGGAAAAGGAGTATGAATCCAAAACTATGGAGGCTCAGGAAATTCTTGAGAAGCGAAAAGCAGCTGTTGTGGCCAAAGAGCAAGAATGTCTGGAAAAACTTCAAGAAAAGAGAGATTCTGCTGTGTTTGCAATTTCAAAGGCTCGGGAGAAGCACAGAAAGGTATTACCAGTGGACTGCTCACCTGCAACGAGTGAGTTTAATTTGGCTGAGGAAAAAATTCCTGATGTTATGACATCTGAAGAGGTTTCATCTGAGAGCATGAAGTCTTCTGTTGAGGATGGAAGGTTGGAGCTGAAGGAATCTGACAATGGAGATGCTGAAGTGAAATCATCTCCACAACTTGTCCAACTCTGTCAGAATATGGATTCAGACGGTTTGCACAATTTCATATCGGACAATCGCAAGAACCTTGCAACTATTAGAGAAGAAATCCCACTTGCTTTGAGAGTGTCTCCTGATCCTGCTGGTCTTGTTCTTGATTCTCTCAATAACTTCTACCGTGGTGACCTCTCAAGCTTGGATGCTAAGAAAGATTCTGGACTTCTTGGGCTCAGAAGAACCTGTATTATGCTGTTGGAGTGCCTTAGCATTTTGCTGACTAGCTTGGATTATGCGTCTGTTTCTAACATAATATCTGAAGATGTTAAGGCAAGGGCAAAGGTTATTGCTGCTGAGTGGAAGCCAAAGCTGGGTGAACTTGAACTGGATATGAGCAATGGAAACTCTTTGGAGGCTCATGCCTTTTTGCAACTGCTGGATACCTTCTGTATTGCCTCTGACTTTGACGTGGAAGAACTATCTAAACTTGTGCCACTTGTTTCTCGCCGCCGTCAGGTTGCTGATCTCTGTCGATCACTTGGACTCTCTGATAGAATGCCAGGTCAGTTTCATCGTTACCTGCATTGTTTATGTGTTTGACGCTTTTCTTATTCATACAATGGTTTTGTTATGATAAGGACAAAAAGTCTGTAGTTGCATTTAGCTTAAGGATACGATATTATCTGTCACCATTCAAAGGGTCACTGTAGTTTTGTGTTGGCTTTTCAGGTGTGATTCGGGTGTTGATAAACAGTGGAAGACAAATCGACGCTGTCAATTTGGCCTTTGCATTTGAGCTGACTGAGCAATTTTCACCAGTTGCTTTACTGAAGTCCTACCTAAAGGAGGCAAGCAAGGCTGCTTCCCCCAAGCCTGAGAATGGATCTCCTGGACATGGATCTCCATCATCTCCCAGTGCACAGGTTTCAACCTTTATTCTCAACTTACTCAAATTGATAACAGCTCTCTTAGATAGACTGTTTTAAAAAACCATTTGCATTACATCATTAATTGATAATCTCTCTTATTATGGTGAACTTAAGCACAAGATTAATTAAGCTTGTTCTTCAACTCATAATCACTTCAGATTGAGGTGAGTGAGCGGGAGCTAGCTGCTCTCAAGGCTGTGATCAAATGTGTGGAGGAGCACAAGCTCGAGTTGCAGTATCCCCTGGACCCGCTTCAGAAGCGTGTCATCCACCTCGAGAAGGCTAAGGCAGAGAAGAAGAGAGGAAATGAAGTTGCAAAGCCTCAGCCAAAGCGTCCACGTGCTAGCAACCCTGCAAACGGGCCTCGCATTGTCAATCCTGTCTCTGACAGGGGCCCACACTATGCTATGCAAACAGCTGACAGGTATGCACCACAGCCTCAGTATATGTTTGACAGACCTTACGTTTACACCGCTGACGCGCACTGCACACCGCTGTTCGGCCCTCCTGCTGCATATGGGCTCCCTCCTGCTCACCATAGCAACTACTTTGGTAATGGATACCAGTATCCTACTCCTCATCAAGCTACTTATCTTCACTAAACTTGCAAACCGGTACTGAATTACTGATCATCTTGTGCTAATGAAGGTGACTTGTAATCTTTGTTGTCTTTGTAACTGCTAGTTGTTTTTAACCCTTTTGTTGGACGTTGAATGCAATCTGAAATTCTGAATGTATGTTTAGTTCTAGTATTTAGAGCGATGATGAGAAGGGGACAGAACAGACAAGAATGAGAGGGAAATTGCTAGATCTTCAGTCAGACGTTTTATACTTTTCATCATCATCTAATATGTGAACCATGGTTTATGTAAACTAGTGTAACATGTTCGTGTTATGTAATGTAACGGACTTAATTTTTATTTTCCAAGGGATAATGCTTTAAATCATAAATAAAATAAATTGTTTATAGAGATGCATTTTGTATCATTGAAGTCATGATACAATATGCTGAGATAGGAAGTATATGCCATAAATTTGCAACTGTAGGCTCCAGTCACTATCGCTGGATATTGCCAAGATATTCATCTTCTTTTTATCATCTAGCAAAACAACAACAGTACAGAAAGATAATAATCAATTAACATAATAGCTATGGAGTAATGGAGATCCATAAAATGGAGCTATAGAGGTCCATAAATGGAGGAATATGGCACATCCATGGGTTAGTAACAGATTAACACACAGATGTACAACGCCGCGAGGTGGCAAGTCAACATGACATTCTCCTGTTGATATGTGATGAATCCCCGTGGAAAAAGTTTTGCCTACATGAGTCACGGAGAACACATGATCAATACCCTAATCAAAACCACAACTTGGACCCTAAAAAATGTAAAATATAAAAGCGAAAAGAAGAGTGTCAAAAGAAGTATGGGTTGGATCAAGGGCAAAGCAAGTAGGGGATAAGGAGGAGACCGAAAACACAGGTTGAGGGTAGAGAACTAGAGATGGGGTCAACCTGTCAAGGTGAATGAGGAGAAGCGGTGCAAAGGAATCGAGGAGGTCGGAGTAGGCATCATAGATGAAGACTGGGTTGCTGACTTGCTGAGACAAGTGGAGTGGTTAGGGATGAATCCTGTCAGTTTTGTGTTTAGATTGAGAATTTCATAAAGAGCAAATATTGATAGTATGAAGAAGAAGAAGGATAAGAACGAGAGCAGAAATGGGTTTCTTTCATTGATTCATTCTTCTTGTTTGAAACATGTACAAAGCATCATATATATATTCAGGTGACAGCTATTGTCAGGGTACAGAATTGGTGGTGGTGCGTTTTGGTGGTGCGCACATTTCAGCAGAGCTCTTGTCTTCTTGTGTAACCAACCTTGGACATGTGTCATTGTCTAACACCCCCCGCAAGCTGGAGAGGGGGAAGCCATCCCCAGCTTGGAGAGATGTTGATTTTGTTGCACAGAGGGAAGAATTTTGGTGAAGACATCAGCTAATTGAAGTGATGATGGTGTAAAGCAGAGTTCAATTAATCCTTCCAAGACCTTTTCCCGCGTAAAATGGCAATCATTTTCCACGTGTTTGGTCCTTTCGTGAAAGACCGGGTTGTGGGCTATTTGGAGTGCAGAGCGATTATCACAGTATAACTTGACTGGTTTGATTGGGTTGGCATTAAGTTCTTGCAGCAGTCGAATGATCCAAGTCAGTTCTGCGGATGCTTAAGCCATGGCTCTGTACTCGGCTTCGGAAGAACTACGAGATACGGTATGTTGTTTCTTGGATTTCCAAGATATGGGAGATGATCCAAGCATGATGATGAAGCCAGAAACAGAACGTCTCGTGTTTGGACAGGCTGCTCAGTATGAATCAGTATAATCGGTGATAATAGGCTGATCATGTCCATGGAGAATTATGCCTTGGCCAATTGTGCCAGAGATGTATCGTAATGTGTGATGTAAGGCAACCAAATGTGGAGTCCGTGGCGCTTGCATGAATTGGCTCAAAGTCTGGACAACAAAACATATATCTGGTCTTGTGTTCGTGAGGAAATTGAGTTTACCCACGAGTTGACTATAGAGAGATGGATTTGGGAGTAATTCACCTTCGTCGAGGGTGAGCTCTGTTGAAATATGTTTTGCTGTCCAGACTTTGGGAGTATAACCTCTTCATGTAGTTCACCATGAAGAAAGGCGTTGTTGACGTCTAATTGGAACAAAGGCCATTGTTTGGAGGAGGCAAGAGCAATAACAGTTCGAATGGTTGTCATCTTGACAACTGGGGAGAAGGTGTCATGATAATCTATGCCCTCTTGTTGTGTGTAGCCTTTTGCAACTAGGTGTGCCTTATACCTCTCAAGTGATCCGTCAGCTTTTAGCTTTACTTTGAAGACCCATTTACATCCTACGGGCTTCTTTCCTAATTGTAGATGAACTAAATCCCATGTGCCATTGACCTGCAAAGCTGTTAGTTCTTTTTCCATAGTAATAATCCATTTTGGGTCTTTAGAAGCTTGTAAATAGGATGTGGGTTCAGAGTAGGAGATTACATTTGCAAGGAAGGCATGAAATTGTTGAGGTAATTGAGAAGATGAGATAAGGCCAGTTGATGAATCGTTATTGGGACAAAGAGAGCATATGTACTCATTTAAGTATGCTGGTGGGTTGTGAGGTCTGGTTGACCTTCTTGGAGGTGGTGTTTGGGGAGACTCATGTGGGGAAGCACTATGTAAAAAGGATGGAGTTTGATTATGTGCAAGAGTAAGAGAATTAACAAGTGGTGGATTATCATGAGGGGCTGGCGGAGGAATGGTGGTTTGAGGGAGAAATATGGAGGGAGGGAAATCAGATTGAGGGGTAGGTAGAGTGGAGAAATTTGGTATAGTGGTTGTGTTGTAAAAGGGAAAGTGAAATTCATGAAAATGAACATCACGGCTGTAGAATATTTGGTGTGTGGTTAAGTCCATGACTTTGTAAGCCTTTTTGCCATAAGGATATCCCAAGAAGAGGCATTTAAGGGCTCGAGGTTGAAATTTGTCACGGTTTCTTTTGGAAGAACTTACAAAGCATAAGCAACCGAAGACTTTGATGTGATTATAGTCTGGGAGCTTGTGAAAAAGAATTTCATATGGGGATTTGTTGTTCAAAGAAGGTAAAGGACTTCTATTAATGAGGTAAGTGGCGGTAAGAAGGCAATCTCCCCAAAATTTCAGAGGTAAATTGGCTTGAAAGAACAAGGCTCGGGATACTTCAAGGAGATGTTTGTGTTTTCGTTCGACGACTCCATTTTGTTGTGGAGTGTCGACACAGGAGGTTTGATGGATGATGCCATGTTTGGCAAAGAAGTTTCTTGCATTTTGATTGCAAAACTCAGCTGCATTATCAGAACGAATACACTTGATTTTTGTTTGGAATTGAGTAAATATCATGGACACAAAATCTTGGAGAATGGTTAAAGCATTGTGTTTGCGAGGCATAAGAAATGTCCAAGTTGATTTTGAATGGTCATCAACGAGGGTAAGAAAATATATGTGGCCATCATGAGTATGAGTTTGATAAGGACCCCATGTGTCCATATGAATTAAATCAAATGGTTGGGCTGCAGGAATGGATTTGTGTAGGAATGACTTACGATTTTGTTTTGCCTGTGGGAAAATTAGACAAATAAACTCATATTTGGCAGAAGTACAAGATGATGAAACAAAATTTAATTGAGAAAAAGGTAGATGTCCCATTCTACAATGCCAGAGTTCAAGAGACTCTTTGTTTAAAGATGCATTACATGAAGAGAAATTTAAACTAGAGCTAGGACTTGATTCTTGTGGAGATGGCTTGGGAGAGTTGTGGAAGACATATAAGCCATTTTCTTCATGGCCAATCACAACAAGCTTGCTCGTCGAAGGGGCCTGAATCAAACATTGGTTTGGAGTAAAAATGACATTAGAAGTGAGATCTCTAGTCAATTTACTTATGGAAAGTAGATTGAAATGAAAGTCACAATTGTGAAGAACATTGGATAACATGATTTGTGAGGACAGCCTGACCGTTCCAGAATGAAGAATAGGGGCTTGTTTTCCATTTGGAAGAGTAATGGCAACAGATTTGGGCATATTTTGGTATGTTTCAAACATGGACAAATAAGGTGTAATGTGGTCAGTGGCTCCGCTATCTAAGATCCAAGATGAATTATTATTAGGAGAAAAGAGACAAAACATTTTACCTGCCAAGAAGGCTGCATGAGACAAGTTATCATTGCCATTTCTTTGTTTGAGAAGGTTGATCAGCTGCTCATATTGGTCTTGTGTGAGTCCTTGTGAAGTGTTGGAATTACTGGCCTGGGCAACTACCTTTTCTGGTCCTTTTCCAGGTGGATACCCAATAATTTTCCAACACCTCTCGGTGGAATGACCATGAATTTTGCAGTTCTCACAATAATACTTGCTCTCACCTTTTCCTGGAGGATACCCAATCACTTTCCAACATTTCTCAGTCACATGTCCTTTGATCTTACAATGATCACAATATGGTGTTGTCCCAGAGTTGTTCGAATTGCCATTGCCCTGTGAGTTGTTCGGTGGATATCCAATCAACTTCCAACACTTCTCAGTTGTGTGCCCTCCTATCTTGCAATGGTCACAATATCTGTTATCCTTTTGAGATGAACTTTTCTGAGCATACTTTTGTGCAGCAAATGCCATCGACTCTGCTTCTGATTTTGATCCACTTGTAATGCTTCTCTGTTGTTCCTCTTGCAAGATAATCTGGTAAACTTCCCCCAGGTTTGGCGGTGGACTCGTCATCAGCACATTTCCCCGAATAGCATTAAAAGAGTCATTCAAACCCATTAAAAATTGAATGACCTGTTGGTCTTGAATAATCTTGTAGATCGCTGCTGTAGAGCCACAATCACACACACAATCTTCGATTAACAACATATGTTCATCCCACAATTTCTTCATTTTGGTATAGTAGGTTGTAACAGAGTTGTTCCCTTGAGAAATAATGCTAATCTCCCTTTGAACTTGGAAGAGCCTAGTTCTGTTGGATTTCCCAAATCTAGAGCCCAGTTCAATCCAGATTTGTTGAGCAGTTTTACAGTATAAGACGGATTCAGCAATATCTTTTTCCACGGAATGTAAAAGCCAAGAAATGACCATGGAGTTACATCTTTCCCATTGATGAAACTAACCTGAATCCAAAGAGGGTCGTGGACAAGTGCCATTCACGAACCCTAATTTGTTCTTCGCCATTAGAGACACCTCTACCGACCTCTTCCAGTGGCTATAGTTCCTCTCGTTCAGCAAGCTGGTAGATAGAATGTAATTAGGATGGTCGGAATGATGGAGAAACAGCTCGCTTGCACTCGGATCGGCCATCTCTTGTGTGAAGTTGTAGAAGCGCCTGGGATTGTTGCCGTTTTGATCAAGATCAAGATCGCTTTCGTTGCCTTGGGACATGATTCAGCTCCTCAGCTCTGATACCATGTCAGTTTTGTGTTTAGATTGAGAATTTCATGAAGAGCAAATATTGATAGTATGAAGAAGAAGAAGGATAAGAACGAGAGCAGAAATGGGTTTCTTTCATTGATTCATTCTTCTTGTTTGAAACATGTACAAAGCATCATATATATATTCAGGTGACATCTATTGTCAGGGTACAAAATTGGTGGTGGTGCGTTTTGGTGGTGCGCACATTTCAGCAGAGCTCTTGTATTCTTGTGTAACCAACCTTGGACACGTGTCATTGTCTAACAAATCCCATAAATTAGTCAGTGACAGGTCGGCGGGCGAGAAGGCGCACTAGGTGGATGCGAGGACGAGGGAGGTGGCAAATTTCCTTGGGCTTGTTTGTTTCTATACCTTTGGTATAGGGATAGGAATGAATCAAATCCATACAAGTGTTTGTTTTTACTAAGAAGACATACTATCAAATTACACTCAACTTAAAACTAGGGTATGATTGATACCTATTCCAACCCCATTCCCAATTCCATCCCGATTCCCGGCATAGAAATAAACAGACCCTTAAAGATTTGAGGCGGGGAAGAGGACAACCCATTAGAAGCTTGACCGGTTTACTGTGTAAAAAAAAGGGTTTAGTTTGTAAAAAATGATAAAAAATAAAAAGGTCCAATCATACTACGCTAGTTATATGCTTAACAAATGCAAGTCAAACGTTGTTTTCGGTATGTGAGAGGGGAACTTACCGCGAGTCAATAATTCATATGTAACTAGTTATACTTCTCGTGCATAGCACAACTGTAATTCGTATTTTAAAAATATTTTTAAAATATTAAAAATAGGATAAATATAGTAAAAAATATAATAAAATTAAATATGATATGTTTTAGAAAAAGTATCTTTAAGATTGGTATTACCACAACGACAAGATAAGATAATTTTTTATTATTGAGAATGGTATTACAACAATGATAAAATGAGAGAAAATTTTATCATTATTTTATTAACATTTATCAAGGTATGTATGCTTCTAGATAAGGAACTGAGCCTCACGCCATAAACGAAATCCCTATCATGAGCGCGAGCATAATCAACTCTATCTACTGGGTCTATTGTACAAGGAAAGCCATCACTTGTCTCTAGCTCTTGATATGGAAGGTATACTACTATAACTTCTACCCATCTTATTTTTTCGATTTTTATACAAATAGATTGAAAGGAATTTAATTAGAAAAATCTTAGATGCTCGACTTCTAAAATATATATAATCAATACACACCAATTCTAAAATATATTAATTTCTTCAATTGATCAAAACAAAATTTAAAATCTTTACTAACTTTAACTAGTAGAATTGCCAAAAAAAAAATAATTTTTTTATTTAGTTGAAATACCTTCTTGGTTTGAAATACGTGCACTCTTTCTTATGCTAAAAAAATTGATTTCTTCAACTTATATGCTTTAATGGAAGTTTCTTTATTTTCAATATGTATATGCTCGAATAGAATTCATGTTTTCACGTCTAATAAATAAAAGGAATTTAATTCGGAGAATTAAAATAATATAAATAAAAATTAATTTTTTCGTTTCAAGCAGCAATCTTTGAAAGATAAATTTGAGGTGGGGCCAGAATCAACGTGGTAATTCGAAAACGCTCAGCTTTTATGATATATATATATTGATGATTGAGTTCTCATTTAAATTTCTTTTATATTATATATTCTCGATAAAAAATTCTATCAAATATTTTTATATTTTTATAATTATCTATTTTTCAAGTATTCGTAAAATTCTCTTCAATGGACAAAATATTCTTGTTATGTCAATGTCAATTGATCTACTATTATCCGTTGTGAATTTGAACTTTTTTTGGTATATTCTATTTTTTAGGATGATAACTTGTCTTCATTTAAACCACTTTATTTCTTATTGAAGAAATTGAATTTTCATTTCAAGAATGAAAGAAGTCTTTCCTTCCCCTCTATGGAAGAAAGATTTATGGATGTGTCAATCTAGATAAATTGTTGATCTAAGATTAGAGTATATAAGACCTAAAGTTATGCACAAAAGTCCTTTAATCATAGATTGGTAGTTATTATCGCACATTAGATGGTCTAGTGTTAAGAGACATGAGGAGATGTTGAGAAGTAGGTCTCGGGTTTGATCCTTGTCTTTATTCCTTTACTTAGATGAAAAATCGAATTTCACCATTCTTCCTACAACTAGACTGAATCAAATGGTGTAAATCGATTTAATTAACTAGTTTACGGACTCAGAATTTACCACCAATAATGGGTCTCTTTACTTCAATGAGAAGAACGAAAACATCGGAATTAACTTCGGCCTCCTCGACCCCTAAGAAATTGATAGATATAATTAATTTGGATTTTTATAAGCATAGATTAACAGCACAAGAGCATAATTTACAGGTGGTTTTGTGAATTAGATAAAACAAAAAAGATTTATAGGATCGTGGCTAAAAAGGGGTGAGAGGTGGATAACTCTTCCATTTTAAACTCGCAAACCCTTTTGGTTTTCCCTCATCTGATCACTTCCCGCCAAAAGAACTCCCCGGCGAACACACTATGCGAATATCAGAGCTATCATCGCCAGATATCCGCCAGCTCCACCAGGATCCGATCTCCATCCTTCTCTCCCAAATCGAATCTCTAACCAACGAAATCGAGCGCCTCTCACCGGAATCCTCCGTCCCGGAGCATCTAAGCGCTGATCTGCGACGATGCTTGTCTCAATTGAGTCAAGCCACTCCATTCACCAACTCGGTCAAGCTCCAGATCTGGAAGCTCAGCTACCGTCTCTGGAACACATGCGTCGATCTCTCCAACTCAATCACTATGAAATCCTCTGCCTCTGGCGGGAGGCTTGGCGCCGGAGTTCAACACGCCGAGATCCGGCAAGTTGCGGCTGATCTTCTCTCGATCGCCGTCGACGTGTCCGGGGTTCCCTCACCAGCTTTTAAGGCCGCTTCGTTCTACTGCAAAACTGGCTCGGCGTGGCACGACCTAGGGAAATTCGATTTAGCCAGCGATTGCTTCGAGAAAGCGACGAATCTGACTTCGAAGATCGAAATCGATGCCATCTCGGATCGCGAGGAGCGAAAGCTGTTGTTTGATCTGAACATTGCTAGGTCACGCACGGCCTGGGAGGCTTTGGATCGAACCCTAGCGATAACGCTGCTCAACCGTTCGAAGAAATTCCTGTTTGAATCAGCGGAGAACTACAAGACGCTAGCCAATCAGTATTTGATTTTCGGTAAGGCGTTGCTGTCGAAAGATGACGCGTTAGAGAAGAACATGCCTCTGAAACTCATGAACGAGGCCTTAGAACTTGGCGAAAAAGGCTTGAGAGTAGTGAAGAGGTCTGACGAGACGCTGAGCTTGAAACACCTTAGGGATAAAACACTGCGTTTCATTGCGGCTGTCCATTTGCAAAGAGAAGAGTTTGAGAGCGTTATCAAGTGTGTACGAGTCTTGAGAGATAATAATGGTGGTAGCTGTTCTGATCCACATCCAAGTTTGAGTGTGCTGGCAATGAAGGCCTGGTTAGGGTTAGGGAGACATGGAGAGGCAGAGAAGGAGCTGAGGGGCATGGTTGTAAATAAGGGGGTTCCGGAGTCTGTTTGGGTGTCAGCAATTGAAGCCTATTTTAAGACAGTGGGGATGGCTGGTGGAGATATTGTAAAGAGTGTGTTCATGGGGTTGTTAGGGAGGTGCCAGGTCAGTCCGAGTGCTGCCATTCGAGTGGTTTATAAGGTCGTTGGTGGTTCTGATGGTGGTGGAAGTGGTGGAGAGGTGCTGCAATTAAGAGCAAAGTTGGCGGCGGAACTGGCTTCAGATGATCGAGTTGTGGTGCTGTTTTCTGGTGACAGGGCTGAAAAGGAGAGAACATCCATGCATGCTATTCTTTGGAACTGGTGAGTGATTTTGCTCTTTGTTTAAGTCTCTAGTACTTTCAGCAGGTTTAACAAAGAAACTATGATTTTAAATGTAAGCTGCAATGATCAATTCATTTGTCCCTTTTAATTATGTATGCAAGTAGTTCTGAGAATCTAGGATTTGGTGACACTCTACCTCACTATTTGGCCATTCCCCTATTTAGATGAATCGTGGAAAGATTCGTTGAATAAGCATTTGTCCATGACTTTTAAGTGGTCTCTTTTGGAATAGAAACTGCTATTATCAGCTGATCTTCTTTTTATTTATCATGGATGTTGTAGGTGTAGAAATGTTATAACCCAATTTAGGAATTTACAAGTGGCCAGATATTCGAATAGATTGTGTAACTTATAGGCTGCTGATGGAGAAAAAATATAGAGAAGCTGTTTGCTAAAGCTGGCTCAAAATCCAGACTGTTCATATCTCAGACATTCCAATGTAATGAGAATTGGGAATAACTGCATTTATGGCTATTTAGAGGCTCAGGGGTGGACTTTCTTTTCGGATATAATATTACATGTCATGATAATTTATGTTCTTAAGATTGGATATTTGGATCTGAATGGTTGAGTTATTTATGCTCACATGAAGTGTATGCAACAATGTCTTAGATCCTTGATGGGGTAGAAAATTAGTAATCAGTAAAGAAACTCTGTTCTATGGGAATGCTGATTGCTTCTGTGATAAAAAACAGTCAAGTTCTTGAGCTCATTTGATTTTCTTTTTCCCTAGTTTAATATGCTGATCATGCTCTCTTGTTTCCATGACAGTGCATCAACTCATTTCCAGTTGAAAGATTACAGGATAAGTGCAGAATTATATGAGAAATCACTGCTTTATCTACCCCGTGGCATAGAGGATAGAACTCTTCGTGCCAAGGGATTTAGAGTTCTGTGCCTATGCCATTTGGGTCTTGGCCAGCTTGATCAAGCTTATGAGTACATTGACGAGGCTGAAAAGGTATCAAATGTATTTCCACATGCTATAAAGATTAAGTCGAGTATTTTCTATATGCTTTATAAGTTGAAAATTTCCAGCTTCCTTATGCAATTTTTGTTTCTTGCAGCTTGAACCGAACATAGCCTGTTCTTTCCTTAAGGTACAGTTTCTTATACAGAGTTACAAGATATCTGCATCTTGAAGCTGATATTTGCAATATTTACATTGAAACTTTGGTGCTAACTGGTTTAAACCTTTGGCCCTGCCCTGATATAACTGAGCTTGATTATGTTTAAATAATTGAAGTTAATGAAGACAAAATTTTAGCTCATGACCCCTTAATTCCTTCAAATTGACGCAGTTCAAAGTATATCTACAAAGAAAGGATCATGATGGCGCCATAACTCAACTGAATGCTTTATCAAGCTGTGCTGATTTCACTGTGGACTTCCTCTTCCTAGCTGTCCATGAATCTGTTTCTTCACGTGCACTTTCAGTTGCTGTTGCTTCTCTTACCAGTCTGCTTAACTTCTACTCCTCAGGAAAACCCATGCATGTACCTGAAATTGTTGTTCTTAGAACCCTTATCACTATCCTTATTCAAGACCCTGGCAATGAGCAGGAAGTTCTCATATTCATGAAAAAATCTCAAGCTCGAGCAACTGAGCTTGGACCTGATAAGCTCTTTGGAAAAGGGGAGGTTGGAAGAAGGGAAAGGAATTGGATTGCACTCAATTCATGGAATTTAGGGACAAACGCCGGAACTAAGAAAAACTACCAGTTGTGTGCAGAGTTCATGAGGCTGGCATTTGAATTTTATAGCCTAAAAATTGACGAGGATGTCGATGAAAACAATGTGATGGTTTGTAATGCTATTATAGTGACAGTTTCTGCTATGATAGCAGCTGAGAAGCAGAAGAATGTTCCATTGCAGGAATCAGAAGTCAAACAAGCCATTAAGTTGCTAGACAGGGCAGGAAAGGTATGAATTCATATAAACATATTCAATTTTCTCAAATATTGTAACAAAAAGGCCAAATATTAATCTATGAATAACATGTCTACAGATACTGGCATCAACATCAGCTGAGAATGGCCAAGACAATACAGTTGATCCCAGCCTCCAATTCATATACACTCTGAACTCCTATGAATTATACGGCAGGCTTAAAGACTCGGCCTCTCAACACCTAATAGTAAAGAATTTCTCCAGCTCAAAAGCCTGCAACCCAACACACCTTCTCCATATAGGCGTCACCGCATCACAAGGCCCACATTTCAATCCTGAAGTAGCCACGTTTTGTCTCAGCTCTTGCCTTTCATCTTTCCTAGCTTCCTCTGCGCCTGACTACCAAAACGTTGCCCTAGCTATCAGGAGGCTGATCACGGTTGCTGGTGTTTACAAAGGTGAGATGGATGATGAAACTATTTTTGGATTATATAAACAGGCCTATAGAATTATGGTTGGGTTGAAGGAAAGTGAGTTTCCTTGTGATGAGGGGAAATGGCTTGCTACAACGGCTTGGAACCGAGCTTCGGGCTTGATGAGGCTTGGGTGTGATAAGGCCGCAAAGAAGTGGATGACAATGGGGTTGGATTTGGCCATGAATGTGCCTGGGATGGAGGCTTACAAGGCCACCATGGAAGAATTTGTTAGTGAGTTTGAGAAGAGAGCTCGCGTGCAGGAAATGAGCCCAGGTTAGTGTTACTCAACTGAAGAGCTCTCTCTATATACAATTCTGCAGACTATACAGGACTTGCAACTTGCTCAGAAATGAAGAAAGAATTTCATGACATTTACAGCGGTAAGAAACAATTTCTCTTTTACCTTTGTTAGATACAAACTCTCTCAGTTTTATCTTTCAGATAGAATAATTTTTTTCCTATCTGAGTTACTTCCCCATAATAGGAAGTTCAAACTTTTCAAGAAGCTAGTAACATTAGTAGAAAAAGTAACAGTAGAAGAAAAAGACTATTAATCGCCATTGTTATGCACCCATTTTCTTTAATCATTCGGGTTTTGGAATGGTTCGACCCTAATCAAATGCCCTATTCTGCCGAATTGGGCAAAACTTGAATTCAAAATCTCATTGAATTTCTTCTTAAGAAAGTGAGAGGTCTCTAAATTTACTAATTTAATTAGTACTATTTTAACTTCGAGCCGGGGTAAGGGTGCGTACATCTCGACCCCCAGATCCCGTTCTCGTACCGAGTTTTACTGGATGGATAGATGTAGATGTAGAGTACTATTTTAACTTCATACCGTCAACATGTATACCTGCCAAAACAGAATCAAAGTGGGAACCCTATTTGATCCAATGCTACCATATTTTTTTTGTTTGTTCAATTGCTTTATATTAGTAACAATTTACATGACAATTAATATATTGCATCGACATATTTTTATCATATTAGCTACGTACATGTCATATTGACTATATCTCGTTCGTTGTATATATGTCCCGTCATATTTAAATGAACATAAATTGCTGTCACGTTACATTAGTTATATGTGCACGGTGCTATTGATCCGTGTGCACAAACGGGCTCGAATGGACGAGAATGTTTGAGAAAGTGATTGAAGACATTGACTCTTTAACAAAGGCCTCTTGATGATGACACTATGCCTCGTGATGTGCAACCTAACCAACTCCCCAATGTAATCAAAGTTGTAGAAAGCTCTTACCAAAAAAAGTTGTAGAAAACTTGAATATGACGACTTGCAACTCAAGAAGAATGAAAGGGGAAGTGGGGAATTCATGAAAGTAATTTGCATAATATTTAAGGCCTTAAAGGGTTATAGACAAGGTGACTTTGGAAGAATGTGCAAATTTCATAAAATTAGCCAAATACGATACCAAACCGAGCATTTTTGTAGGGCATGTTCATTTTTTGGGTCAAAGAGTCAACTCGGGAAAGCCAGTCCCTTAAAAACAGTGGAAATGAGAAAGGAAGCCCACCGTGGTCAACTAACAAATGTAAACCAACATACAAAGAAGAAGCAAGACGAGCAAGGAAATCAACGATTATATTCACTTTTCTAAAGAGATTATTGAACTAGATATTTTAAGACCGATTCAGAAAGTCTTGACAATAAATCACAAGGCTGAAAAGTGGGTGACAAGGCAACAAAGACTTCCCCAAAAAATCAATGGCCAACTTAGAGTCCAATTTAACCAAATATTTTTTGAAAACCGCCATATCAAGAAAACTTCAACTCATTGAGAATACCCTAGAGTTCCACCTCGGGAATTGTGTAATGGCCAATATTATGCACGGAACCACCAATCCAACAACCATCATAATCCCAAGCTATACCAGTAGAGGTGGCGTGTCTATCACCATTCACCAACCCATCGATATTAATTTTTATCCAATATCGATATCGGGGCAAGTTCAAGAATAACACACTCAATTCTAGGGACATTCATGTGCGCACCCACCCCCACATGATTAGACCAAGTAAGATGATACTCCAAAGATCGTTCCTTGACAAATTTCTCCCCATCAAGGACCCGACCAACATTACCAAAAACGACTTCGTTCCGCCATTTCCATGTCCACCATAACGCAGTCGTAAAAATAGCCATCCACTCAACACCCTAGCTATCACGATGATAGGAGAGCAAATTAATCCGACAACAAACAAAAAAGGTGAGAGAAAAGAAATCAGTAAGAGCGGGTGGGGAAGAGATAGAGGTCCACAAAGCCTCTAACAATATTGCAATCTCGCAACAAATGGCATAAACTCTCAATACCACTACCATAAATAGCACACCTATCATCGATGGTCAGACGACGACATTGCTCGAAGTTAGTGAGGATGCAATGTTTAACCAAGAGCTGAGTGAACATCCTTACCCTTTTTGGCACACACAACTTCCAAATTGCATGAAATAAATCGGAATCAGTTCAATAAAAGTTGATTGCACCTACCCGATTATTGTAGGCTGAAGCGACAAAGTACATGTCGTCAATGAAGTGCTTCCACGATAAGGCATCATGCACGAGTTAATTATCTGTGACAATGACAACAACAAGGAGCACGAGATACCGGCTCAAAAGTACATAGCCCAAACAAGATAGCCCAGTTCCAACCATTGTTATCAATTAATCCAAAAAATCCCTAATCGAAGCTGACAAAAACACCTCATCAATCTCAATGATAACATCATCCAACAACTTGAAATCCCCCTAACAACTATACCTCCAAAAATGAATAGTAGTGCCATTGCCCAAATTCCACTTACTGCACGTAGTCACAACATCCTAGATGCCTTTTTCAATGCTAGACCACACATAAGAAGGTGAGGCCACACTGGAACTGGAAGATCGAATGTACTTAGCCCTTGAAACTGCACTCCACAGACTCCGATCATCATTAAGAAAGTTCTAACAAATCTCACACCACAATGCTCAAGTTAAGATTCTTCATAGATCGTAAGCCAAGCCCACCCATAAATTTTGGCTTGCAAATTACATCCAAGGCAACCAAGTGCATTCTCCTCTTATCCCTCGTACCGCTCCAAACAAAGTTTTAAGTGATTTGGTCAATCTTCTTGCAAAGTCTCCTTGGGTAAAATAACCGTAGACATGGAGTACACTAGTATAGACTTAAGAAATGACTTCGTGAGAGTCACACAACCAGTAAGACTAAGAAATTTCCCTTTCCAAGAAGCCAAACAAGTGATAACTTTATCAATAATGGGAGAATAAGTCTCGACGTTAACCTTCTTGTGGATGATCGACATACTTAGTTAACTCCCAAGATCAAAAGTGGCCTCAAAGCCACACTCATCCCTCAAATCAGCAATCAACTCCCGATTAATATTCTTTGAAACAAAGAGCTTGATTTTGCCACATTAACCTTCTAACCGAAAGCTTTGCAAAATTTATCAAGGAAATCATTAATAACCTTCAGCTAGGCAATCAAGCTTCAGCAAAAAGAATGTTGTCATCAGCAAAGAAGATATGAGAAATGCCAGGGACATTCCTAGTCAAACGAGTTGAGTCAGCTTCCGCTCGACGTTGGCGATAGCATTCTAAATCAAATGATAGTCTGAATACAGAACACGAAGAGGAAAGACAAAATCGGGTCGCCCTGTTTGGATACCTCGAGAAGGCAAAAATCCCTCAGTCATCTCCCCATTCCATAAAAGGCTCATAGATGGAGAGCTCACACATTCCATAATCCAAGAAATCTAGCGATTCGGAAAAACGACATCAACAAGTGTGCTCTCAATAAAATCCCACCAAAGCATGTCATAAGCTTTCTTCAAGTCGATTTGCATGAGCATCCAACCTCTTCTTCCTTGCATCTTTCACATGGAGTGCACAACTACTTGGACAAACGATATTATAAAAAAATAAGATGCCCATGTAAGAAGCTCCATTGCATCGAACCAATAATGGAGTTAACAACGAGATGCAATGTATTGAACAAGACCTTAGTGATGACCTTATAAAGGACATTACAAATACTAATGGAACGAGACTGATTATTACGCTGAGCTTAGCAACCTAGAAAGAAGGGCAATAAGAGTGTCGTTGAATCCCACACAAAGCTTAGAAGAAGGAAAGAGACTGGAGTCTTTGATAAAAGTAATGACCGAGCCACCAAACATATTCCAACTCTTGTAGAAAAACAATCAATACTTGGAGCTTTAAGCCTCCCCCAGTTTGCTTAATACTTAGGGTTGCTCAACGGGTCGACCCGACCCGACCCGTAACCCGGATTACGGGTCCTGGGTCGACCCGTCGACCCGTAATCTCAAAAAACTCGACCCACGACCCGACCCGTAACCCGGATTACGGGTTACGGGTTTTACGGGTCGGGTTACGAGTCGACCCGTTAAATTAGGCTTTAGGAAAAAGAAGGCCAATTCCAAGATCGGCCCATTAAAACAAGCCCAACTTATGTTGAAAGTCATACGTGGTATGCGTTTTTATAGCTTTAACATCTTCGAATAGCAATGAATCATTCGATGTGGGATAGATAATGGGATAAGAATTTGTGAAAGGTTGGGAATCCCACATCCCACATCGAGAATATCAAAGAGGGAAGAAACATATTGGTATTATAAAAAGGCTTAAGTGTAATGGAAAGGAAAGCAAAAGCTTTTGGGCTTTAATTATAAAAAAATTAGGCTATTAAGTTGGCCCAATATTTATATAAGTCTAAGTTTTAATATTAAACTTAAAAAATATAAGAAATATTAAATTTTTTACGGGTCTTACGGGTTGACCCGTAACCCGGCGGGTCAACCCGTACCTGACCCGTACCCCGTAATCCCTGAAATATGTGACCCGTGACCCGACCCGTAAATTACGGGTCGGGCGGGTCGGTCCGGGTTACGGGTCGCCCGGACCACTGAGCATCCCTATTAATACTTAATAGCACACAAAATCTCCGAATCAATGAAAGGGGAACACAACAGAACCCAGTTGTTATTGGTAGTGGATGGGAAAGCACCCCTACCAACAGAATTTGGTAAATTTTCAGAGTCATGTAAACAATAGAGCTTTTTTAAGAAGTCAATAGCCAAACACGCAATTTTGACACCATCATCGTTAATAAGCGAGTCAATTTTGTTGCGTTGACTACGAACAATGGTAGAAACATGAAAAAAAGAGGTGTTACAGTCGCCAGAGATGAGCTAATTTTTCTTGAATTTTTCAGAGAAGTTCCTATTGTTCCAACGCCTTACTTAACTCAACCTGCAAATCTGATTCGGACCCAATCAAGAACGGGAGATACTAGCAAATAGGGCCTTCAACAGATTTGGAGGTTTTGACCTTTTTTTTCTTTATTCTTTTTCTCTATTTTAAGAAAAAAATTAAAAATTAAAAATTAAAACTAAACTTATATATTTATATATGAGTACAATTTTTACAAGTTAGCGCGAGTGCAAAACATGACATTGAGTTTGATTAGTTTATTAGTGTAAAGATGCTTGATAAAATGTAATAATGTACAAGTTCAAGGACTTATATTTATATTAAGCCAATATTGTTCTAGTATCATAACTATAACCTAAAGCGGAGGTTAAAAAATTATTAAACGACACATGTCTTTTTTAGATTGGTCTGCACCATCTTTTTTTTTAAATAATATTTTATTTTTTGATATGATAAATTATTATCCATGTTTTTAGAATATAGGATAGACAATCTCATTATTAAACAATCTTTTATTTTTGGATATGATAGATAGGAAGGTTATTATGATATCTTTTTACATAGATCATAAGAAAAATTTATATTTAAGCATTTACATGATTATTTTATCAGATAATAAATATATTTGAAAATATTTTATTCAAGAAAAATCCGTATAAGGTACGAGAATACATACTAGTTTATAATTAGCCAATATTGTTCAAGGACTAGTAATAATGTGCAAGTTCAAGCAGTATAATTTTTTTAATTTTCAAGTTGACCATGTAACTAGTTGAAGTCCCGTGATATTCACGGGATAATTTTACTAAAAAACTATATAATTTTACGATATTAATATAAAATACTAAATATATTTATATAATATCATAATAAATTATGCAATAGACGAATTATTTTTTTAGATTGTACTCCATATTTTAATTGAATATATTTTTAAATATTTTTCTATTATTTGTGGAGATCCTATCCAAATTTAGATTGAAATTATTAAAATATTGATTTTTCTTTCTATTGAATATTTTTAAATAATATTTTCTTATTTTTTTGGAGACTAATATGTATAAATACTTGGTTTTTTTATAAAGATTTTAATAATTAGGATAGGTTATCTACAAAGCATAATATAGTTTATTAAAATATTTTTTTAAGTTAATTTATTAAAATTATATATTAAGGTTTTTATCTTTTACTCTATAATAATAAGAATATTTTTAAATATGAAAAATACAATATAAAGATTAGTATAGAAGAGAACATTATCCTTGATTTAAGAGATAAAATATAGAGAAAATTATCTATGTATTATTTTGCAAAATTCAATCCATCTATAAAGTTGTTTTCCATACTAAATTTACACAACAAAAGAAATAAAATATAAAGTAAATATGAAAATTTACAAAATTCAATGTATTAATAAACCTATCATCCATATTAAATTACAAAAAATACAGAGATAAAAAAATTTAAATATAAGGTGGGGCTAGAGAAAAAAATTTCTATATTTACATAAATAAAATAAAAAGGAAATTAATAAAAATTTAATCTAAATTTTTATCAAAATTCAATTTAAGAAAGTATTCATCAAGATTTGTAAACTTTTCTATTTTTTTTTTATCAAACTTTGATTTAAGAAATATATTTAAAAAGATAAAGAAAATCTGATTTTATTAATTAAAATTAATATCCGAATTTTAGTTTTTGACATTTACATATAATCTTAATCATCACTCATCAACATAAAATTATATCTTTTCTCAAAATAAAAATATATCAACATAACAAAATATATTATTTAAAACTATATCATTAATAGATATAAATTTTTTACTTGGAGCTCAAGCCTTGTTAAAAGATAAACAAAAATATATTAGGACCCTAAATATTGTTAAGAGATAAAAATATTTAATTAATATGGAAAATATCATCTCATATGAATTTGTGTATATAAAAATTATATAAATATGTTATCTATTGTAGTAAACTAATACATAGTTCATAGATAGAAAATTATATACATAAAAGTTATATAAACATGTTATCTATTTAGTACATATAGCAAGAATATTATAAGTTGTTACAAATTTATTAAAATATAATCACATTAATTTATTCAAAAATGTCACGTGGCGCAAATTTTACAACAGACTTGGGTTCTGCTTTATAATGTATTAGGGTAGATTTAAACAGAAAAATCCCCAAACCTTGAATTCCCATTTATTAGTTTTTTTTTGTCCCTTTTTACTCTATGCAAAAACCAGCAATCTCAGCATCGCTCCAATTTGGCCGTCGTTTGAGCGTGGGATCTAATCCAGTAAGCATACTTTCCCTGCAACCTCTTCATCTTTCTTTCTTTTTATTTGTTTATTTTTCCCCTTTTGGGGTTTGCTAGTGTTCTGACCGCTGATCTTTACAAAAATTCGTCACTAATTGAGACATCGCTTAGCTTCGTTCCGCTCAACTCTCTGGGCTTCTGTACTGAAGCTCTATTGGGCGTCCCTGATTTCTGCAATTGACTACTATAATTGAAAAATGGTTTGAATTTCTGGTTCTCTGTAGAAACTGCAAATGGGTATTCTCTACAATATCAAGGGTTTGTTTCTTCTTTTAGATAGAATTATGCTTATCATGTCTACAAGTATTACACTGCTGTTTTCTGCTGCTTTTGCCCACTTTGAATTAGCTAATCTTCCACAAAATGCTCGGCTGGATTCCTTATTTGCTACAACCTTGATATCATATGCTTAATTGGGATATCATATGAGACCAATTACCTAAAATCTTACAAAATGCTCAACTGTGAAGTCACATTGTTTGTCACCACAAGGGTTGCCATATCAAAAAGGTTTGATCATATATCCCCAAATTGCTGGCATGATCAAACTTTCTTGACCTTGTATACAGAAGTTGATTTATTTACCCTTAGCTTATGATGCTGCTAAGAGATTTGTTTACCATTTTTTGAAAACCATTTATAATCATGAGCTGAATGATTCTTTCCTTTGGTTTGGAGGAGAAATGTAATCACACATAACCACATAAAGCTGAAGAATTCGATATATCTTTCCTTGTGACAGTGGATTTGGAAGAAAGAGCTCCATCTGTAAACATCACCATTGAGGAACCGAGTTTTGGGGGTTCTATTCAAGGAGGTGAAGTTGTAGAACCATACGTTGGGATGGAATTTGAATCCGAAGATGCCGCTAAACAGTTCTATGTTGATTATGCCAGAACGGCGGGATTTGTGGTGCGTGTCATGCAACGACGTCGTTCAGGAATTGATGGCAGAACTCTTGCTCGTCGACTTGGTTGTAACAAGCAAGGGTTCTCTCCTATCCAGAAAGGAAATGTGGGACCCGAAAAGAGACCACGGGCCACTGCACGAGAGGGTTGCAACGCGACAATTTTGGTGAAGTTGGAGAAATCAGGAAAATGGGTCGTTTCAAGTTTCGTGAAGGAACACAACCATCCTCTCATTTCTTCTGCTTGTGGATTCAGTAATGTGGTGAGTTGCTTCTTCATGTTCTCATTTGATACAGAGGGTTTCCATTGTAATCTATATCTTTTGGGGATTTATCTTGCAGATTTCATGGCTTAAGTTCACATTATTCTCTTTTTGTATGAGAAACAAAATGTCTGCTTATTTTTATGATTTATGAGAAGCATTATATGCTTTAGAGTTTAGACGGTGATTATGTAGATTGAAATTTGTCTTAAATTGGGAAAAGGGCTTCAAAGGATCAGAGTTAATGTTTTTGATTATGCTTTGGGTTGTGACTTATGAATCCTGTCAAATGAATTATTATGGGTATATGCTGATGATGAAATTTCATTTTGTAGGATGATAAAGACAAAAGGATTGAAGAACTGACCAAAGAGCTGCAACACCAGGAAGAGTTATGTGAAACATATAGACAGAGAATGTTCAGTCTTCTAAGTAGTGTTGAAGAGGAAGCAAATAGTCTTTCTTCTAAAGTTCAAGTAGTTGTTAGCAACTTGAGAAAGGCTGAATCTGAACTGGCTAAGGTTGTATAACGCCTTATCGAGTAAGTTGTTCTTCCCTGCCCTCAAATTTTGTAGTTAATATAATGATCTCTGCATTTAAAACCTCAGATGAACTGGCTAAGATTGTCTAGAATATGTATCAGATGAACACCATTATTTTGTTATCTGGATTCTTAAAACTAACTACATGGTTATTCCATAATCTGGACTCATATTGTGAACTCATGGATTGTCTTACAACTAACCTCGATTAAGAAATTATGAATCCTTAAACTCATGTCTTTTTCCTGTCCTTTGTTCACAGGATTATCCAAATTCAAAACTACGCAGAAAGCCAGACGAATCTGGATAATTTGCTACCTAACAAGGAGCAATATTTGTGCAAACTGCAAAGATGTTGTAAGTTCCACTCTTAACATCATAGGATTTCTGCTGCAATGATGTCAACAGACTGATTGTGGTATTTTAATTAGGATTGCCAAAAATTGATGAAGGCAACTCATCAAGTTTCAATTTTGTACATAGGATTTCTGTTCTAATTCACTTATTTGAATGTATTGATTGCTAGATTTATCAAAATGCAATCAGCTTGAATTGCTATCAAGTTGTACTGAGGTTTGCAATAAATTGTAGAGATGGTATTATTAGAGTATGGAAATTTTGTTGAATTCCAATAATCATTGTCATCATTATTATTATTTGTTAGCCATTTTATGATTTTCATGGTTTAATTATGAATGATCAATTCTCTGTCTAGGATTCTAGGATATGCATACTGAAATGCATGTTTTAACATGACTGATAATGCAATCTATATAAAATAATTTCAAGAAAGTAAACATATATATATATATATATATATATATATATATATATATATATATAAAACAACCAATGCATATACATCAAAAAAAACTCTGTATTAAAACCCTTTTCTTGAACACCCTAAGAGCCTAAAGCAGTCAAACTACCACCTTTCATCATCTGCTTAAACTCATTAAAGTTGACCATCCCATCTCCATCAACATCCACATTTCTTATCATATTCTTACAATCTTCAATTGTACTCCCTTGTTCCATCCCCAAGGTCTGCATAACTGATCTCAACTCCTCCACTGAGATGAACCCATCTCCATTCTGATCAAACACGCCGAACGCCTCCTTCATGTCGTCTTCCTCGTCATTCTCCTCCATCAGAGTCTGGCATAGCAATCCAAACTCCTCAATGTCCACGTGTCCATCGTCGTTGGCGTCGATCTTCTCGATCATCTGCGTCAAGTCGTTATCAGTGACGTGGATCCCCAGGTTCTGCAGCGAGTCGGTTAGCTCTTTTGTTGTGATGTTTCCATCGCCGTTGTGATCAAACAACTGGAAAACGCGCTTGAGCTCGGTTTGATCCATTTCCTTACAATTTCAGGCTTTTGGTGTGCAAGCAATGGATCTATGAGAAATCTTGAGGATGGAACAATAAATCCAACCTTTAGATTATATAGGAAAAGGGGATTTGCGGAGAGATTCTGTATTGATTGTACAAGGCTGGCAATTTGCCTTTTGAAGAATATATATTGTTGGTACAAAAAAAAAGCCACCAAAATTGTACGACTAGTACTGAACTACTGAGGTTTGCTCTTCACGTCTTGAGGTGTGGGAGTTGAGATAAGTGGAACTCCATGAACGTTGGATTTGTTCATAGGCGCTTATCAATAAACTTAATGAATTCATAAAATATTATAACTAAATGAATAAGTTGACTATATTGGACTTTTTTTTATCTTTTTTGTCATTGTCAAGATTATATCAAGGTTGAAGAGGAGGTGAAAGGTTGTGCACTTCTGCTTGCAAAACACCCTCAGTTTTTCATCTAATTAGAGGTAAGAAGGTATGCTCCAAGTCACTTAATAACCACATCACTAAATTCAAAACATTTTACTGCCGTAATTGCTTAGGAGGAAGCATTAGTTAAATGCAATCAATTCTTACAACGGACATCTTGCACAATACATTATGCAACAACAACAACAACATTGGCCCAGTTAGGTTCCGCTACCATCTGGGGGTCAAGACAGGGGCACCCCTAACCTGAAGCAGGGGGGACGCCCTAAAGACCCGAGGATAGCCACCAGACATAACCCAGAAAGTCAGCAAACGTCACAAAGCACCAAAACAGGAAACCACCAAGCAAGGAAATCAATGAAACAACAGACAACAAAACATTGTGTTGGTAAAAAAATTTAACTTGTGGAAAGTAAATTTTTAGATGATTAATTGGTTTAATTATGTTTTCGTGTAATCTTCACATGAGGATAGAACCAACAGTCTTGTTGGATGTTGATGAAAATTCAATGCTGATGAATGAGGAGATATTTGGGCCTTTGTTGTTGGTGAATTTTTTTAGAGTTTATCTTTTTCAATCTAGTTTGATAGTTTCAAAAACAAGATTACATGTATGGGTTAGAAAGCTTTCCAGGTTCTTATGTGATGATTCCTATTGAGGAATTGGAAGAAAACTTTCGGTTGATCCAATCAAAGCAGAAGCCTCTTGCTGCCTATTTGTTCACCAACAACAAGCAGTTGAAGAAGAAATTCATCAGCAACATCTCAGCAGGCGGAACTCATTAATGGCACCATCCTACGCGTAAATTCTTCCTGCCTTGTTTGTATTACATAACCAACTTTTCAATATAGCAGCTTACTCTAAATTTTTAGGCAAAGAGCCCTTCCGTTACATTAGTTTTCATCACTTGCTCTTCCAAAATTCGGTTCTACAGTTTACGCTGAACTCTTTGCCATTCGGAGGAGTAGGAGAAAGTGGGACGGGATCATGCAATGGGAAATATTCTTTTGAAGCGTTTAGCCCCAAGAAAACAATCTTGAACAAGACCCGCCACACACGGCTAGTAAAGTGAGGTCTTTCAAGGCACTGAACAGAAACAACATATTCCATAAGATGATTGGTTTGATCAGGGTGTTCAAGGATCTTGTAGTTGTAGTGAAACAGTAATCTATTTGTGATATTGCTCATCCAAATGTTTGTGGATTCTTGTACTGTCATAAAGGCTTGTTGCAGCTTATATCAACTTTAATAATCTGTACAAGTTAATTCGAGCATTCCAATTAGTAATAATGGTAACAAGATTGCAACATTCATCAATCAGTTTTGACATTGGAGAATCTCCAATGTCAAAACTGGTGTAACTCTTAATCAGGATTCTTGTTCTCTGAAAATCCACCAGGGAAACTACATAATACAGATTTGATTTGATTGAATTATAAGTTTTTCTCAGATTTTAGGAGGATAGGGAAGCGAGAGAGATGGGACTTGGGAGAAATAAGTATGTTTCAGTTCAGGTTGGAGCAGAGAAAGGGGCCGGGTTTGGTTAGTTTAATATGCTTACATCCCACATCGGAAATATACAAAAGTGGACACCTCCCTAAGTACTATAAAAACGGGGAATGAAGGCTAGGCAAATCATACCTTTCTCGGCCTTTTGGCTAAGATCAAGTGTAGTATCTGTTCTTATCAGTTTAATATCTGATATGTGGGCCATTGGTCCACTTCGATATTAAATTAATTTTTTAAGGGGGAGGGCCCACCAAAGTAGCTTGCTACTTGGGCTCTCGCGCGTCGCCCATGCGTCGCACTATTGCAAGGGCCTGGCGCACCCCACCCAAACCAGTTTAAACATTAGCCAAGATGATGAGCATTTGAACCTTAGCCAAGCTAAGCTAAATGTAAACATTAAACAATATTTCAAAATAGCCTTGGCCAAGATGAGCATTTGAATCATGTAAAAGTAAGTAAGTTATGTAAGTTATGTGAAAGTAATTTATATGTTGTGGTATGAGACAACATTGGTAACATATCTCGTTACGATATGAATCATACATACTTGGTATTACATGTTGATTTTTGATGAAATAGTGTGACGATTTTTCCTCTCTAAAACAGTCTTTATGATATATCACCCAAGTTTACATTTTCTTCAAATCCTTCATCTTGTTTCTGTAGCTTGCTAAATGAGAGCCAGGGTCTACAGTGGACACACAACAATTGAGGGGTCAGTCAGATTATCTCTTTTTCAGATACATCTTTCGGGCCGAGGTGCAAGGTGTGTTTCGAAAGATGGGTAACAAGAGAACAGTAAGACCAAACGAGATCCCAGTGGAAGTGTGGAAGTACCTGGGTGCGAGGGGTTTGGAGTGGCTCACGTCACTCTTTAATGTTATTTTCCGTACGACTAAAGATGTCAGAGGAGTGGAGGCTCAATAGCTTAATCCCACTGTACAAAAACAAAGGGGATGTACAACAATGCAACAACTATGGGGCTATTAAAGCTCCTTAGTCACACTATAAAAGTATGGGAAAAAGTGATTGAAGCTATACACTGAGGAGGATAATCAAATGCCAGACAACCAATTCAGTTTCATGCCAGGGAGATCGTCTAATGAGGCTATTCACTTGGTCAAAAGGTTGGTAGAAGCCTACAAAGAAATGAGGAAAAATCTGCACATGGTTTTTATTGACTTAGAAAAGGCCTATAACAGGGTGCCTAGAGAGCTGATTTGGAGGTGTTTGGGAGCTAGAGAAGTTTTAGGGACTTATATCAGAATCGTCAACTGACAAGTGTGTGCACCCCCGGGGGGGGGGGGGGGGCAGAGTACTTTCAGGTGGGGGTCGGCTTGCACCAGGGGTTGGCACTGAGCCCCTTTCTGTTCGCTACAGTTTTGGATGTGCTAACAAGGGAGATCCAAGAAGAGGTCCCATGGTGTATGCTTTTCGCCGACAATATTGTTCTAGTAGATGAGTCGGGGAAGGGTGTCTACAAAAAGCTAGAATCTTGGAGAGAGAAGCTCAAAACAGAGGCTTTAAGCTAAGTCGGACTAAAATAGATTATGTAGAGTTTCAGTTCAGTCAGGAAGTGGACACAGAGGAGGAAGTACTTTTGGGAGGAGAGGCAATAGCGAAAAGGAAGGTGTTCAAATACCTAGGCTTAGTGTACATAGCGATGGGAGTATCGAATAGGACATTAAACACCGGATTCAGAGAGGCTGATAGAAGTGGAGGGGTGCATCTGGAGTGCTACGTGACAGAAAGATTCCACTGAAGCTGAAGGGCAAGTTCTATAAAATTGTGGTTAGACCAGCCATACTGTACGGGGCAGAGTGTTGGTCAACTACAAAGGCTCAGGAGCAGAAGTTGATGTTCGCTGAAATAAGAATGTTGAGGTGGATGTGCGACCACACAAGATTGGAAAAGATTAGGAATGAAGAGATAAGGAGAAAGTTGCGAGTGGTCAGTTTAGGAGAAAAGCTCCGAGAAACGAGGTTGAGATGGTTCGTGCACATACAGAGGAGGTCGTCGGATGCCCCTGTTCGGAGGATCGAGAGTTTGATCGCTTAGTGGGTTTCGCACGGAAAGGGGCAGGCCGAAAAAGAGCTGGAACGAAGTCATTCGACAAGACCTTGCTGTTCAGGCCGTTTCAGCGAACATGACCATGTACAGGGATCAATGGCGTAAGAGGATTACAGTGAAGGAGAGGGAATGCCCAACTCTTTGTCTACTTTGCTTAGTTTTTTTTTTCTGTTATCGCTTGTTGGATTTTCTTTACTTCTTTCATTTTTGTTTGTGTTTTTGCCCCTGTTAAGGAAGACGCCGTCTTCTTTAATTTTTCAGTCCTGTTTTTAGCCTGGTGTTTTTTTTGTTTTGGGTCCGCCTTAAATATCCTCCTGACTTCCACTCGGGACAAGGGTGCCTACATCTTCGACCCCCAAATCTCGCTCATACCAGAATACACCTGGATTGATATTGTTGTTATATTTTCTTTTCATAAAAAAAATCTCCATTTTATTTAAATGGACTTTAGTGTTCTCGTCAATTCTCCACATCCATATAGAAATATTCCAACATATGATGAAATGTCATATATTAAAATTCAACGGTTTTTAAGGTAATCATCACAATTTACACATAATCAAGCAAGGTATCTAGCTATGTTTTTTTTTTGTAGAAAGGTATCTAGCTATGTTCGACACGCTCACGAAAGAAACAATTGTAGTGATAGGAGAAATGGGTTGGAGAAATGGTAAAGGTTTGCTATAGTTTGCTCATTGGATTTTTTTTTCTCATTCCAAGCCATCTACATAACTATTGGCTAAGTTGATTATAAAAGAGGATTAGATTCCAATTTTGTACAAGGAGATCACAATGAAGCTAAGTCAAGTTCAGTCCAACTAGGCAAAAGATGAAAGACATCCATCAAATTTACATTCATGAACTCAACACTTAAAATCTATTTTGTCTTTAGATGGTTATGAATACTACAAGTTTTTTTTTAAATGCCTTCTACATTCTTTAGTTGTTAAGTAGATCGTAGCCTTGATCTTTTAGCTCTTTTTTCCTTCATTGGATTTGTTCATTTGTTACATAATACATCTTATAAAATAGTGTGTTCATAAGTGTCAAATATTAAATGATAAACTATACACCGTCTAACATTTATATTATTGGTGATTATACAAAATCTCTTTATAATAGTGAGTGAATATTTGGAAATATATCAATCAAATTGATGTGTACATATCAATCAATTTAATTATAGTATCAATTTCTCCCCTTCTTGTTTATTCTTCAAAATCTTTTGAATGCTTGGAAATATATACATTTGATACTTATATGGTTGATAACAATACTTTTTCTATTAAAATGTACGATATTTCGACATGTTTAGATATAATGCAAAAGCCTATTTCTTATCTTGGCCCTTCCCGACTCAACTTTATTCATCCAACCCAATCTTACAATTTGCCTTTTGAAGTTATATTATATTGATAGTCATTGGCCCTTCAACTCTTCATATGAGTACATTCAAAACAATTGAAAAGTATCCCAAAAATCATTTTCCAAAATGGCTTTCAATTTGCCTTTTGAAGAATATATATATTTATACGCCTAGTACTAAACTACGTCTTGAGGCCGATAAGTGGAACTCCCATGGACGTTGGATTTGTTCATAGCTTACAAGTAAACTAAATGAATTCTTCTCAAAATCATAAAAAATTATAACTAAATAAATGAATAATTAGATTATTTTGGACTTTCTAACTATTTTTAGTGGGTAAACTAGTTACATTTTTTTTTAAAATAAGGTAAGAATAAAAAAACCCTAATTTCCAGAAATTAGTCACTTTTGTCACTTTTTTTATTCATGAAATGTGTTCAACTCCTAAAACCTTGTTACTGATGAATGATGATAATCTAATTGAACAATTTTACCACCGCATTGATTTTTCTGAACACATGGGAGATTTATAAACTACACAAATGGAAGTTAGATGAATCAAATTGTAATCTTGATTTACTAGTGGCCGTCCATTCGATTTCAATATTTAGCAAATTCAGGATAGAAATGGTTCCATATTTTTCCATACACATGTGCAGGGCGTGTACCTGGATGGCTGGATGATGAAATCGCAGAGTTTGAGCCAATTACAGCCAGAAATTTCAAAGAGGTAAATTAAATATCAAATCAATTCCAGCATTTTTTCATTTGATCCAACTATGTGCCCGTTAAAATGATCATAGTAATGAGATCATTTGGGCGAGTAAGTTGGATCTAAAATTCATTTTGCAAACGAAGAAATTGCCTCAAAACATTTCCAAAAGGAGTTTAGGGACAGAGTGCGTTTGCATTTCTAAATCAATTTGCAATCACAGCAAAAGTATGCAAATCTAATGTGCCAGCGTTATAAGGGCCTGAAGAATCAAAGGAAAACCCTCAGAATCAGGCGAGTGAAGCTGTCGGATTTTTCTATCGCAAGTTTTCCACTGGAAAAAAGTGGCTGGATTCTGAAATCGACGATCCAGTCAAGAAGCTAACTTGCTTTCAACATTCAATCGAGAAATACTCGAAACAAACAGCAAAACAAAATTCATTCGACAAAGATACTTCCTTTCAAGGAAGGCGACCTTGAACAAAGCTAGAGCACGAAGAGAATGAAAAAAAGCTAGGGTTTCTCAATAGGATATGAGCGATGATAATTGTACTCAGAATTGGGTAGACTGCCTTTCATTTTATAATACTGAAGAGTGGCTGCTGATAAAAAGCCCTAGTTAAGCCCAGTTCGTGGCCCAACATTAAGTTTGGTCCAATTCAGTTTTCATATACGAGAAGATGTTGATTGATTTTTAGAAAAAAGGTAGACAATGGGGATGAAACAGTTAGTTAAAAACTGTTTTTTATTATTACACATTCAAGAAGAATTATAGGATCAGCAACATCTGCCTTGAGCAGCAAACGGCGCAGGATCGACTTTCGTAGGGTTGTTCATGACCATGTCCACCACCATTTCAGCCGTCCCTAGAGCCTGCTCATTTACAACAACAATCACCATGCCAATCATCAGGCATTGCAATCAAGAAAACAATTAATCACATTAGATTGAGATATGATTTGTCAAAATTGATCAATACCATGGAAAGTCCTCCTCCTTCGTGTCCTGCTGCTAGGTACAGATTCGGCATTGTAGGCACAGCACTAATAACTGGCTTCCCATCAGGCACTTCAAACCATAGAATTAGCATAAACCAATCTGATCTTATTAATCCACTAAAAACATGATTTTTTTAAAAAAAAATTGTTGTTTACTTACTATAAGGGCGAAGACCGACTCTAGCTTTCCATTTCACTTCTAAATCATCGAGTGAGACTTGTTTTAAGGCAGGGAAGAACTCCTCAGCTCTCTTCCAAATACTGTTAACCACACCCATATCAATTTCAGTATTGAATCCTGCAAATTCCCTGCTACTCCCTGCAGTAGAGATTTAGTCAAAAAAATTGGAATTTTTTAATCAATCAGGAAATGTCCAAATAATGAGGCAGAAGATGATCAATGTACCTAGAAGAAGATTTCCACTTGCATCAATGGTCACTCCCATTGAAATAGAGAGGCCGTGATCCTCTGAGGACTCGGATTGTGAAGGTGATGTTAGATGATCAATGTAACCGATTTCCATGAGCGCATGGTTTAGTTTAAGAACACTATTTTCTACTACAAGAAGAACGCCCTATAATCACAGAACAAAACCAAATCAATCTTGAGTTACATTATCACAATGAAAAAAAACAAGTTCAAGATTCATACCTTTCTGGGCTGTACAGGTACATTTAATACAACATCTAAATCTTGTATTAGTTCCTTCATCAAAGATCCAGTCCAACATCCAGCTGCAACTATAACAGCTTTTTTGCTATGAAGCGTGTTTTTCTTTGTCTTCACGCCTTCAATCTTTCCGGTTGCTTGAGATCTTATTATCTCCAGTGCTGGATCACAGAAAAACTCAGCATATCTACCTTGTGATGCAAAAGCCTTGTTTCCCTGCATTCAAGCATGAGCTGAAATTAGTGTCATAATGCAAAAGGAAGCTGAAATTTTTAAAAAGGATCCACCTTTTGTATGAATGTGACAGTGCGTTGAGCATCTATTTGGGCATCATCAGGGAGAAATGCAGCACTAGTATCCAAGCCAACGCCGAGTTCAGGCTCCTTGTGTTGCAGTTGGCTACTAGACAAGTACTCGGCACGCAATCCAGTCGCTGATAGTTTCTCTACCTTCTTTTTCAATGATGCTGAATCTGTTGAGTTTCTGCCAACTAACAGGCTTCCTAAGAACAAGACACATTATTGGGGACTCCATGTCAATGGTTAGAGCTTTATAGAAGACGCGTTGAGTTAAAATTAAGATGATAGCTTTTTTTTTTTTAATCGGAATTTAAGATGATAGCTTGAAGCTATGTTTTTAGTAAGATGTATGCAAAAATACAAGTGCATAAGTTTATGGAAGTTGTACACTAATCTTAGTTCGATCAAGAATCAGAACACAACATGAAAATAATCAAAAGAACCTGTTTTCTTCCATCCAATCTCCTCCAAAGGATCACTTCCTTGATCAAGAATACTCTCTGACAACTGGTGCCACAACTGATGGCTTCTTTTCACCAGATCCCATGTTTCACTTCCTGGTGTTTTGTGAGCCATCCATATGTAACCCTGCCCTGAATTACAAGTAAAACAAATAGCCAAAACATTCAAACAATTTGAATCAATCATCTACACATTTGCTTTTGAGGCAAGAAAATTACCTGCACCAGTGGCCCCAGAACACGGCACAGAAGCATCAACGACGGCAACTGAGAAGTCAGAGTGGAGTAAGAATTGTCTGGCTATGCTTAGCCCAATTATCCCCGCCCCGGTCACCACCACATCAAATGAAGCATTGCAAGAAGATGCCATTCTTAAACTTTATCCAAAGGCTAAGGACTATTACTCTAAGAGGGATGGATTATTGAAGCTCAAAAGCTAGGCCTGATAGAAATGCTATATAATATAACTTGGAGTTGATTGCACTCTGTAGGATTATGCTTCAGGAATTTAAAAAAGGCAAAGCACATCCATTATTGTTTATACTAATACTAAAAATGAGAAAATGCTGTTTTGAGCAGTGGAAGCTCTTTGTCTCAAGTCTCAACCATGTGAGAGCTAATTTTTTATATCAAAAAATTTTGGCCCGTTAATAGAGGAAACTTGTCCACAATTAGAATTAAAGAAATCACCTCGTGCTTTTTCAGAAAATTATCATTTATGACTAATCCTACTAATTAAATATATAGAATAAATCCTACATTAAATTAAGAAGACCAATAGCCCATATATCTTATTATACAATAATAAAAAAAATATTCAAAAGAATAAAAAACTTTTGGTGTACCATTGTACAACTTCTATAAACATATAAACTCTTTCAAATGCTCAAATAAATAAAATAATCTATAAAATTGGTCAAATTAAATAAATTATCATGTGACTACATATAATTATAGCAATTGCTAATAGTTTTATTTTTTGTCAAATACAATAATTTTATGAATCAAAAAGTGATTAATAACAAACATTAGAGCCCAAAGTGATAACATATGTTATTTTGTATATATCTCTTGTATGACCTAACTTGCCAAAGTGATAACATATACTCATTGTTTTGTATATATCTCTTGTATGACCTAACTTGCCAAACATTAAAGCCCAAAGTGAAAACATATATTGTCCGTTTAAATTCATTTTAACTAAAATGGTATCACGAACCTAACCCTAACCCGATCCCTCCCTCGTCGCTCGCCTCTCCAGCACGACCTCCGACAACTGCTTCTCTTTCTATGTCGCCGTCCTCTCCTTCCCTCTCCTACCGTTCGACCCCGAGGTCGTTCGTTTCCCACCGTGTGCCGCTCCTCTCGGACCATCAAATCCTCTAAAAAACTGCCCTAATTTTCCGCTACATTAATGGCCAACGACGACGATTCCTCTGCCAGCGGCAACAAGACGCCAGAAAACCGCGACAAAGATCCGGCTACCCCACCGAAAGCCTCGGACAACAGTGTCTTGGTCGACGCCACCAAGAATCCCTTCCACTTCGCTCTGGCCGTCTCCAACATCAAAAACCTCGTTTCGATTGTGCTTGACATTTCTCATAGCAAGCACAACTCGTGGTTTGAATTGTTCAAAGTGGCTGCCCACGCACACCGAGTTCTTGATCATATTGACTTGAACGTTGCTCGTTCGGTTGACATTGATGATGCACTGTGGGATCAACTAGATGCAATTATCCTTCAATGGATATATGCCACCATCACCCAGGACCTCCTACTTGCAATCCTGGAGCCAAACTCTACTGCTATGTCTGCTTGGCTTCGTTTGAAAAATATTTTTCATGACAACAAGGCATCCCAGGTTGTATACCTACAGAGTGAATTCACTAGATGTCGGCTCGAGGCCTTTCCTTCGATCACCACCTATTTCCATAAGATCAAAGATCTGGCCAATGTCAACTCTCCGCTATCTCAAAGACAGATTGTGATTTAGATGATATTCGGCCTTCCCGCTGAGTATGATACGGTGGCCAGTCTGATTCAACAAACTAAGCCGCTTTTGGAATTTGTCAAGGCCTACTCCATGATCCTTCTTGAAGAAACTCGTCGCGATAATAGTGACTCCAACGCTGCCGAGGCAAAGGCCCTTAATGCTAACATGTCCGCGCCATCGCAGTCGGCTAACAAGCCTTCAACGCCTCCTGCCTCCGATGATTCCACCAACAACTGTAGTCGTGATGGAAATGGTCACGGTGGAAGGGGCCGCAGTCGCGGCAGTGGTCCGATGCAATATTCTTCCTTCACTCCTTCTTCAAAAACTCACTCCTACTACTCTTCTCTACAATGTCACCCCCTTATATGATCACCTACGTGTCTTCGGGTGTCTGTCTTTCCCTAATATGTCATCTCAAAATGCTTACAAATTTCAATCCCGCTCCACTCCTTGTGTCTTCCTCGTGTACCATGAAAACCATAGGGGATATTTGTGTCTTATTATCCACAAATAAAATTCTCGTTTTCCGTCATGTCACTTTCATTGAATCTGAGTTTCCCTTTGCCTCTAATTAAGGCAATGCCCTCATCTCCTCCCTATGAGTTCCTAGATGACTCCCCTTCTCCCTTACTCAATTCTTTTTTCCACTCTTCGCCGAACTGTGCATCTCGTGCTAGTGCCCCATCTTCATCTAGCTCGCCGCACAACCTACCCAGTTCTCCGACCCCACCATCTGCCACCTATCCGACCCCAGCTACCACGTCAACCTCGGTGACCAGCCCGTTTCCCGAGGCCCAACCCCAAAACCTACACCCAATGACCACACGTAGTAAGGTCGAGGTTATTAAACCTCATGTCTTGTTTGACCACTCCGCCATCACTACTAAAAATCCTTGACCCAAATTGGAATGTTGCCATGACGAACGAATATTGAGCTCTTATTCGTAATGGAACCTAGAAAGGTTTATTATTAATCACTTTTTAATTCATAAAATTATTATATTTGACAATGATTTTGTCCGTTTAAATTCATTTAGTTACATAATTACTTTTCTCCAATGATGTTGTCCATTTCTAAAATTTAATCACAATTAAAAAAAATCAAATCCCTAATCTTTTGACTTCTCTAATTCATTCTCATATTAAGTACATGTGTACTATAAACAAGAAAAATTGGCCATTTATGACTAATCCTACTAATTAAACATATAGAGTAAATCCTATAATTAAACCAAGAAGGCCAATATCTCATCAATTAATATGACATATCTATCTATCTATCTATCTTTGGGCAATTAATTACTTATTTAATTAGACTAAAAACCTATAATATAATTTTAATTTAATAATAATCCTATATAAACTTATGCACATGTATCTTCTACTTAAATTCTATATAATTATCTAAATCCTTTATATATGTAAAGTTGTATTTTTTCCAGTCAATGTACAATTATTATTATATTTAGGTGTTTTAATAATTACATTATAAAGAAAAATAAGCTTTTTACATTCTATTTAAAATGTCATTTGCCATAAATAGTACAACTATGAGAAAAAAAATTATGAATAAGAATTTATGATATGTTTATTTATTAATTAATTAATAATCATCATAATATAAAATCAATAGTTAAGATTTTTTTTCATTTCCAAAATAATTTTTTGTTGTACGAAATGATATTAATTATATAAATTGTATTTTAACATTAAAATATTTTTTATTCAATTAAAGAAATAATGACACACAAATATAAATCTAATAAATCATCTTAATTTAAATACTAATTTTATAATATTCGGCATTACACACACAAAAAAATAACAAAAGTAGCATTAACCTTGATATTATATCATTTATGTGGCAACTTTTGGTAGTAACATTTGGTACTACACACAATCTTTGGTATTACCATATGAATTTAAAGTCATTAAACTATAATCATTGGTATTACAAATAAAAGTAAAAATAAAAGAAGATAAGATCACCTTTTGGTATTTCAAATAAAAGATAAGATCAAATTTAAAACCTACCCTTTCTTATTTCACTCCCTTCCTTACTATATAAGTCTTTCACTTTTGTATGATCACATCACAATTTCATTCACTACGAAGCAAAAAATATAATACAACCGTCAAATTATAGAAAAAAGAAGCATCAATCATGAAATTCTTGGAGAGAGGTAAAGTGAAGAAAAATAATAAAAGGTAGATGAATGAATGTTACATACCATCCCCGAAAAGAAAGTATTTCGTTAAGATTAAAATTATGGGACTTTTATTTCATTATTTCTTTTATAGTAGTGATTTTAAATCTATATTTATAATAATAAAGTAAATAATAATAATAATTCAAACTAGTTCTTCTATCAATTTAATCTAATGAATTTTAGTTACATTAAATTTTTATTTCTTTAACCAATTATTTTACTGTGAAATTTGTATTTCTATTATAAAATATTTCAAAAAAAAAGTTGTTCACATCTTTAATAATCTTTCCACTTTAAAAAAGTTTAACAATAAATTTTATACCAAGCAAATTATTTCTAATTTTAATCTAATCTATCTATCTATATGTAGATCTAGAAACCTATATACTTAAAAAAAATTGACGATAAATGTTCATGCACTTAATATGTTTTTTAATAATGCTTATATATGGTTACAAATATGAGAATCTTTTCCATTTGCTTTTAAGTTGGGACAACTATTACATTTTTGAAACCAAATTTATAAATCCAAATCAAGCATTATTTTTCCTTTTCATTATAAGGTTTTAATTGCATGCAAATATTGCAAAAATTTATTTGGCCAAAATTATTCCTTATCATAACGTTTAACAAACTTTAAGGGATATTTAATTCACAAATGCAAGGTCATGAAAACAATTTCTTGGGTAGCTCAAAAGGTAAACACTTATTAATACTCCATCTGTTACAAAATATTTGTCATTTTAGATCATTTCACACTTATTAAGAAAAGTAGTAAATTAACATATATGACCTTATTTATAATTCTATTTTGTTTTATTTTCCAATACTACTGCTTACAAATCTCTCCTCATTAATTAAAAAGTAAAAATAAATACAAGGGCATAATTATAAAGTAGATGACAAAAAGTTGAAAATGACTAACATTTTGTAACAAAAAAAAAGCTAAAATGAAAAATGTTATGTAACGGAGGGAGTATAATTTTATGCTTTCATTTTTAAATTAAAACTCTAATTAGATTAGAAATCACAACTACAAATACCCAAATTGCTATCCTGTCCTATCTAAGGGGCGGAAGGGGGCTCTTTTAGAATAACATTTCTACATGGTCAAAATATTCATGAAAAATCAAAATATAGTTTAAAATTTCATGAGGTATGTAATCTCGATTTTTATTTATTTGTCAATTGCAAATTAGGTAGTAGTGTGGTACATAATAAATATTAATAATATTATCCACCCCTATCGTTGCATCTTGCTTGAGTTGCGAGAAGATATTGGCCAATGTGTAAAGCACTCGATCGAGTTTCTATATCATCAATTATTCAAAAGGTAAAATATGTTCATCTTCCTAAATTATCAACTTACGGCTTAGTTCTTATAAACAACATATACAAATTCATTTTTGCAATATGAATCTAAATTTTGTAAATTCTTAATGATTATTGTTGCTTTCACATATGGTCATTGTCGTGTTTGTGATTTTATTTGAGTTGCAGGTTCTTAAGAAGTCTTTCTAGAAAGAGGTTCAATAATTGGTATTTTGGTTTATTCGTTTTTAGCAAATTTTAGCCATTATATCTATCCTCCAACCATGTACATATGACACGGACCGCGGTCCCGTGTCCACGAGGACGCCCGGATTCATATGCCAAGACCGTGCCAAGGGCCTTCCGGAGGATTCTAGAGGCATCAGGGACGGTTCCGGAGGCTTGGGGGGCGATCCGAGGCGTGGAGACAAGGGAGTGCCCATAAAAATAGCCACATGCCAAGGCACGCCCCTTCTAGAGAATTCTAGAGAGGGCGCGCCTCTTCCGGAGAAGTCTAGCATGGGCACGCTCAAGATAAAGGAGAATGTGCCAGGCGCTCCCCTTCTGGAAGGTTCCAGAACAGGCGCGCCCCTTCTGTGCAAGGGTGCAGCACAGGCGCGCCAGGGCGCGCCCCTCCAGAATGGGCTGGAAGGCTCTAGAATGGGCGCGAGCCTTCTTGGAGAGCATCCTATGGGCGCGCCTCCTTGGGAACGACTCTAGATTGTTCTAGGTTGATCTTTCTCTAGAATAATCCTTTGTAAAGGGGGAGCCTCACCTATAAATAGGCCTCCACCCTCATTTGGCAAACCACTCAAGTTCCATCCAAGCTTTTCCTAGGCAACCAAAGTACTAGGCATCTTAGGCACTCTTGTAAAGCATCCTTGTAAAGCTTTCCTTGTATAAATACAAAGTCCATTCCCACAAAACACATCCACAATCCTTCTCTTGAACATTCGGGTCAAGGCCTGACTTAGCCATTCGAAGGGGTTCGAGCTAGCTAAGGGCCGCACAGGTTAGAGAAGAGTCTCAGCCCGTGTCACATACACCATGCTAATAACAAAATAGTCAAAAATAATCAACTGCTTTTTTTCTCTATAGAAATAGAAAGATTATGTCATTATATGCAATAGAAATTTATAAAATTCATAAAACGTAATACTGTAAAATAATGGTAGAATACTATCTAGAATCAATTTTTATATACAACAAACTACTTTGTTAAAAAATTAAATCAATTTTTTAAATTCCTGAAACACTTTTGAAATCCATCAACCACAATTCTTTACCTTAACTGCTAGATAATTATGGGTCAATACAATGATATGATTAATTACATATATTTTTAATTTGAAAATAATTACACATGCAAATCTTAACTATTATACTTTTATGAAAATTATAAAATTAATAACAACCAACATTTAACAGTGATTTTTATATATACCTAAATAGTCTCCCGCAGAAGTGATCACAGAGAAGTTTCTAAAACATAATGTTTCCAAAAAAGTGATAACAGAGAAGTGGGATGTTTCCAAAATGCATTCAACTTATAGATTGACTCGTCATTTTTGTGTATATCCCAAACACCGACAACTTTATCATTGCCGCTTGAAGCAAACATGTTGCCCTCCGGGTGCTAGGCTAAGCCATGACAATCCCCGAGCTGGTAAAATGTAATTCCCTCTTGTCGTACAACGATATTGACAAGACATATGCGACAATCTTCACCCCAACAACCATTAGAGTTCAATCGGGATTAATTGATGCTTTATTCACAGCACAACTCCTTTTAATTTTTCTATGAACCTTGAAAGTTTCTATATCATAAACTTTTACCCTCCAATTATTATTTGACTTCAAAAGATGTGTCCCTGTCAGGAATCTCAATTGAAGTAATGATGGGATCATCCTCTTTTATCACCTCTATATAAGAAATTTTACCACTATTATCATCTAGCATCATATAGGTACGATCTCCACGCAATCCTCCTACAACAAGCATTTTTTTTATTAACAACAAATGTGCTAACTGGAAAAAGCTCATCATGCATGGGAGTCAACTGTCTTGTTGTTAACGAAAATATATTGACAATTGAACGATCATCAATCATAACATAAACTTCATTCCTTCAAGTAGCCCGCACTAAATCACTTAATTGGTGATGGCCTTCATTGGCTTCACTCATATTGTGTTGAGGGAAAATTTATAAATCTCAGTAGATTCTTCATCGCTTTCTTTCTCGCCCTCTTTGCCACTTTCCTCTCTGCTATCCTTGTCGCTTTCTTCATCCTTCTCTTCATCGCACTCCATAAAAGAAGAGTCTGGTGCACTAAAACCAACATCCAAGGAAGGAGTTGGTGGTTCAAAAAAATTATCATTGCTAAAATCACCATTGCCTCCTCCAACTGCTTTGCCCAAGCCACTAACTCCTCCACTTGAACTGTCACACCCATTCCCTTGCCCACTCCGTATTATTTGGATATGCTACACTCTTTTATCATCTTTTATGTACTGATGTTGCACTTTTTAGTTAGTTTTCATGGATAGTTTTCTAGTTAGGATTGAGTCTTTTCTAAGTTTATTGTGTTGTTTTGAGTCGTTTTTGTGGATTTTCATATTATCTTAAGATATGGGGTCTACATAAGTTTGTTTGATGTTTTGTAGGTCTTTTGAAGCGTTGAGGAGGAGTTATTTTGGTTTTTAAAGCTTTCTAGGAGGTGGTGCTAGAAGTTGTTTGGTGGTGATGTTGATAGAAGAGCAAGAGTCAATACATGTGAAGGTTTGATGATTTAAGAGTGAAGGTTTGAAGATCTAAGTGCTTAAAGAAGGAGCTAAAGGACGTCTTAAAAGGCCAAGAGCGATTGAAGAAGGAACAATGAAGGAAAGCCAAGCATTGGAGCAAGTTTTGAGCAAGAAATGAAGAAGTCAAGTGCAGCCAGGGGTCGATGACGACCCAGCCATGGTCGGTGACGACCCACTCCGTGTGTTGCGGAATTACTACTTGCGCCTTAAGTTTGGTTTAGTAATTGTTTTATTTATGGGCCTTTTTAAGATAGATTTTAGTTTCCATATAGATTTTATTTCTACCACTATATAAGGATCTCTAGGGTTTTATTTCAAGGGGAGACTGATTTTGGAGAAACGTTCTTATGGTAATTTGTGGAGAACGGAACGAGTTGCAAGTTTGGTTTTCTAGTTTTCTTTGATTCCAAGCTCTTGGACAATTAGAGAGACTTGGAGGTTTGTTTAAGTTTGTAAGTTTGCTTTTGAATTGAAGTTTGTTTAATTTGAATTATGTATTCTCTTTCGTTTGTGATTGTTGATTGTTTTATGGATCGTGAGTAGTCTACTTTCTAGGGTTGGGGTGAAACCCGACGAGTTATGCATGATTAAGGCATGAATATTTGAATGAACCATCTCTTTTAATCTCTATCTATTATCCTCTTGTTTGCTATCTATTCCTTGATGAAAGTCAAAGCATGTTCATGTTTATGAGTGAATCGAAAGATTTAGTTGTGAATTTGGATTATATTTGGTTGAAACGAAAGTCAAACCTTTAGGAAACAAGTAGGGTTGCAAGTTTAGATCTTTATGAAAGTTAAGATTTTTACTTGATTTATCATGACGAGAGTCATTAATGGGATTATTTATTGTTGATTTTGATTCATGTTTGCATGCATAAGCTTGTTGTGGTGAATCCTTTGCCCTAGATCTTCTTTAATTTGGTTTTTCAGAATTTTCTCATACCCGAATAGGTCGGTTACGACCACTTGTAGGTCGGTGCCGAGCGCCTGTCTTCCTTGTTTTTCTCCTACGTTTGTGTTGAGTTGTTGGTCGGTTACGACTTGTTGTGGGTCGGTGCCGAGCACGTGTTTGAGTGTGTTGCTTTGTTTTGTTTTGTTTTATTAAGATTAGTAGCTAGACAAAGATTCTTCTAATTCTCGTGGATGAACCTGACCTCCCTGTACTCAGTGGGGTCTTGACTACAAATTTATTTGTTGTCGGGAAACCCTTTCAACAAATTGGCGCCGTTGCCGGAGAGTTAGTTTAGTTTCTTGTCTAGTTATTTTTGGGTTTGGGAATAGCCCATACCCTTTTGTGTTTACTAATTCGTTTTCTTGTGATTGTGTGTGTAGGTGCATGCCCTCTAGTTCGCGAAGAGAAGTCGACCTTTTTCCTTTTGATTCCGAACTTGAGAGAACCCTTCACCGCAGGCTGAGAGAACGACGAGCAATGGCCAACGCTGAGGAACTTGCTCGCCAGATGGCTGATCTTTGCCTTCAGATGGAAGGTATTCAGAAAGAATGTGATGATCAAACTACTACTGTTACTCTCCTTCGACAATAGCTCAATGCTATTCCACGTAATGCAAAGCAGTATATGCATCCTGAATTCAAAGTTCCTGAATCTGCTATTGTACTCCCTGTTATTGAGCACGCTTTTGAGATCAAGTCACACTTCATCACTCTTAACAAGAGGTCATAATTTGAAGGCAAACCCACCGAGTGCCCCATGGAGCACATCAAGAACTTCACTGACCTTTGTGACACTATTGCGGCTGATGATGTATCGCTAGAGTATGTGCTTTTGAAAGCATTCAAATGGTATTTGGCCGGAAAAGCTCTTACTTGGCTTGAAAGTTTGCCCTCCAAATCGATTCATACATGGAAGGCGTTGCATGATCAGTTTCTGACTAAATTCTTTCCACCAGCTAAGACTACAGAGCTAAGGAAGCACATTACTTCTTATCATCAACTTCCCAATGAAACTTTTGTGGAAACTTGGGAGCGATTTAAAGAACTTATTCGGCAATGTCCTACTCACGGACAACCGCCTTATGTGCTTCAAGAGATCTTCTTTCAGGGAATCAATGTCGCTACTAAGGACCGCATCAACCTTCACACCGACTGCGGATTCATTGAGATGGATCCCGATCAAGCTTGGGCCTTGTTGGACAAACTTACCAACTATGATGCGATGTATGGCACTCAACAATCCGCCCGGGTTCAAATGAAGAAGCTTTATGATCCTAATGTTGAACCAATTGATCCAGATGTGAGGTTCCAATTTATGCAGGATGAGATAAACCGGCTTAAGAAGCAAGTGGGCCACTATAAATCCACCGCTCAACCTTGTCAAGAATGTGGTTCCCCTGCTCACCCTACTTCTTCTTGCACAAACGTGGAACAAGTCCGAGCTGCAGAGGCTTATGCAGAAGCAAATTATATGAGAGGATCCTACCGTGGGCAAAACAACGCTTATCCAAGAAACAACAACAACTTTTCTCAATGGAACAACAATGGCTATGGTAAAGGTTTTCAAGGACCACCACAAGAGCAGAGAGCCCCGCCCTATAGGCCCCCCGGTTTTCAAGAGCCACCAACATGGGCACAAGGACTCCTTGAAGGAATGAATGGCATCCGAACCGATATGAATGGAATCCGAACCGATCTTAAAGGGGTTCAGAACCGATTGGGTGACTTTGAGGCTTGGAGGAAGAATGTGAATTCTCAACTTGGTGATTTAGCGGCCCATATTCCACGGCCACAAGGGCGATTACCGGGACATTCTGATGAGAATCCGAGAGGACAAATTGCTGCAATTCACTTGAGAAGCGGAACGAAGTTACCGGACCGAGGAACAAGCAAGAACAAGGAGGACGAAGATGACCGGCCAAGCTCGGAGCAGGTCGTCACCGACCCACCACAGGTCGTAACCGACCCTCCTCCCACCACAGATAAGGTCGTCACCGACCAAACTCAGGTCGTGGCCGACCTCATTCCCGGAATTTTTCCTTCCGTCCCTTCTACATCAACAACAAAAGTGCTTCCTTTCCCATCCAAGAAGGCTAAAGATTCCACGGATGGCAAATTCAAGCGTTTTGTGCAGGTTCTTCAAGGTCTTAACATCACCATTCCTTTTGCTAAAGCTTTGAATGAGATGCCCGCCTACACCAAATTTCTTAAAGAGATCTTGTCTAAAAAACAGTCTATGTCCGAACTAACTGATGAAGTGCGATCCTTAGAGCTCCCAGAGAAACTCGGTGATCCGGGTAAATTTGCAATCACTATTGGCATAGGTGCCCATCGCTTTAAAGCTTTATGTGATCTTGGAGCAAGTGCTAGTCTTCTACCTCTCTCTATATGGTCCAAAACCAACATGGGTCCTTTGGTTCCAATGAATATGAAGCTTTATATGGCGGATGGTTCTTGTGTTAGACCCACTGGAGTTGTTGATGATTTCCCTATTCAGGTCGGCAAGTTTATTGTGCCTAATGACTTTATTGTCATGGAGATGCCGGAAGACCCTGTCGTCCCGATCATTCTTGGGCGACCTTTTCTTGCAACCGCTGGAGCTATTATTGATGTGAAGAAAGGTCTCCTTACTTTTGAAATCGGCAATGAGGTGGTTGAGTTCCGGTTCAATCCGACGATGAAGGAAACCGGTGAAGCTATGGAAGTAAAGATGTTGTACACTCGCTCGGACTACATTGACTGTGAGGATCCGATCGAACGTTTGTTTGGAGCTTATACAAGTGAAGCTAAAGCCGAAGAAGAAACTGCAAGGTTGGCACCGACCACATTTTGCTCGGAACCGACCACATTTTGCTCGGCACCAACCATCTCTAGGTCGGCACCGACCACTTACAGCTCGGCACCCACCCCCATTCCGATCGTTGCTGAAGATTTTATGCTTGCTTCTGGCTCGGTGACGACCTCCCTATGGTCGGAGCCGACCCTTCTGGAGGCAGATGATACTACTTACTATGAAGAGTTTTTTAAAATGGAGAAGGTTGACGAAATTGTTACACCACCACCACCGACTCCAGAGCTTAAGACTCTTCCCGAGTCTTTGAGGTATGAGTTTCTTGGCCCTAATTCCACTTTTCCTGTGATTATTAATGCTAACCTTAATGAGGAAGAAGTTGGAAAGTTGTTGAATGTTCTTAGGGCTCATAGGAAAGCCATTCGATACTCACTTGAGGATTGAAGTGGCCTTTCATCTTCTTTGTGTATGCATCGTATTTTTCTTGAGGAAGGACACAGGCCATCCATAGAGCATCAACGAAGGCTTAACCCAAATATGAAGGAAGTGGTTAAAAAGGAGATATTGAGAATGCTTGATGCAGGTATCATCTTCCCTATTTCGGATAGTAAGTGGGTAAGTCCTGTCCATGTTGTGCCTAAAAAGAGTGGTCTTACCGTTGTTGAGAATGAAAAAGGCGAGTTAGTCCCCACTAGGACTACTACTAGTTGGCGCATGTGCATAGACTATAGGAAGCTAAATAGCGCCACTAGAAAGGACCATTTTTCCTTGCCTTTTATTGACCAAGTGCTAGAGAGATTAGCTTTACATGACTATTTTTGTTATCTCGATGGCTATAGTGGTTTTTGGCAGGTTCCGATACATCCGGATGATCAAGAGAAAACCACCTTCACATGTCCTTATGGCACATTTGCTTATAGGAGGATATCGTTCGGGCTTTGCAACGCCCCTGCCACTTTCCAACGGTGTATGATGGCCATCTTCTCCGACATGATTGAGGAAATTGTGGAGGTATTTATGGATGATTTCTCGGTTTACAGTACCACTTTTGACTCTTGTCTTGCCAATCTTACTAGAGTACTTAAGAGATGTGAGGAAACTAACCTAGTACTTAATTGGGAAAAATGTCACTTTATGGTGCAAGAAGGAATTGTTCTAGGTCATGTTGTGTCAAAAAGGGGGATTGAGGTTGATAAAGCTAAAATTGAATTGATCCAAAAATTACCACCCCCTTCCTCAGTGAAAGATGTTAGGAGCTTTTTAGGACATGCCGGGTTTTATAGGAGGTTCATTCAAGATTTCTCTAAGATTACAAAACCGTTAACTAACCTATTAATGAAGGATGTTGTATTTGAGTTTTCTTTCGAGTGTCTTGCAGCTTTCCACAGGATCCGGGATGCACTTGTATCGGCTCCTATTATGCAACCTCCGGATTGGACCATTCCTTTCGAGATCATGTGTGACGCTAGCGACTACGCCGTGGGCGCAGTCCTTGGGAAAAAAGGGAGAAGAAGCTTCATGCCATCTATTATGCGAGCAAAACGCTAGATGAGGTCCAAAGCAAATACACGACCACAGAGAAGGAATTCCTGGCTGTTGTGTTTGCCTTTGAGAAGTTCCGGTCATACTTGGTGGGTTCCAAGGTAATCGTCTACACAGATCATGCAGCTATCCGTTATCTTATGGATAAGAAGGACGCCAAACCGAGATTGCTCCGATGGATGCTTCTAATGCAAGAATTTGATCTTGAAATACGGGATAAGAAAGGAGCGGAAAATCTTGTGGCGGATCACCTTTCTCGGTTACCCATGGAACACATTAAGGAGTCTGGAGATACAATACCCATCAACGACTCTCACCCGGACGAAACCTTATTGAGCAATGAAGTCTTACGGATCGAAACAACACAAGCTGGGTCGGAGACGACCATTTCTGGGTCGGAGACGACCAATTCTAGGTCGGAGACGACCATTGCTGGGTCGGCACCGACCACCCATATGCAGATTTTGGCTGACACCGAGCTGGGAAGGATGGCACCAACCCCCACCACCACCAATCAAGGTCATTTTCCTAACTCTTCTTCGGTACTTTCCACTATTCTTCATTCCTCTCCTCCCATGCTCTCTTGCCATTCTATCTATGCTATTCGAGGGGCGAAAACCCCTTGGTTTGCGGATTTTGCTAACTATGTTGTAGGAGGCTTTATCCCCGATGGATTGACTTCCCAAGCTCGAAAGAAGTTCCTCCACGATGCCAAGCAATACTATTGGGACGATCCCTACCTTTTCAAGCAAGGGAGCAATCATATCTTAGGCATTGTGTGCCAGACGATGAAATTGAGGGGGTAATCCGACAGTGTCACACTCTTCAAACGGGCGGCCATGCTAAGGGATTCAAGACTACCGCAAAAATTCTTCAAAGCGGATTCTACTAGCCTACCCTCTTCAAAGATGTTCATACTTATATCACGGCTTGTGATGAGTGTTAGCGTGCGGGAAATATCACATGGAGGAACGAGAACCCACTCACAGGAATTCTGGAAGTTGAGCTTTTTGATGTATGGGGAATCAATTTCATGGGACCCTTCCCTTCTTCGGGTCCATACAAGTACATCCTCGTAGCGGTTGACTACGTGTCTAAGTGGGTTGAAGCCATAGCAACGAGAACTAATGATGCACGAGTTGTGGCCAAGTTTATGAAGACCAACATCTTTCCCCGCTTTGGTGTTCCCCGAGCTCTTATTAGTGATGGCGATTCTCATTTCATTGAGCGGAGTTTTGAGGCACTTTTGACTAAGTATGGGGTCATTCACAGGGTAGCAACTCCCTACCACCCCCAAACTAGTGGTCAAGTGGAGATCTCCAACCGGCAAATCAAAAACATCCTGGAGAAGACGGTTTCCCGCTCAAGGAAAGATTGGGCCTCCAAGTTAGATGATGCACTTTGGGCATACCGCACCGCCTACAAAACTCCACTCCGCACTACTCCTTACAATCTTGTGTATGGCAAGTCGTGTCATTTGCCCGTCGAGCTCGAACACAAAGCTCTCTGGGCTCTCAAGGAGCTCAACATGGATCTTGAAGCGGCCGGAGCAAAGAGATTTATGGACTTGCAAGAATTGGAAGAGTTAAGGCTTAAAGCGTATGAGAATGCCAAGATTTATAAAGAAAGAACCAAGAAGTGGCATGATAAGAAGCTCATCCCGAAGACCTTCAACAAGGGTGATCAAGTACTCCTTTTCAACTCAAGACTTCGACTTTTTCCCGGAAAATTACGATCCCGATGGAGTGGACCATTTGTTGTCCATCACATCTATCCACATGGAGCGGTCGAACTTTTAGATGAAAATGGAGGGATTTTTAAGGTCAACGGGCATCGATTGAAGAAATACTTTGCAAAGGCCGAACCCGATGAAGAAATTCGAGCCACATGGGCTCTCACATCTTCGGACTGAGTAGAGGTACCCCCCGTCTAGCTAAAGACGTAAAATTAAGCGCTTTCGGGAGGCAACCCGCTTTGTTTTTGTGTTGAATTTTTCTTTTTTTAGTTTAGTTTCATTTGTTTTTCTTAATATAGAATAGCTAGTTTTCTTGTTTTGGTTCTCCACTAACTTTTTGTAGGAAGCTAAGAGAGGCGGGAGAAGTTGAGGGGGCCGAAATACACAAGCAAAGGGGACGAAGCAATGGTCGTAACCGACCCACTCAAGGTTGGCACCGACCCCTTCCAAGCAAATATGGTAAATATTTTCAGAAAATTGGAAATTGCATGTAAGTCCCTCAAATTTTTACCCTTTTTTAACCCTATCCCCTCCCACCTCTTGCTCCCTTACGCCGATCCCTCTCCCCTTCCAAAACTCCATTGCTCTTCCCACTCTCTTTGCCTCTCCACCATCACAAAATCCATCATTCCCGTCCCAAATCCACCCAAATTCTCCCTTGTGCTACATAAACTCTCCAAATCATTCAACAAAAACCAAAAATTTCACCCCCACACCGATTGTTCAAATTTTCGAACCACTTAGGTGCTCGTAGACGACCCTCTTCTACTTTCATTCTTATACTCTTGCTCATCTTTGGTATGTTTTTCTACTCCTTTGATCTTATATTCAAGTTTACTTGATTTATGTTTGAGGGATTAGTTGAAAACCTAGGTTTTGGGTGTTCTTGTATTTGAATATGGAAATTTGGGTTGTTTGCATGTTTAGGTGGTTAGATCTATATCATGCCATGATTAATTGAGGATTGTATGTGGTGATCTTGATGCATATTTGGTTGTTTGTTTGATTGAGAGAGTATTTGATTCTTTTTCGGAGTTTTTGGGTACACTTTCATGAACAAGGGCCGAATTTAAGGGCTTTTTCTTGCCCGGAATGGTCGGTGCCGACCCCCCATGGGTCGGTGACGACCCCCCAGCTCCTAAATTTTTGAAATTGCTCGACACCATGCTTCCAAGGGTCGGTACCGACCCCGATTGACGGGTGTCCCTCTGTTCATGCATGATAATGGAGCTATTTTTACCATGATTTGGGGTGTTTTTAGCTTGATCTTTCCCTCTACTTATCTACTTTTCATGATTAAGCATGCTAGGTTGAGATCCTTTCTAAATTTAAGCATGTTTCTTTGAATAAGTATGGGGTACTTCTTTGGAATTGACATGTGTGTCTTGTGTTTTGGCCTTGTTCTTTCAAACTATGGAAATTATCTTGGAAAGTTGTTGAATGTTTTGTAGGACAATGGCTTTATCCTCTAGTCACCAAACCAAGAAGCAAAAGAAGAACAAGCAAAAAGTGGATACGGTGGTGTTTGACTCGGAAGATCAAAGAGCTCGGTTTATTGAGATGTGGGACGGTGATGTGAATGTACGAGCTTATCAACGGGCCGAGGCCGACAAGATTGGTGTTCATAGAGAGGTGCTCGAGGCCTTCTCTTGGATTGGTGCTCAACACCTCATTCTACATCCTATCGAGGAGCATTATGTGGCGCTAACATGTGAATTCATGTCTAATTTCCGCTTATACCGGAATGAGGACGATTTCAACCGCTCCATGATCACTTTCCAACTTGGTAATGAAGGGCATGAGATGAACATCAAGAAATTCAACAAGCTTTTAGGTTTCCGTGCCCCACCCGGCTCCTACAAACAAACGGACTTTCCCGCCAAGAAGTTGTGGCAATACCTCACCGGCAAAGAAGAGTATCCCACCAACCACCTTCCTGGCGTCTACATTGCAAGTCCGGTTTTCCGGATTATCCTTCGCATCTTGGGCTCCACCATTTGGCCACGATATGAGCTCTCACACCCACATAAGCAAGAAATTGCATGCTTATCCACCATGCTCTACGAGCCAACCATTCACATGAACTTGGGATTTGAGTATGCTACGGTCGTCATCAACCACCAAAGCCAAAAGACTCACACTACTACCTACTTTGGGTGGCTTGTCGCTATTCTTGCAAAGGCCTTAAAGGTCAACCTTTCCGCTTACTCTTCAAAACTGGTCATTGCTATGGACGTCAAGTATTTTGTGAATTCTAAGCTGATTGCTCCATCTTCTACCGGCTACATCAACAAGTTCTATATTAGCAAGCATGAGACTCATGATGTGGAGCTTACCGAGGAGAATCTCGAGCTTTTCTTTCTCCTTAATTGGTATGATGCTTGGGCCCCCACTCCTTACCCTTTGAGAGCCAAAGTCCGGGATGATAAGAAGATTAGACGCCAGCCCAGCAGATTCCGCCGAGCCATACCCAATCCACCGCCAAGAGGAGCATCTTCCGACTCGGACTCAACTCGGAGCCATGATGGGGAGGTCGGTGACGACCACCAGAGGGTCGGTGACGACCACCACCCGCTCGGTTACGACCATCACGGGGTCGGTGGCGACCCTCCAGTGGACAGCCATTACCACAACCAGCCCGGTGTCGACCCGATGGACTACACAATGGGACCTCAGTCTGACATGGTCCCTTACTATCCACATTCGTATGGTTTTGATGGGTCCGGTGGCTCACACTTTCAAGGACAAGGCACGTACAATACCGGTTCAAGCTCGGGCGGTAACCCCGATATCTCTCTTCTCTCGGCTAAAATGGATGCTCTTATGCTTCACCAACACCATCTTTATGGAGCACTCAACCACCACCATAACCAATTTATCAACCACCAACAAGAGCTCCACGACTTCCGCATCGAGTACTATGAAGACCATAAAGAGGATGTCGCAAGATGGGAAGCTCAAGAGGAATTCAACCATTGGTTGGGGCAATACCTTTACCAAGCTCCACCACCTCCTCAACCTCCTCAAGAATGATTCTCCTCCTATATCAACGCTTCAAGTTGTTTCCAAGTAAGTTCTCTTTCCTTTCTCCTTACTTTCTTAATCAATGGGGACATTGATGTTTAAGTATGGGGTGGTTTGGGAGATTACTTGTATGAGTCTTTATTTGTTTAAGTCATGTGTTGCTTTGTGTTAATATGTGCTTAGTTGTGTTTAGTCTTGTTTTGAGTCTTTTTCTTTTGGATTTTAGATCGATAAATGCCCTATTCCTTAGATGTTCTAGGACGGAAATTGCTTGCTTTATCATGTAATCCCAATGACATGCTTTAAGAATCACCTAAACCATGATCTTGCTTTTTGAGTTTTGAGCTTATAATGAAAATTGAGCATACATATTTCTAAGTAAAAGCAATCCAACAAAATGTGAACCTAAGTGAGATATTTTTGGCCTATAAAGGATGTACATTTTTACTCCTTTCTCTTTCGTGTGTGAAATACTCTTCCAAGTGCAAATATACCAATTGACAATGGCATGGTTATTGTAAAATTTGAGACCAATGGAGATATGCTCATTACTTGATTGAATCAAATGATTTTGAACTCACTTTTATACGCCTATTATATTCCTTTTCCTACCTATACATGATCCCTCTTTTTGTAGCCCCTATTTTTGAGCTTAAAGCCTATTTCTAGCTCCACAAAAAGAATTAACTAGCCATGATAAGCTTGACCTCTTTGATCCGGGAATTAGGACTTAGAAGAAATTGTTGAAAATTGTTATGATTTAAATGGGTGAAGAACAAAGAGATTATGGAAGGTAGATTAAGGGTGTTGTCTTTGAGAATCAAAAGGAATGAAGGGTTTTTGGACTCGAAAATGCATGTATGTAGCTCGGTGCCGACCCAAAGTGGGTCGGTGCCGACCACCCCAGTAAAAAAAAAAGAGAAGAGAAGTTTCATATAATAAATGCAAAGAGTCCAAGGCCTTCAAAAGAATAGAAGAAAAACGAATGATGATAGGTGAAAAAGGGAAGTGCATTGTAAAGTTTAAGTGTTTGGTGATTGAAGAGGAGGAAAGAACGTTGGATGAGTGATGTATAGTCTAGGAGTCTTGATTCCCGGATTAGTTAGCACCACAAGACCAAATTATTTCCACACCCTTTGTTTTACCGAGCTCCATTACAACCCGGCCGAATAGAGACTTCTTTGAAGTTTTTATTGAGCCACCCGAGTTCATTTGATGATTTGACTTGTTTTGGCTTCTTCGGTGGAGAGTTTGTTTATATAAGTTCCATTGGCTATGCGGTTTTGTACCTGGAATTTGAGTTGAGAGATCATTGCTATATCCTAAACACTTTGAGTGTTGAGTGAAATACATTCTTTGGTGAGGTTGGATTGTGATTACTTGGAATGTTCATGTATGCTAGGATGTGGAAGTTATTTGCTCATTATTCTACTTGTGCTTATTTTTCCTACAAGATGATTCTTGAGTTTTATTTATTGGTTTTGATACATGCTAAGTGATTGCTTGAGGACAAGCAAGTCTAAGTATGGGGTATTTTGATGTTGCACTTTTTAGTTAGTTTTCATGGGTAGTTTTCTAGTTAGGATTGAGTCTTTTCTAAGTTTATTGTGTTGTTTTGAGTCGTTTTTGTGGATTTTCATATTATCTTAAGATATGGAGTCTACATAAGTTTGTTTGATGTTTTGTAGGTCTTTTGAAGCGTTGAGGAGGAGTTATTTTGGTTTTTAAAGCTTTCTAGGAGGTGGTGCTAGAAGTTGTTTGGTGGTGATGTTGATAGAAGAGCAAGAGTCAATACATGTGAAGGTTTGATGATTTAAGAGTGAAGGTTTCAAGATCTAAGTGCTTAAAGAAGGAGCTAAAGGACGTCTTAAAAGGCCAAGAGCGATTGAAGAAGGAACAATGAAGGAAAACCAAGCATTGGAGCAAGTTTTGAGCAAGAAATGAAGAAGTCAAGTGCAGCCAGGGGTCGATGACGACCCAGCCATGGTCGGTGACGACCCACTCCATGTGTTGCGGAATTACTACTTGCGCCTTAAGTTTGGTTTAGTAATTGTTTTATTTATGGGCCTTTTTAAGATAGATTTTAGTTTCCATATAGATTTTATTTCTACCACTATATAAGGATCTCTAGGGTTTTATTTCAAGGGGAGACTGATTTTGGAGAAACGTTCTTATGGTAATTTGTGGAGAACGGAACGAGTTGCAAGTTTGGTTTTCTAGTTTTCTTTGATTCCAAGCTCTTGGACAATTAGAGAGACTTGGAGGTTTGTTTAAGTTTGTAAGTTTGCTTTTGAATTGAAGTTTGTTTAATTTGAATTATGTATTCTCTTCGTTTGTGATTGTTGATTGTTTTATGGATCGTGAGTAGTCTACTTTCTAGGGTTGGGGTGAAACCCGACGAGTTATGCATGATTAAGGCATGAATATTTGAATGAACCATCTCTTTTAATCTCTATCTATTATCCTCTTGTTTGCTATCTATTCCTTGATGAAAGTCAAAGCATGTTCATGTTTATGAGTGAATCGAAAGATTTAGTTGTGAATTTGGATTATATTTGGTTGAAACGAAAGTCAAACCTTTAGGAAACAAGTAGGGTTGCAAGTTTAGATCTTTATGAAAGTTAAGATTTTTACTTGATTTATCATGACGAGAGTCATTAATGGGATTATTTATTGTTGATTTTGATTCATGTTTGCATGCATAAGCTTGTTGTGGTGAATCCTTTGCCCTAGATCTTCTTTAATTTGGTTTTTCGGAATTTTCTCATACCCGGATAGGTCGGTTACGACCACTTGTAGGTCGGTGCCGAGCGCCTGTCTTCCTTGTTTTTCTCCTGCGTTTGTGTTGAGTTGTTGGTCGGTTACGACCTGTTGTGGGTCGGTGCCGAGCACCTGTTTGAGTGTGTTGCTTTGTTTTGTTTTCTTTTATTAGGATTAGTAGCTAGACAAAGATTCTTCTAATTCTCGTGGACGAACCTGACCTCCCTGTACTCAGCGGGGTCTTGACTACAAATTTATTTGTTGTCGGGAAACCCTTTCAACATGTACTCCGTATTATTTTCATTATAATGAAGTTCATCCATTCTGTGAGAGAGTTTTAGATTTTGAACAATCTTTTTACTTAAAGCTACATATTTACAACGTTGAAGAATATACTAGTTACAACAAATATAGTCTATTACTTTGGGTGTGAGTGTGTCACATATATATCATTATTTTTGAATATATAAACAAGCAACAATCTTTATTTCTTAATTTATCCTTAATTAGATCAAATTGGGTTTCAATAGATTTTTTTTATAATACAAATTAATCAAATGAATGAAAGACACTTCTTCTAGGCTATGACAAACAATTAAAGATTTCAATCAAACCCACTCTACCAGTTTTTAAACAGAGTGGAAAGTCACGTACTTGTCATGACAAAAAGATCCTTTAATTTGATTGACTAAATAGTAGATTCTTCGTCGCTTTCTTCCTCGCTTTCCTTTCCACTTTCCTCTCTGCTATCCTTTTCGCTTTCCTCGTCCTTCTCTTCATCGCACTCCATAAAAATAGAGTTTGGTGCACTAAAACCAACATCCAAGGAAGAAGATGGTTCAAAAAAAACCATCATTTCTAAGATCACCATTGCCCCCTCCAACTGCTTTGCCCAAGCCACTAACTCCTCCACTTAAACTACCACACACATTCCCTTGCACACTCTGACAAGGGTATGCCATTAGCATCACTCATCTTGTGTTGAGGTAAAATTTATGAATCCTATTACTGCCACTACAACTCCCACTCCCACTAGCATCCTCATCTGATTCAAAAGTCAATAATTTTGGAGGATCATGTGAGGTTTCAGAATTTTCGTCTTCACTGTTGCTTTTACTAATTTTGCTATTTTTGCTCCTCCGCATCCTTAGGTTTTCTCTCGTCTCTTTTATTTTTTCATATATATTATCCATTGGATATTTTGTCATTCACATCCTTTGAATTCTATTATCGCCACTACCATTCTCACTCACACCATTATCCTCTTCTGATTCAAAAGTCAGTAATTTTGGAGCATCGTGTGAAGTTTCAGAATTTTCATCTCTATTATTGCTACGTTTGCTACTTTTGCTCCTCCACATCCTTAAGTTTTCTCTCATCTCTTTCATTTTTTTCCTATATATCCATTGGATATTTTGTCATTCACATCCTCCGAATTCTATTATTGCCACTACCATTCTCACTCACACCAATATTATCTTCTAATTCAAAAGTCAGTAATTTTGGAGCATCGTGTGAGGTTTCAGAATTTTTGTCTCTATTATTGCTTTCACTAATATTTTCTCCTCCGGTCTGCTCCAATAAATTTTCTGAACTACTCTATTCGAAAAAATACTAGGAGAAGGATTCTTACTTGAAACTTCATGGATTTCTCTCACTCTTTGAATAATAAAAACCGTCTTATTCATGGGAGCCTCAGTGCTGTTGAAAATCTTCTCGTTTATCCACCGCCAAGCTCACCACATCACCATCACAAATAAGGTGTCCTAAGTGCCATGATCAACTCTCCTATCTTCCAAAATATTCTTTTTGATCCAAGTTACAAAATTATCTTGAAAAAAATAGTGATCCAAGTTAGACACCGAAAGATCATTCCAAATAAACTTAACCAGGGGCAGTATCGAAAGAGATGTTCAAAGGAATCCTCCACTCCATTACAACGGTTACAAGTTGCAATTGACATTAGAGGTGATGTGTCTTCTCTTGCTTTCAACATTTGAGAGAAAACCACCCTTGCTTGTTAACCATAAAAAACTCCAAACTCTCTCCGGTGCTTCCATTCTTCAAATTTTGCTGAAAAAATAGTATCTATGCCCATACTGTTGTGACTCCCCTGCAACAGCATATATCCCGATTTAACCGAGTAGTTTCGATCCACAACAGGCCCCCAACTGAGTTCATCACCTCTGCCATTCCAATCCTGGACCACTATAGCAGCAGATAGATGCAACATTGTCAAAGCAAGCAAAAGAGGCGCCAGTTCAACCTAGTTCCAACCAACATCTTCAAGCCAAAGGTTTGTCACAAGAGCATGTTCTTGTGCGGAGCTGATCGGGCTTGTGGCCACATTAAGAAGGGGTGTGTCAAGCATCCAAGAATCTGTCCAAACCGAATACTTTTACCATCACGCAGCATCCACTTAGAACCTTTGATCACCACCTCGAAAATTCCCGTCTTGATACATTTCCAAATATGAGAACAAACAGATGATTTTTCAAGTGTCGTGTTCACATATTTGTTTTTAAGAACCAACGTCCATGAATCTCCGTGTTCCATGACAAATCTCCAACCAAGACTCCCAACCAAGGTCACATTAAGCTCCTTAAAATATTATTACATTTAATCCATTATTCATTCAATTTTTAAAATACTTTTTAATGTATAAACCTTAAAATGACAAGATAATTAATAAGATGTTCATGTGAATAATCAAGTAAGAAAACTTCAATTATTTGCACATGTTGTCAAGGAACAAAAGCTAAACTCGTGCTTTTTAGTAACTAAAATTGGAGTTTACTTCATGATATTCATTAATTAACGAGTTATTACCAAATTATTAACAATTTAATATGCTTTGTATAAAATATTTACTTCAACAAATAATTTAAGCTAAATAAATCTAAAAAATAAAAATTTTACTTTGATAAATTTTTAGTTATTTTGTTCTTCCTTAATAGTTTTCTACTAATTGAATACTTATTTAGTTATTAACTAATTGAATTATATTTTTTTTTTATAAAAACAATTGTCATAGTGCATAGTAGGGCATGAGCGCTAGCCACAATTGCACATACTAAGGGTGACTCGTGCTATGCTTTATGTTATTAGCTTAGTAAAAAGTTGTTTTATATCTTTCCAATCAATCTCTATTTTTTTTAAATGGTTAAGATGAGAGGCGAAAGAGATATGTAATAATTTGGGAGCCATAAATGAGAACTAATTTATTTGTCACTTCATAACTATTAATCAGCTCATAATCACACTCAACGGTTGACAGAAAATGCAAATGTTTTATTTCTTACAATGAGTAAGATCGATTTTATGTTTACATATGCAGTTACACTGTATTAAAAATGAGTTACTAAAATAAAAAATAATGTGAAATACATTTCACTTTACCTTGCTAATAATAAAGACAAACGAAAACATCCCGTGTATAACACAAGTCATCCTCCTAGTATTGATACAAGAGTGAATATGTATGTCACTACAAACCCAAGTGTATCTAAAAAGAACCTCAAGGGGTTGGTCTAGTGGAGCAAGACAGGAATCAGATCTGACATGTCGCAGGTTCGAATCCCCACTAGTCTCTGAGGCAAATGTAAATCCCCCTCACCCTAAATTTTTTCAAAGTGTATCTAAAAAGAGTAGTAAATTCACATTCTAAATTTTGATGCAGGAATGCACAAATGCTAACGCTGTTGTGTATAGTCTGTGAAAGCGGGTGAATTCTTGAAATTAAGATCTACTTAAACTGGGTTACATTACGATTTTGAGATTCCATCTTGAAATCAAGATGATTTATCTTTAAAAATTCCGGTGACTCAATAACTACAATGCTGTTCCCTGAAAATTGCCTGTTCTTGACCTCTTAAGATTTCAGAAATGGATGGGATTCAAAACCCTAGTTCATGTTATTGAGTAGGACTTTTGTTTACAACATTGGATCACCAAGAGCATAAGAAAAAAAAGAGAGAGGAACTATTAACACTCAACAACATCTGCCTCTAGCATCAAAAGGTCTAGGATCAACTTTCAGTGGGTTGTCCAAAACCATGTCCACAACCATTTCAGCAGTCCCTAAAGCCTGTAAAACAATATGATGCATATGATAACACATGATCAGCTATGCTTTTTTAAATTTTAACCAAGATAAACCCAAATCCACTCACCAAGGTAAGTCCCGATCCTTCGTGTCCCGCTGCAAGATAGACGTTCGGCATTTGAGGTATAGGACTAATCACTGGCTTCCCATCAGGCACTACAAACCAAACACAACTTTAACATCTCATAACACGTTTTTCCTTTTCAATTAATTGACTGCTGATTCAAAACTAATGAGAAATTAAGCTTTGCTTACTATAAGGGCGTAGGCCGATCCTAATCTTATGCTTCTCATTGAGATCTTCAAGGGAGAACTTTCTTAACCTGGGAAAAAACTCAGAGGCACGCTCCCAAATGGCGTTGACAACACCCATATCCAGTTCAGTATTAAATCCAGCAAATTGTCGGCTGCTTCCTGTAACAATTTAAGAGCAAAAAATGTAAGGAGAGCGTGGCCTTTTTTTGTTCTCGTCGTCAAGCATGGAACATTTTCTTAAAATAAGTACCTAAAAGAAGATGTCCATCAGCATCGATAGTTGCTGTCATTGAAATAGACAAATCATGCTGATGATTGACCACTTTCGGTGCAGATGATGAACTGGATTGTGAAGACATGGCTAAATGGTCAATGTAACCGGCTTCCATGAGACCATGGTTAAGTTTAAGGTCAGCAAAGTTGTCTACTACAAGAAGACACCCCTGTACATCAAGATCAGAAATAAGCTTCCCTTGTATAGACAACTGAATGTAGTGTCATCATAGAATTAGAACTTTATTCTGAGGCGCCGTTGGGATTACCTCCCATAATGCATTATAATGCATCAATTATTGGGATTAATTCATTATGGGTGTTAATACATTGACTTTACCTTCCGAGGCTTGACAGGGACATTTACAACATCCGGGCTTCCAATTAAGTCATGCATCAAAGATCCAGTCCAGCAACCAGCTGCAACAATCAGGGCTTTCTTGCTGTAAAGTGTGTTAGTTTTAGTCTTTACACCCTCGACTTTCCTTGTGACCTGAGAACTAAAGTTAAACAAGACAACAACTCCAAGTTGCAGTTAGATTATGCAAGAAAAAAAAAACACCACTGCAAGAACATGAGAAAGTTATACAAACCTTATGAAACACACAGCTGGATCGTTGAAAAATTCAGCATATCGGCCTTGAGATGCAAAATGCCTGTTACCCTACAACAATAACGAGTTATAATGAGACCTAAGTATATGAATATAAGAAGTTTATTATAATATTGACCTTTTGTATGTAGGCAACTGTTCGGTTAGCATCCAGTTGGGCATCGTCTGGCAGAAATGCAGCACAACCATCAGAACCGATTGCAAGTTCCGGTTCCTTATTCGCCAAATCATGACCAGACAAGTATTCTGCTTGTACACCAGCTGCAGATAATTGCTCCACTCTCTTCTTCAACATATCAGACTCTTTTGAGCTTTGGCCAACTAATAAGCTACCTATAGAACAGGAACTGAGCTGTTATACAAATATGTTTTTTACGCTAAAGATCTTAGTTTATAATACAAGTTAGAAATTTTGAGACCTGTCTTCTTCCAGCCCAACTTATCCAAAGGATCAACTCCTTCATCATTCATGCTATTTGCCAAGTTCTGCCACAATTGTTGGCTTCTCATCGCCAAATTCCATGTTTCGCTGTCTGGTATCTTGTGAGCCATCCATATGTAACCTTGTCCTACGATGGTTCCAACTTTCACGTATAAGATATTGAAGTGCTAATTAAGAAATCAGCAATAAAACAGAAAGTGGCCCAAATCTATCAGAGCTTAAGATCACATAAAAAGTGATGCGACCAATTGTGATTTAAGCAATTAAGCATGTCTTACCTGTAAACTGCTTAAAGAATTTTTAAGCAATGTTGTCCTTTGCACAAGGGCATATATTCAACCCTTTTGGAAGAAAGAACTTTTATGCTGAATTCTAAAGCAGTGTTTTCAACTAGGATCACAGTTTGATGGTTAGCAATTACAATTACTCTTGAGGTTCTTCTAACAAAATTGTGTCACTTCCATTGATGTATTAGTATGACTATCAGTTGGACGTGCCCACCAAATTACAACGAGAGGCCAGCCAACAATTTTGGCCCAATAGAAAATTGGGCTGGCCCAAATCTATCAGGAGCTCTTTGTTTGAGCATCTTAAGATCACGTAGGAGGGAAAAAAAACTGCAATAATTTCATTTTGATGTGCTTATGGCAAACGGAAATTTCCAAGGAATTTGAAGGAGCCTAATTATTGTACTTTGGTTACAGAAGGAAATGAATCTAAAAGAGTATATTCACTCTAACACATGGTTTTGCAAATTCCAAATTAGGCAGTGTATAAAATCGTAGCTACTAGATGACAATATAATGCGATCAATCCGATCATCACTTTTCAGTGTAAATTTTTAAAAAAAAAAAACGAAAAAAAGGAAGGAAAACGACAAAACAGTAAAACAGTACCGGCGCCGGTGGCCCCAGAGCACGGCAGAGAAGCTTCGACGACGGCGACTGAGAGATCGGAGTTGAGCAAGAACTGCCTCGCGATGCTCAGCCCAATTATGCCCGCGCCAACTACCACCACGTCGAACGTGTTCGTGGAAGCAGTCACCGGGAAAACGCCACCGGATCTCCGGCGAACCCCCTGAACTCGATTGCTTTTCGTTTCGAACGCTTTCAACGACGGCCGATTGCGTCCAATGAACCTCGAACTCAGCTGGTTTCTCTGAACCGAGGTATTGTATGATTTGTTGTAGCATGAGAATTGGTGTTTGGTTGGATTAGGGTTTTGGAGAACGGAAATAATTGTAGCCATTGATGAATTGCGTTTGCTAGCTCTCACCCCAGGCGCACAAAAATCAGGATTTCAATGGAGCTAATTCTCGATTTGAGGTAGAATTCTCTCACAAACTAGTGCTGTTGGAGTTTTGGGCTGGTACACGCTTTATTGGATTTCTTTATTCATTCAACAAACTGATTTTTTTTGTTGTTGAGGGGCAACAAACTGATACCTCTGACTCTGAGTACACATTGAATATAAAATCATTTAGCCTTATCTTGTTGGTTTGCAAAGAGTTAAATTTGTACCTGGATTTCTCATCTTAGATGAAAGAAGACATTAATTTCTTTCATTATCACAGGAATCATGATTTAGTTTTCTCCTTACAAGATAAAATGGGAAGCTATAGCTAGCTTGCTTTGCTCAATACAATAGTCAACAGATGAAGCAATTTCCTGACCAATAAATGCTCTGATCTTCATTTGATTATTATTCCAAGTTCATACATGTATTGCTATCCAAATGCTCAAACTACTATCTCCTGAAATAATTAAGTTGTGTTCATATGGGTTTGCCAGATAGCCATCTGCTGTAGAAATCCAATGCCTCTTGTGGTTTATACTCTGGCACTGTATGCCCAGAGCCCTGCAAACATACAACATTTAATGAAATTAGACTTCCATTCAATCCAAATCAGTATGCTTTCAGTTAAATAAAGAAAGCTGTAGTGCAGAATTGAAACAGACCTTTATAGTCAGAAATGTAAGGTTCATTTGATATCCTTGTGTGTATCTGCATTTCAATACTTGAACTTGAGAATTGAATTTCTGAAATGGGTTTTTTAGAGAAATGAAGTTACTTACCCAGCAACTTGATCGTTTGAATTCCAAGGTCTCCATTCGTCGACAATCTTGTAGCCCATGGAGCTTGTCCAAGCTTGGCTTCCAGTGTAAGGTACACACATGTCATGATCTCCACTGTAAAACATTCAAGTAGAATCTAAATCAGTAAAAGAAGCTGGTTTTCATTTCTCTTCATTGACTCAGAAGAGCTGATTTTTTTTTACCTGTATATAAGTGCACGGTAGCCCCGGGTAGTCAGATTCTTATGGTACTCAATCATGCTTCCGACATCATGATAATAGGTGATTCTACTAGTACAAAGTTCCCATATTCCTCCTACTTTTGCCTAATTCATCAAAAAAGGTGACAGTTACAACATTACAACACTAAATATACTGTTTACTGATCTTGACATGAAGATTAACAAAATTATTCACCTCTGCAGCATGAAGTGCTTTTCTAACTTCCGCGTTGTTCAGCCAAGAATTTGCAACTGTATCGTCCTGAAACATAAGTTTATGTCTCAAAGCTTCAGTTTCTTTGCTAAAAAGTGAAAAATGAATTCCAATTTAGTTTCTTATCCTATGCAATTAGAAAGACTATATATACGCCTTACAATGCAGGAGACACCGGATACAACAGAAAGCTCAGGCCAAGTTGGAACAATCCCGTCTCTTACAGGAGCACGATAAGGCCATGCTCTCCCAAACATCCTCTTTCTTACAGGGAGTGGTCTCTGGGTTTTTCCCAGTTCCTTAAAGCTAGGTGGCAGGCTTTGGCTACCTTTAGAAAACGCTCTTGAATCCGGTGCATGATAGCAGGGCTCAAGAATATCATATATGTTCAAGCCATCAACATTCTACAAGATTCAGGGGAAAAAAAAAGTATGTAAGTTAGAATTACTGTACAAAACAGCTAAAAAGATCATCAAAAAGTGATATTCTGAAAAATTGAGGAGGAAATCCTTGCCTTGTCAACTTTTGCAATCAAATCTTTGCAAGGACCATTGCTTGGGTTATAGTAATTTCCTCCACATGCCTTTTTAACTTCCTGCAGTGTACACAAAGTAATGTTTTTATTGTCTAATTTCAGATTAGAGGCAAATTGAGGTGAATTGATGATTTACTTCGTATAGAGCCTCGGAGATCAAGCCCATCCCGTGAACAAATGGAACAAGAGCATTCCCGTCGAATTTTTCATCTGTACAGCCATTCCCTACCATGTAACCCTGAATTCAATAAACTTAATGGTCAAGAAATCATATTCATTCAAGATTCAGCTAGAAGATCAGATATCAAGAAATCATGTACCTTAAAGTTGATGGAGGGCTTGACATGAGCATCAATTCCTGTTTAATTCCAGATTATGCTTGAAGTTAAAGCCTTGTAAATAAAAGAATGTAACATTTAGTAGGATTTTGAATTTACCATTGACGACTTCATTAGAAAGAGTTGGCACATAAATTCCTGCGTATGACTCGCCCGCTATGAAAAATGGGTTTGTCTGAAACTCTTTGTACAACTCAAACCACTAATAAGCCAAATGAATTGCATTAGTGATGATGATCATAGAGTGAGCTTCAATTAAGAGAAAAGGTAAAGATACCTTAAGCAGAAAAGCATGTGTATCTAAGGCAGTTTGTTGGTCTCCAGTAACATAATCACTCTCATTAGACGAATATGAGTATCCAACACCAGCCGGAGAGTCCAGATAGATTACATTTGAAACCTTAAACCAGAAATAATAAGTAATTATAGAGCAATTTGGATCAATCACCTCAAAATTAAGCATGTTAATTGGGAATTCTGGAGATTGACTTACCTTTGACCAGCTGTAAGGATTGAGATGCAGGTTTGGCATGCCTCCACTTGATTTTGCAGCTTCAAAGTTAAATGGTCCTGCAAAAGGGAAAGAGTAGGATTCCTTTTAGGACACAAAAATACAATAAATGACCACATATAGTATGCATGATAAGTAAATGATGACAGCCTATAGCCAACTTGTGAAGGAAAGGTTCTGCAAACTTCATTACATTCCTTACAGAATCTAGCAGAAAGTTGAAAAAATCATGAGATATGCAAAGAACCATTATTGATATTCAGAAACCATGAAAAGGAATTGAAAAAATACAAAACAAATTGAGCAAGACTATAAAGCCTCTCCAATTTAAAAACTCAACTGAATTAATCAAACTATAAGAATTTCATCATTTAGTTTACAAATTGAATGAGTTTGAATTGTACCATGCTCATAAATGAAGCCATCCAAGCTAGAGCACCCGGGCCCACCATTAAGCCACAGAACAACAGGATCATTCCCCGGGCTTCTCTCGGATTGTACAAAGTAGTAGAAAAGATTCTTCCCTTTACTTCCATCAATTGTCACATATCTTCACAAAACCATGCAAAGAACTCATTAGAACCATGATAAAAGCAATACATCATCTACTAACATGTTTTTGCAGCCACAAGATCAGTACAAAATTAAAAACCCAGAAATACCCACCTAAGATTTTTTGAAGATTGTGGTTAGCCAAAGATTTCAAAGACCAAAAAAGGCCTTAAAAGGCTCAAAAGCAAGAAAACAAATGATAGCAAAAGTAGAATAATTTCATACCCAGAGTGGTGTCTGGAAGGGAAAGGGCCGGCGAATCCAGGGAGATTTGTAACAAGAGCAGTTTGAGGAGCAGATTCAGCAGAAAACGCAAGGCTTAACACCACACAAATGAATGCTGATTTGAGAAGGGAATCATGAGAAGCTCTTTTCATGGTTATATTCCCCTCTGTATCTAGAGAGAAAGAGAGGAATTGGGGAGTCTGTTGAACTGGCCTTTCACTTGGAAATCTCAAAGCATTTGATGACTATATATATACAAATTCATGAATCATGATGATGAGGCTTGTGCTGAGTATGATGTGACGCTTTTATTCAACCAATTAGATTATGGTGTTGCGGTTATAGAATCGATAAGAAATGTAAGAAATTGTTATTATGGGCGATAACACGTTCATGTAACAAAAGTAAATAAATTTTTTATTGCAAGTGTGGAGAAATTTCACAAAACCACCCATATTTTAGAATCAATCTATTTTTGTCTCAAGAAGTGGATTTGGGGCTATCTTTGTAAGCTCAAAGATGACAAAAAAAAGTATGAAAGCACCGTTTGAGAGAGATAGAGGGAAGGGACTGAACAAACTACAAAAATTGGAGTGATTTTGTAAGTAAATTTTTAAAAAAATGGCGGGTTTGTGAAAAGATCCTAAAATATGGGGTGATTATGAATATCTAAAGTTAACTGGATTTTATTTAGATGTTCGATGCAGATGAGTCAACATGGAGTGCGTAGGGAATATGCCATCTAATTATCTATTAACCGAGGGCCACTTGTGGACAAAGGGCAAGAAGAACAGAGGTAAAATTTTACGGCGCTTATAAATGACGGTTTCAATTGTTAAAAAAACTAAAAAAAATGTTGAAATGTCATATGGGTAATTTGGACATGCTAAAACTTACACTCTTTTCTTATCTTTTGTGTTTCGTATTATTTTCATTATAATAAAGTTCATTCAATTTTTTTGAGATTTTAGATTTTGGACAAACTTTTTACTCAAATCTATATTTATAACTATTTATTAAATTTGTTCCTTTTCGAGCCACCAGAACGATTCTGGCCCCACCTTAAAATTACAAAATTAATTTTTATTCCTATTATTTTAACTTTTTCTATTTATTAGATTTTGGACAAACTAAGGCTTAAGGGTGAAGCCGGAGAATGGTGGGAGAACTCGAGCTTGGCTACCCATCCCGACCTAACCTGGAATATGTTCAAAGATAAGATGATGAATCGTTTCTTCACCACTGCTATGAAAGACGAGAAACTAGATGAGTTACTTTCTCCAAAGGTCCACGGGCTCAGTGTTCTAGAAAGAGCAAAGAAGTTTAATCATTTGTTGCAATACGTTGAAGAGGAAATAACTACTGAGCGGCAGAAGATCCGACGTTTCCATAATTGGATGAGCGACTCCATCAAACCTTGGATGGTAAACCGCCACTTCGCAACACTCGAGGAGTATGTGGATGCAGCCTACCGAATGGAGACCACTCTAGGTGAACCTGAACGCAGAAAGAACGGTGGTGGAAAGCATCATCACTCAAATCAAAGTGGGTTTAAGAGACCAGCATCTCCACAAGGTTCAGGATGGTCAAACGAGAACAAGAGGTGACATGAGTCAACTATGGAAAGGTCCTTCCAAGGATCTGAATCTAAGAAGGGTCCGATAGTTTGCCACAATTGTGGAGAACAAGGACACATCAACAGGAATTGCTCTAAGGACCGCAAAACTTGCTACAATTGTGGAAAAGTAGGACATCTCCGCCTTTACTGTAGGCAAACGGGAAGCAAATCAGGTCAAGCACGCTCCAACTCGGTATCCCAATACCCTCAGACCTCAAATAGGACTGCCGAAACTGCTTCGGTACAGTCAACTGCTTATAATAAGGAAAAAGGGTCAATGACATCTCAGAGTCAAGGTCAACAACTCCATGAGATGCACTGCAGTGACGAACCTTTTGCGTCAGATGTCCCAGAAGAATAGATGGATAATCCTTCCTATCTAAGTTTAAAATTCGTAATCATGTTAGTTTTGCCTTTAAGGCACTTTTGTATCCCCACAATAGTTGGAAATCTCGAACCATGCTTGTGATACTCTTCCTCATAAGAGTGTCTCATTTTGAATTCTGTAATATGATTTGGGTTATCATATAATATCCTTGCGCGTCAAACCATAAATCATTTTCCATCGTTATCCTAGAATAGAAAAAGTTTCGAGCAGATACATGGTTTAACTTTACGACATATTTATCGTATTACGAAGTTCACCTCAAGATTTTACATTTATATCGGAATAAAGTTGTAGTTTTACAAATCAAATATTTTCAATATAGATTCCTTGTGGTGAATAAGAATGGAATTTTACCTCCCATCTTGATCACATGGTTGAGGTAGAAATCCAGGTCTTGTTCCTGTGAGGATATATACATTAAGCGACTATGTTGGAAATAGTTCCCCGATACTGATCACATTGGTGGAATGAAACCACTTAGTCCTTCGGATTCGGACTTGTCTATAAAAAAAATACTACTTTCTTATAAGAATTTCAAAGTATAATGTAGAGGGACACTCAACCCACTTCTCGGTAGTTATTATGTTCGGATGCAATATCATAAGATGGTTACCTTCTCTTGTGACATAACCATCGCTCGTTCCAATAGTAACTTGTTTAGAAGTTCAAAATCGAAATTCTCCTTCCAAGGCATGGCTCTCACTTTTCAAACATTGATTCCATCTCGGGAATTTGATTAACTTCCATCTTACAAGAATCCATCCGCTTTGATTCTATTCTGGAAATATAGAATGGATTGGTCTTTTTCCTACTCGTTTCCTAAACACAGTCAAGTGCTTGGTTTAATTAAGATGCCTATTTAATAGGCAATCCAACCTTTTTATATATGGGAAGGATAACCCAGATGCCCCACCGGTTAACCCAATCTAATGGATGATACCGCTTGATCAATTGCCTACATCACTAGCAAGACCAATTAATTTTTTCAATCCTTTTCTTTGGATTAGTTTAGACCACATAAGTACACATGTGGGAATCTCTCCAAGGAATACTAAAGTAATGAATCCCTAAGTAAAAGGACACAATAGTAATTCGTTGTTCGTTTCGTTCATCTTTTCCAAACCCTAGTTAAAGTAAAGGATGCTTGCTCCACTAATAACTCCAAAAAGATAAGATTCTTCTAGAATTTAAGTAAGTCATGAAGACCTTGCACTAACCCAATGGAAGGTTGTTGAGTGCTTAGATACGACAAGACCATGGAAACTCAAGTGAAGAGGCTATGTAATAAAGAAGTGCCTAACTCGAGTACTCTAGTCAAAGAATGATGATGAAGGTACGACTTGAGAACATGGGAGGATGAGCAAAAGATGCATAGAAGTCTTCCCGAGTTATTCCATCTTAGTTGAAATCTTTTAAGGGGGTACTACGAGCTTCTTTTGTTCCGCTCGTAGTTTTGTGGATGTGGATTCCACATCTTTCTTCATAACCCTAATTCTCCCTAGTTTCGGGGACGAAACTAATTTTAAGGGGGTACTATTGTAATATCCGTGATTTTTCGGATAAATTTGAATTTTTTTATAGACATTCTAAAATAAATAAATTATAATATTATTATGAAATATTTATTCGAGTTAATGAATTTATTATAGATAGAATTTAATAAATTCGTAACCAACGGAAATCCTATTCGTAAAACCCGATCGTTCCGGTGTGCGTTTCAAACCGACTTTCGGTCCGTTTGCGAACGCGTTGGATCATTTAAAGAAGGGGATTTAGTGAGGTTTGGGTAGAGATTTCCCACTCACTTGTTTGAATATTTTATTAAAGACAATCTCCTTCCATATCCCACTCACATGATCAAGATTTTGATCATGATTAGGATGATACTCCACTTACTAGTATAGTTGGCTTTTAAAGCCTTCTTGCTCAAAAAGACACACCATTTCTCTACACTCCCTTTCATCCTTCAAACACTCTCTTTTCTACATTTAAACACTCTCTTTTCTTTCCTTAAGAACAAGAGAAAAATCAGCCATATTTTTGTCTTTGAAGGTTGATTTTTCACATGCAAACACATCTAGACTCCCCCCTTGGCACTCCCTAGCCACCACACCACCGGCCCCTGGCTGCGCTGCTGCTCGCCGCCACTGTGCCGCCTCGCTGGAGCCACCAGCAGCCTCCCTGCTGCAGCCCACCCTTCGTCGTTCCGTTCCGCTCTCCTTTGTTCGGTTTATTGCAAACTTAGCACCAAAGTGAGGGTTCTTTCCTTCTTTTTATTTTGATTATTTTTCTTGTTGATTTTAATAATTTGAGAGTTAGTTGAACATATTATTATGCTGATTTTTTTCTAGAGAAGAGAAAACAAAATCAGATTTTTATAAGTTATAGTTTTGTACATATTTTTAATGGAAACTAGCATGCATGCATGAGTTTTCAATGAAAAATGATCTTATAAATTAGAAAATAAATTTTGTAAATCTTAGGAGTGTAAAAGGGAATTTTTAACATGAATATTCTAATTTTTAAAGATAATATGAATTTTAGACTTCTTTTCCTTTATTATAGAAGTATTCTATTATTATGAAAGAAATGACTTAAGAATTTAATAAAATGAATTTTTTTATGGAAGAAACCTTCTTGCATGTCTTTTAAATCATGTTATAAGTTTTGGAATAATTTTTGTATGAACTTTTGACTAAAGTAAATTTAACAAGAATAAAATATGCTTAAATAATCCAAATAAGTCTTTGCATCTAGCTTAAAAAGACTTTTTATAACTTAAACCTCCATTGCATGTCAACTTAGACTTAAAATGAATTTTAGATAATTTAGTTGTGACCTTTTCAATTTAAAAGTATACTTATAAAGATTTAATCTCTTTTAGTAAGTTAAATAAGTTGTTGCATGTGCATTTTATAAAGTTTTAAGGATTAATCCATTCTTGCATGTAACTTAGAGCTTATTAAAAAGTTGAAATAAAATTGTTATAACCTTCTTGATATAAAAAGAGATTTTTCATAAGCACAAGTTAATTAAATAACATAATGAGTTATGCATGGGAACTAAAAAGAGTTTTTATGAAGTAATATATATATATATATATATATATATATATATATATATATATATGCATGTTCATTCTAGACTTTACTATAATGTTTTAATAAATTAATCATGATTTTTTAGAAACAATCGTGACCATGAGAATAATTTTCATTAAGAAGGAATGTATAAAAATACTTATATTTGGAAAAAGGTTTTATGGTGATAAACTTTCTTGCATGTGGAAATTACCATTTCACATAGGCTTTTGGAATAAAATAAAAATGGACTTTAGAAATTAATGAAATTCATGCAAACCATATTTTTAGCCCATTTAAATATTCATTGCATGTGTTTTGAAAAGGATTTTTTTCCATTTGATTAAGTAAATCCTTGCATGTTTCCTTAAAGTAAATATTGTAAATTTTATAAAACTCTTTCAAGAACATCACCTTGAAAATAATAATAAAAGAATTATTATTTCATATTTTCCTATCTAAATTATTAAGCCGAATAATTTAGATTAACATTCCTTCTCGTAGAAGAGGAAAATAAGAGAAAAGTTGACTTAAATTAAAATAAGGATTTTAATATTTATTCGTTCGTTACCTTTTCGAATAAATAGGTCGAAGTGTACAAACTTCACTAAGTCGTCCAAAATTCCAAGTCTCATAAACTTACGAAAGAGATTCAAGGCAAGTGGACATTCTACTTGAACCTTTCGATAATGCAAATTCCGTTAACTTGTTCAATGTTGGGAACACCTTGCTTGCTAAATAAAAACGAGCCTAGGAAATACCGATTGTTAGAAATAATGACATTGTTAGCATTGTTACTATTATTGTTGTTAGTAGATATAATGCTAGGCTTGTTAGTGTGACCTTTGTTTGTTTAAAATCTCTTTTCGAGATTCGTAATTAAATTCGTAAGTAGTGTAGTAAGGGGTGCGGGCCCGGCCCGACACCTCTATATAACTCTTAAGTCGTATCGTGAAATACCAACTTTCCTACGACTGTACGGTTCATGATCTATGTCTGCTCCTACTCGGAGGAGGGACGTGTGCACCCTAGCTAGGTGCCGGAACTCAGTTCCCGTAAGTGGTACGTCGGCCCATTCATGGCCCCCACACTCTTAAAAATCGTTAACTAATGTGAAGGTTTTGATCACGAAAGAAAGTAAGTGCTAAAGCACATTAAAAGAAACCAAAACCGGACCGGTCTCAAATTATTGATCCGGCTCTCGGTCCGCAAGGGCGTGAGAGGTTTTTTTAAAAAGCTTATGTGTAATTAACGTTCCCAACATTCATTCTATTCTAAGACGTTCTACAATCTAGTAGTTCGTTTTTTTCGGTTTAAGAGTTATCTCGTCTTGAGATTCACTCATTTCGTTCTTAATAAACTCCACTTAAAGTATACACTTCTCGAAATATATCTCGAATACCTCGTAATAATTTCGATATTCCAAACTACCTTAAGGATGTCCGTTCTCGCTTGCTTAGTCTCTTTAGACTAATTTTGTTTTTCCGCATTTCTGTCTGGCATTTTCCGCCTTTCGCGCCAAATGCCAGAATCCAGGAAACCTCCACTAAAGGCGTAAAGGACGAAGATCAATCAAGTGAAGGAAGGAAGGTCGGTTTTAAACCAAGTATGGTGTTTTGCTCACTTTCGGGTCACTCTACGCTTATGCAAAAAGAATGTTATTTCATTTCCGTTGCCAAACAACCCTTAAGGTTTTATGTTTTGCTAAACTAAACCATGGTATGTAATTAGTACTTCTAAAGTCTCATATATGAGCAACACTTTTAATTGTAATAACTTTATAATTCCGCATGTTTTTATTTAACTTAATACCTTATAAAGCCTTGGGTGACTTTGGATGGTAAAATCCGAGGTCACTGGCGGTAACACCTATCGTTGCAAAATAGGGGTGTTACAATTATTTATATTAAAATTTATATTATATTTTTATTTATTAATATCCTATCTATAATATCTATAAAATATAGAATTGTAGTCGTACATGGTACGACGGGTAAAACTAATATTTATAACGTTGAAGACTAATTACAATAAATATAGTCTATTACTTTGGATGTGAGTATTTGACATATGTATCACTATTTTTTGAATATATAAACAAACAACAATCGTTGTTTCTTACTTCATCTTTAGTTAAATCAAATTGGGTTTCAATAGATTTGTTTTATAAAACTTATTAATCAAATAAATGAAAACCACTTCTGGTAGGTTATGACAAACAATTAAAGATTTCAACCAAATTCGCCCTATCAGTTTTTAAATCGGGTGGAAAGTCACGTACTTATCATATGATAAAAAATCCTTTAATTTGATTGACTAAATAGTAGAGTTATGTTGAAGAAAAAAGAAAGTGTTCTAAATCATTTGACTAGTAGTCGTATCGTAACTCGTAGTACTTTGAAGTAAAGTGAAGAGTGTCGTACAATTTATTACCATTGGCATTAAGCGTGCTAAGGTCAATTTTATAACCGTACATTTTATTTTTACTACTACGTCAATTTGTATTAGACAATACTCTGTACTAGCTATTACTGTAGTAGAAATTTGCATGACTCTTTTAATTTCTTACTATGGAATTTTTTTTGTTTTATAATTGTCATCATTCTTATTAACGTGCAAGTTCAAAACATTTGAATGAAGTGGCAATAAAGAACTTTTAAGGGTGTGTGTGGTATGAATTAGAAGTTAAAAGGGTAAGGCACGTAGACGAAGAAATAATAAATTAAAAGACTTATATAGGTATATTATTAATTAAGTGACTTTAATAAAGTTACTAATAAAAATACATAAATGACGATAAAACTTTACTCTTTTTTTTTGGGTGAAGAAAATAAAACTTTACTTAATTAGATAGAAAAGGATAAGTATTAGTGCCATTTACTAGTTGCATTAATTAATTAATATGATAACTTTACTAGATTGAAAAATACATCTATCATGATAAGAAGGCCGGATAACTTTATTGATAATAAAGCATTTCTTTGAAAACAATTGATGATAAAACATTTATATATTGTGAATGTTTTTAAAAATATTAGATGCAATTTTGGGTGGAGAGGAGTTACTTAGCGTTTCACCGGTTTAGACCGGTAACTAAACGCACTAAAAAGCTAGAAATTGGGTTGGTTGCTCAGCGCCAAAAAGGGTCTAGTGGAACGCCTAGCCCGTTTTTTAAAACTTGTGCAACTAATGTATCATATATAATATAGATAAAAAATAATTCTATAACTAATTCTATTAAAAAAATTAAAAATTAGTACTAGTATCTTAATTAATGATCATGTTAAGATTTCATTTGCAATGAAAAGGCACTAGTAGAAAATAAGGAATTGTCCACAATTCTGTCCGTCCGTAATACCAACCTAAATGCCAAAGAGTGTGGGAGTTTCCAACATTGCAAAGCCCGTGGGAAAATCGCCCGTAGGAACCTCTTCCAACAGATCACACCGTCCTACTCCCCCACGGATGTCACCGTGCCTTTTTCCAACGGTGTGTTCGTTGCTCACTAAAGTCCCTTTTTTATAAAAGAAAATACATAAAATTCATAAAATAATCTCCGATATTGAAAAACCACCTCACACCACTCCCTCCCTAGTCCGTCCCCTACATTCGGGCCACGCTGCAAGGCTGCAAAACTACCCAACGCAGTACCATCAACGCTGCAACTATCCAAGAACACGATCAATCAACACCAATTTACAAATGTTCGTTTAGCCAAATAATGGTGTGAGAAATATTAATTAGGACCCAAAAATAATTAATTTTTCATTCATAGACTTCAATAATTACAAATCCAAATCCCAGAAAGATAGGAACAGATTAACAACAATCCTTAATCAAATCTAAAATACAAAATTACACTGAAACACAATCTCAATCCTACATACAAACAGATACAATAAAACACACACAAAAAAAAAAACTAAACTATAACCGGTGGATGTTGATCTTCTCTAAAAAAAGTTGAAATCTCTGAATCTCCACTAATCTACAAAGCCAATTGCCAAACAATCTTCATTAATTTTTGACAAATTCAATCCAAATCTGCCGAAGGTTGATCTCAAAACCATGCATGAAGCTTGTTAATTAATGGCTCCAATTGTAACCTGATTTTAACATAGAAAAGAGATAAAAAGAAAATGTTAGAAATCGCAGATTGTAATTGAATCTAAAACCATGTATTGCATATATCTCGATGATTTTGAAAGATTGACAAGCGTACCTCGAAATTCTTAAGTGGGTGGGGCTGCTTGCAAGGATATTACCATCTCCAAATCCAATCCAATATTGTTGTTTCAGAGAGAGATGGGAAGGAAATAGAGATCAGAGATCCCTTTGAATTTCAATAATGAAGTGAATCAGTGATGGAAGGGGTGTGAGGGAGAAGTTAAACCATTGTGTGATTAATGTACAAGGATCAGCTTTTTTAGCCGTCTGATCAAAACATGAATGAACGCCCCAGATTATCACTTACATTGTAAATATCTAAAATTTGAAATTTATCGGGAATTAGTTTTACTTTTGTAAAATAATCATGAAAGTTAGCTAGCATAAAATTAAAAGAGGATTTCTCGCTTTATTTTGTAAGATGAGTCTACTAACTTAAATTCCAAAATTTTAATATTAATTTCCTATATACATAAGGAATGACAAATTTTAAAATTTCCATCTATAATTATGTTGCTTTTTATATTAATTTACTATTTATATATGAAAATTAAGGATAGTATAAACATTAAATTTAAATGTCTCAATCAACATATTTTTAATTACAGAATTTTTATATTAATTTTGTATCCATAAATATGCCAATATTTTTAATTAATATTTTATGGACTAATAATAATTTGTAAAATATCCATATGGTTAAATAAAAGAACTAAAATTTTAAAATAGAAAAAAATTAAATATATATCTTAAAAAAATTCACAATATTTCTTTCGAATTTATATTTATATATACAAATCCATGATAATTTAACAAAAAAAAATTGATTTATTACATAGTAGTAGTATTATTTAAAAATAAAAGTTAGGAGTAGATACAAAGTGAATTATTTCATAATGTTTTCAAAATGTATGTAGAAACTATTTAATAAAATTACACGTAACTTTTTATAAAGGAAGGAAATATGAAATTTTGTAAAATAAGGTAGTGTGAGTTGACAAATCTTCAAGTTATTCAAAACTTTATTTTGATATTAATTTGCAGTCAATAAACATTTAGATAATCAACCCTTCTAAACATAAAAAAATATTAGTAATAATTATCCAACTTTTTAAAATCAAATTTGTAATGTAAAAAATATAAATCTAAACTACCATTTAATTATCCAACTTAATATTTATACTTTTGTTTGTCAATCATTACAATAAAGTGCCCACATATATGGATTCTATCTAATTAAGTGGCAACTCTCTTCTCTCTTGTTCATTCTCTTTTCTTATTTTCTATAGATTGGAGCTCCATTGCTTCAACAACTCGTCGGTAGGAGTTGGAGGAGCAAATGATGTCGGACCAAAAGCCATGGTTGATGGATGGGTTGACGGTAGAGCTGTCAAAAGTTGACCGAACCCGCTAACCCGACCCGAACCGCCCGATAATTTTAGAGTCAAGACCCGAAAATTTGAACCCGAAACCCGAAATCAACCGAACCCGATAGAACCCGAAATCCGTTGGGTTGCAACCGAAAACCCGTTGGGTTGACCGATTTAGTATATTTATAGATTTTTTTAAATTTATTTTAAAATTTATAATATAATTTATTATTAAAATAAAGAAAAATAATATATTATAATTAAATAATATTATTTAATTATAAATTGATTTTAATAATCATAAACAAAAAGGATTTTTTGACCTGCTGGTCAACCCGAACCGACCGAAAACCCGTTACGACCCGACCCGATTGACCCGTGACCCATAACGAAACCGAACCCGATTCAACCCGAACCCGAAATAACCGAACCCGAACCCGCCCGACCCGACCCGATTGACAGGTCTAGTTGACGGTCTTAAATAATAAGATAAATTAAAGAAATTAAAGATAATTTCGATAATTTTACTAACCACTTCTCTCGTTTCTGAAATTGAAGGTTTTAAATAATAAGATATATATCTAGATCATAAATAAAATAACTAATTCATAAAATAATTAATTAAAAACTATAGTTTAGAAATCATGGATCCAAAATTTACAATTAAAATTATGATATATATATATAATAATAATAATAATAATAATAATAATAATAATAATAATAACGTAACAAAATATAAAATTTTAAACTAATAACGTGATAAAACTTGTTTCCAAAATTTGTGATCTTAAAATAATTAATTAAAAACTATAGTTTAGAAATCATGGATCCAAAATTTACAATTAAAATTATGATATATATAGTGAGAATAATAATAATAATAATAATAATAATAATAATAATAATAATAATAATAATAATAATAATAATAATAATAATAATAATAATAATAATAATAATAATAATAATAATGACGTAACAAAATATAAAATTTTAAACTAATAACGTGATAAAATTTGTTTCCAAAATTTGTGATCTTAAAATAATTAATTAAAAACTATAGTTTAGAAATCGTGGTTCCAAAATTTTTGTTGATCATAAAATATATAATTAAAAATTATAATTTAGAAATATCTTCCCCAAAATTGTGGTTCCAAAATATCTTATCCATTTTAGTATTATATTTTTTATTATTTCTCAAGCGTATCTACCTAATTTATTATTATATATATAAAAGCAATAAGGTTTGGAGCCTCCACGTTGCGCCATGTCAGCTTTTTTCACATGTCGATTCTAGAATGCGCCACATCGGATTTTGTCATGTGTCGCCTTTTCCTTAAGCCATGTCATGTAATTTTTGACACATCGTATTATTTTCACCCCTTCACTTACATGTCATATTTAACTATAATGATAAAAAAATGCTTTCGTTATAAAAAATATTTTATATAAATAGATAATTATAGGTCTTATATTTTGATAAATCTATGTTTTTTTTAATCAAAATACTTCCTTATGAGAAGTTTGGTCAAAATATCTTCCTTTTATTGCAACTCACAATTTGAAAATTTACCATAATATTTTATGAGCATTGTATATATTATTCTCATTATTTAAACTTAATAATCTAAATTTAATTTATTTGATTTGATTTAAAAAACAAAATAATTTTTATACATATTACGATCAATAAATTACTTACATTAAATTTTATATTATATTTTTGTTTATTAATATCTTTTTTATAACATATCTAAAAAATATCGAGTCATAGTCGTGCAAGGCACGACGGGGACAACTAGTACATTCTAAAGTGGAAACCATGTCTCTTGAAAAAATTGCGCCACGTGGCATTACTTGAATAAAATAATGTAAAGATTTTTAATAATAACTTGTATTATTCTTTCATGCATATCTTTTAACAAAACTTGACATATATACTAATATTTTTATATTAATTTTATACATAATAAATTTTCTTTTATCTTTTAACAAATCTTGCACTCCAACTATATTTTGATATTTTGCAATATAATAAATTATTTATAGAATTTATACATTGATATATCTACCTAAATTTTAATTAATTAACGTTAAAAACTATTTTAATAAAGATTTTGATAAGTTATTGGTCAAGTAAGCAAATCTTTTTCGGGCCAATTATCTTTAATTTATAACATTATATTTTTTCTATGTTATCTTTTATACTAATCTTTATATTATTGTTCTCCATATTTAAAAATACTATTATATTCATCACAAAGTAAAAGATAAGAACTCAAATAAATAACATTAATAAATATTTTATAAAAACGGACTGTTCTATGTATATTAATATCTTAACAAAAATAAAAAAAATGTTTAAAAATATTCAATTCAAGTGAACTTAGCATTTTAAAAATTGTAATCAAAATATGTGATAAGATCTCAACAAACAATGAAAATAATTTTTAAATATATTCAATTAAACTTGTGACACGATCTTAAAGTTTTTTTTTATATAAATTACATAATTTTATTCCTATATTATATACAAGTATTTTAAATTTTATATTTATATCAAATTATTGTATAATCTTTTGTAAAATCGCCCCGTGAGTATCACGGGAAATCACCTAGTTATCGGATGAAAAGGAAAATTATCTTTTAGATTTTATTAGGATATTATCAAACCAAAAATTATAATTTTTTAATGGTGTTTTGAAAATAAAATATATGGATTAATATGGTGATGACACGTGGCAAATCCGACGTGACACATTCTCGGAACGACATGTGGACAATAATGAAGTGGCGCAATATTTTCACTATATATATAGTAGAATTTCTATCTATGGCAATATTTTCATTAAATTTTATTATCTATATCATCACCCTATTTTTATTTACAATTTTTTTCCCCACAAACATGAAAACCTAATGTGGATCATATTTCTAATTTCAGTTTTTATAGTATTAATTTTCAGATTTTAATTTCTATTTATAACAATGACAACTTTTGAATTTTCATATTTTATTTTCATAAAAATGATTAGTAAAATTATTGAAATCGCATGTAGAATCATTGAAATCTTATGTAGAATCGAAATCGTAAACAAGATTGTACTTATTTTAGCTTAGATTATTAAGATCATAATTGAATTTTGAATACAATTAGATCTACGATCCGGATTGTTTTACCATTTTAAAATCGTAGAATTGCTAAAAGTATAGAAAATAATTAAGACTTTAACTATATATGCTTAAATAACATTTAATAAGTTCGAAAAAAGTATAATCAACTATAAACTATAATGTGTTTTCTTAGGATAACATAACATTTTGAAAATAATAGCCACATACTATATGGAATTGATAGTATTAAAATTAAAATATATTATATAAACAAATGGATACGTATAATAATTTCACCAAAAAAATGGATACGTATAATTAAAAAAAGAGTATTAATTTAAATTCCAACCGCTCTAATCAAAAGAATCACAAATCTATTTTGTTAGTAGGAAAAAAATAATAATGAAAATTCACGTTTAACAATTCCCACGATTTTAGTTGTTACAAGGAGGACTTACTAATTTCCCACGATTAAAACCCTTGCAAACTAATCTGATGGTTAGTTATGTGGGAAAGTGACTGTTGGAATATGAAGTTTTTCTAGTAGTGAGGGTCGGGTAGGCCCATGTTTTGAATTTACTAAGTGACTTAAATGTAAGTGTGGGGCTAGGGAAATCAGATCGATCGGGCTAGCTAGGGCAATTAAAGGGATGGTGTTGGGAAGCAACCTTTTGAGTGTTATTTAAGTGAATAGATTGACTGAGGAGAAAGGAGTCTAGTCTACCATGCATGCCAAACATGCATGTGGGGGTCCTCCTAGTCTTTAATTTTTGAAAGCATAAATTTATGATAATGTGTTAATCCTACAAAGCTTTTGGTGGTAGTCTTTGATTAAGACCCAACTCATACATAAAGCGGAAAAAAGATATGTAACAAGTCATGAAGATACCCTATATGCTATTAAAAATAAATGGAATATAATATATACTAGTTTGTATAGCCTAGCTATAAGTCATTATACCATATGTGGTCTCTTAATTAATCCTAAATGTGTCCTTTTCCTTCTTGAACAATATGTACTTATTTTTATGATATAGTCTCACAAATATTTGGATGACTCAACATTGTGCCTTGGTGCAAATCCGACAAGCCCTTCACCTACAAAATCCAGCATAAACAATATCGGAATGGTTATCCAAAGCCAACAAAAAAAAGTGTTGAATGACAATTTAACATATATTAAAGTATATTAGCCTGAACCTAATCCTTAAACTCTTACCTTTGAAGCGACCAATGCTGATCCGATTAACACATTACAGAGTATATATTATATTTACTATGACTAAAGCACTAGGCAGTGGATAGTGTTACTGTTACCTAACAATCAAGATAAATTTAAATTTTGAGCATTACAATCTCCGGATCGAAAAAGGCTAGACCTCTCAAAACTCAAACTAACTCGACCTCTATCAACCAAGGACGGAAACAACCCACCCTCAAAAATTAATAAAAAAAATTAAGATAGATTTAATAAAAAAAATAGTAAAAATTAAGATAATTTTAGTAATAAATTAGTTAAATTATATTAAGGTAACTTAGTTCACCTAGAAATTTTTGGTGAAAATTAACTTACTCAAATTTTAAATCCGAGGTCCATCCCTATTATCAACTAAATTTTTTATGGTTGAAACATGACCTAAAAATTAATGGGTTAAAAAACTACCCAAACGTATGTAATTGGGTTGAAACTTGAAATTCACAAGGTTGATATATTCAACTGTTATTTTTACAAAAATTATATTGCAAATTATTTTTTTCATATAATTTTTATCAAAATATAAAAAATAATTAATACTCCGTAATATCTTATTATTAAATAATATTATTTACTTATCATAAAAAAATAACGTTTTAAAACCGGAGTCAACCTGAACCAATACAATATTATGCGCAACTACTCTTTTTGGTCGTAAAGTTTAACGATCCTAACCCCGAAATAAACGAACCCGAAACCAACCCATATAAAGTTTGACTTTGATCAAATGACGGTCCAGAATGATCTATGAAATTTTATAGGAAGGTAAAACGAGGAGAGAAAGCAGAGGTCCTTGGTTGAATTTTCCTAGTACGTGAAACCCATCCCATGCCCATACAAAGATTGATTAACACCAACGTACACGTAGTATGGTGATTGGTGACAGATTCCGACGTGATGAAGCATGGCCAACGTACTCACAATTTATGAGGACGGTTACGGAATTAAACGTACGTACAAACAAATTCAGTCGTATATTACTACGTACGTACTACGCAGGGAAAGTGGTTATCACTTAAATTGAGCAATCCAATGTACTTGATTAATTAATGGTGCTTCATGCGTCTTGTTGGATCGTGACGCGTTAGTAACAATACAGGGAACTAGTAAGGTTCCCTGGGCAGCGGAAATAAAAAGTAAAAACACAGAATTTATAGAGGAAACCTTCTGTCCGACTAATCAGTCGTAGAAAGAAAAACCTCTACCCCTGAGACTCCTTCTCAGAGGATTTTCAATAGAATACTTTTATTAAGTTTCAACGATTACAAGGCAAGTCTAGTAACTAAGGCTCCTACCAAAGTTCCCTTGGTAACTACGGCTCCGACCGAAGTTCAACCAACTAGACTTCTACAACCCTAAGCGTAAACCTAAATCGAAAGTAAACTACTGACTTACTTGTGGATTCTTCACCGAAAAAGCCACACACTCATACACTTGAAAAACTCTCTTCTCAAGTTCTTCGTCTTCAACCACTTGAAAAACCACCCCTTTAACCTTAGCTAACCCTAGCTATTTATAAGATAAGTCAAGTCTGATCTAACACGTAATTCTTGCCTAATTACGCTGATATTCCACTTAACAAATCCCACACAATAAGGAAAAAGATTGTTTGTGATTTCGGATCCTCAACCATGTCGATTTTTCCCAAAACCGAATGATCTCGGATTTCCCAAGATAAGATCGTGTGAAGATTGATCTTATCCTCTCTTTTATCTCCTTAAGCAACCGCCTACAGCTGTAGAATCTTCGTAGAAGATCGCTCGCAGAAGATAAGGTAACTTGCCATTTATAGAAAGCCGCGTTCCTTCTCAGACGCACTTCCTAAATCTGTCACTCGTTCCCTCCATCGTTCCTCACGATGTTCCTTCACTCGTGACCATGTACCTGTTTTCCTGAAACACTTACATGTAGAAGCAAGTTATATTTACTAGGTTTGTTATCATCAAAACTAAGAGAAACCATGGAACAACTATTGTTCCAACAATTTCCCCCTTTTTGATGATGACAAACCTATACAAAAATGCATGTCTAGAAACCAATAGAAATATAGATCAGAAAAAAAAATTCTTGTGTGGTTCCCCCTTAACAAATGCACTGTTGTTCCTACTCGTCAGAGGTAACAACTTATTCCCCCTCAGCCAAAGTTCCCTCTGTATTTCCTGGATAGAACGCATCTCTGCATTTTTCCTTACTTCCCCCTTTTGACATCATCAAAAGGTCAACAATCATCAAGCAAAACACAGAGCAAATGAACAAATTTAATTGAAACTTAAACCATTCATAAACAAAAGATAGTTATTATTATAGATAATTGTCGCAGGAATCACAGCCAGAGAAAACATAAAACATAAAAAGTCTTAACATCCAAGAAACAAAAAAAAATTTAAGCTGGGGATAGATGGGCTAAGGAACTAGAGAGGGTCCACATCATGGTTCGGAGGAGGTGGAATCAGCAGCAACAGTGTCAGTGTCTCTCTTAGCCAGGTACCCAATGATGGTACTCAGCTGAGAGGAAATCTTTTGAAGCTCGATCAACAACTTGGCAGAAACACCTTCACTCAGCGAAGAACTCCCAACATCCTTCTGGGCAGTCTTCTTTGCAGCTGTTCCCTTTGAATCACCCTGAAAGCTCATCCTCGAGATATTGCGCATCTCCAGGGGTAATCCAAAGAACTCCTCTTTTGTAGACTGATAAGCCTTTCGTTCCTTCAGTATAGCCTTCACAAAGCGAGGATAAGGTATGCTATGCTTCTTCCCAGTGCACTTAGCCATTTGCCTCATCATAATCTCCGGAAGACTGATACGTTCCTTCCTTAAAAACTTGTCCAGCAGAATCATATCATTGATAGTGAGCGTAGTCCTCTTCTCCAGCCTTGGAACAATAACCTTGATGAGAAACTGATGTGCAATCCTTGCAGTGTAGCTCAAGTCGGTGGTTAAGTAGGGACCAGAGGCAGGAACTTTTCCCATGACCCGCCTGATTAACTGAGCTTTGTTCCTTGGCCAGTTACTTGATGTGTGAACATCCCCATATCCTTCAGCAGGCACCTTCAGAATTGTGGCAACAGATCCCAAAGAGAAAGAAATTTCCATCCCACCCACAGTAGCAAAACCCATTGGACCAGTAGAGAGATTGGCTAGTTGATAGGATTGAAAGAATTGGGAAAGTAGGGACACATCTACCTTGACTCCAGCATCACATATTTTCTCCCATCCCTGGAACTTGAGAAGTTCCCAAAACTCCTCCAAGTCATGGCTTTTCAGGAATGCTTCGGCGATCACCAGAGGAGGGACAACCTTCTTTGAGCGATCCTTCTTGGAGCTTGCCGCTGGTTCCATTGGCAGTTTGCCTTGCGCCTTTGCAGACTTGAGGTCCTTTTCAACCTCTTCTTCTATCTCAGCCTCTTCTTCATCACCTTCACCAACAAAGTCGTTCTTTTCTTCTTCTTCTTCTTCCTCACCCTCATCAGAGCCCGAACCAACCACTTCTTCCTCTTCCTCTGGATCTTCTTCTTCTTATGAGGATTCCTGAGCCACCTGTTCCTTTGGAACGGTGGAGCGAAGGGCGTACTTGGATCCAGAAGGAGTGACCTTCGGCTTTTTGGTTGCAGGGGAAGGGGTTCTTTCCGAGTCAGAGATGTGAAAAATCTGAGACGGTAGGGGAGGAACACTCTTTTTCGCCTTTCGCTTGCCACGACTTGTCGGCTTCACCCATCCTGGTCGCTCACTTATCGGCACAAACGCCTCCTTTTCAGGTTCAGCGGTGGTGTCCTTCGGAGGCGAGTTCACCTCTTCCTTCTCCATTGCATCTTTGATTTCCTGGGCATCCTCTGTTTCAGCAGCCTTCTCAGAGGGGTTGTCCGAGGGAACCACAGAGTGATCCTTCTCAGATTTGTCATCCTCAGTGTCTTTTGCCGATGAGGCCATGTCAGCGGTGGCCGCACCAGTGTCGGAAACAGCATCGAATTTGGGTTCGAGTTTGGAGATTGGAGAGGGAGAGGAAAGTTTGGCCTGTTTGAGGGTTTCAAGTTGGGCTTGAATTTTGGCGATCTCAGCAGCATCGAGACCCTCAAAGTTTAGGATTGGAGTGTTTGAGGAGGAAGCCATTGTTGCAGAGGAGAGAAAAGATCGAAGCTTGGAAGAAGATTTAGGGTTTGAGAGAATTAAGGATGCGGAAAAAAAAAATGACCGAGATAAGAGTTTATAAAGCACACCTCTTTCCTTCTTGATAAAGATCACAATCTTTCCCAAAGATCTTCTATCCAAATCCTAACGGCTAAGAATTTCCATAATGATGAATTTTCACCGCCATTAAGTCTTGTCTGCGTAGACGTCCTATCGTTCCCTGCAGAATTACTGTGCAACGGCTGGATTTTTCAAATGAGCAGTCACAACGGCTATACCTCTGCTGCATTGCTTATGTGATTGACGTCTGTTCTTTTGCAAAAATCTTCAAAAGTAATCAAAGATGTTCCTTTAATGCAACAATATTTGCAACCACTAGTTTCATACCTCGTTACCATGAGTGGATAAAAAGGCTATGTTTGAACAGACAAGGGACTTGAGACGTTCCATTCAAACTTTTTGTGGGCTGAGAATATTTTTGACATCCACACAATTATTCTCCGTTTAAAGGTGATAGAAAGAGGTTCATAGAGAACGTTTGTGTGGACTAGGCTAAGGGACAGTCTTATAACCAACCATCATTTCGGCTTGAAGTGAGGGATAAAATAGATCAAGTTGGTTATTTTGGGCTAAAAAGAAATCTGGGATGTAAGCAATATAGTTTCAGTTCCTTTTAGCATGCAATATTTAACAATTTCTAATATATACAACATCTATGCATAGAGGAATGATATACGCCATTAGAAAACTTGTCAAATGATATGTAGTTACCTGAGAAGTTACCTTTTTAGTCAGGCATTGAGGGAATAAAGGACCGGGACTTGTTTACTCCAAGGAAATCATTCCTAGTAACATCCTCAGATGTTCATAGGGTTTTCTATCCAAAGCCTTGGTGAAAATATCTGTCACTTGATTTTCAGTCCTACAATGATCCATCTTGATAAAACCTTTTTCAACATTATCTCTTAAGAAATGATGTCGAATATCTATATGTTTGGTTCTAGAGTGATGCACAGGATTTTTGGAGATATTGATGGCACTTGTATTATCACATAAGATAGGAATAGTTCCAAGAGACATACCAAAATCCACAAGTTGCTGTTTTAGCCACAATACCTGGGAACAACAGGCAACTGCTGCGACATACTCCGTTTCAGCCGTTAAAAGAGCAACTGAATTTTGCTTCTTCGATCCCCAAGACACCAAGCATGGTCCAAGGAATTGGGCCATCCCTAATGTGCTCTTCCTATCCACCAAGTGACCTGCAAAATCTGCATCCGAGAATCCGACAAGTTGGAACGAGTTGTGCCTTGGATACCATAGACATAACGCGTCGTTCCCTTTCAAGTAGCGTAGAATTCTCTTCACTTCTTTCAGATGTGTTTCTTTAGGATTGGCTTGAAATCTAGCACAGAGACACACACTGAACATAATATCTGGCCGACTGGCCGTTAGGTACAACAGGGAACCAATCATTCCTCGGTACATCGTTTGATCAACATCAACACCATTTAGATCAGCATCAAGACGAGTATTGGGAGAAATAGGGGTATCAAAACTCTTTGTAGAATCCATACCGTACTTCTTCAATAGTTCCTTGATGTACTTTTGTTGATGTACCTTTGTTCCCTCGTCAGTTTGCACCACTTGTAGTCCAAGAAAGAAAGTGAGCTCTCCGATCATGCTCATTTCAAACTCACTGCTCATAAGATTCTTGAAGCTTTCTACAAGTTTGGGGTTAGTAGAACCAAATATAATATCATCAACATAAACTTGAACTACTAAAACCTCACCGGCTTGTTCCCTTAGGAACAATGTTTTGTCGATCACACCACGTCTGTAACCATTGGCTAATAGAAACTGAGCGAATCTATCATACCAAGCACGAGGAGCCTGTTTAAGACCATAAAGAGCCTTATCCAACACATAGACATGGTCAGGGTGATCAACATCTTCAAATCCTGGAGGTTGTAGAACATAGACCTCCTCTTGTAGGTAACCATTCAGGAATGCTGTCTTCACGTCCATTTGATACAACTTGAATCCCTTGTGAGCAGCATAGGCGATTAGAAGACGGATGGCTTCTATTCATGCAACAGGAGCATACGTTTCATCGTAGTCAATTCCTTCTTGTTGATTGTATCCTTTTGCTACAAGTCTCGCCTTGTTCCTTGTGACCGCTCCGGTGTCATCAAGTTTATTCCTGAAAACCCACTTTGTTCCTATAGCCATCTTGTGCTTTGGCTTGGGAACTAGTCTCCATACCTTATTCCTCTCAAACTGATGTAGTTCCTCTTGCATAGCAACTATCCAGTCAGGGTCTTTTAATGCTTCCTTTACATTCTTTGGCTCTGCAAGAGAGATAAACGCATTGAAAGCACAAAAATTCTTAATAGAGGAACGAGTAAGCACACCTTTGTCGTATGGAGTGATGATGTTGTCAACAGGATGATCCCTCTTTTGATGATAGTTCCTGACTTCAATCTGAGTGGGATCTGTACTTGACTCCTCTTGTTCCTGTTGGCTTCTCGTTCCATGTGAAGTTCCTTCTCCATGATCTTCCTCAATGTCTTCAGTCTGTGAAGTATCATCTTCTGGAACCAATGCACTTTCTGTGCCATCTCTGTCCAAGTCAGGACTAGGAGGCGTAATATTTTCATTTGGAGCTTGTGCATTTGAATCTGGATCGACTTCATCATCTGAATCTGTGTTTAGAACCTTCAGTGCATCCTCGTTACTAGACAGGTTCCCTCCATTTTTGGACTCGTCAAAGACAACATGAATGCTTTCTTCAAACTTCTTAGTCCTTTTATTGAACACCTTGTAAGCCTTACTGTTGGATGCGTACCCCAGAAAGATGCCTTCATTACTCCTTGGATCAAACTTGCCTAGCTCGTCTTTTCCATTGTTGTGAATGAAACACCTGCATCCAAAGACTTTCAAGTGGGAAATATTTGGCTTTCTGCCCTTGATTAGTTCATATGGAGTTTTTGAAAAGTTGGAACGTATGGTGACTCGATTAATGATGTAGCAAGCAGTACCGACTGCCTCAGCCCAAAAGGACCGAGGCAAGTTACTTGCCAACATCATAGTACGAGCCATGTTCTGTAGTGTTCCGTTCTTCCTTTCTGCAACGCCGTTTTGTTGAGGAGTCCTCGGCGCAGAGAAGTTTTGAGACACTCCATGTTCATCACAGTAACTTTGAAACATGGAATTCTTGAACTCTGTTCCGTTGTCAGATCTGATAGCTTTCAGTTTTTGTTCTGTTGATGCTTCTACTTTCTTGATCCAGCTTTTGAATGCCATGAACGTCTCGTCTTTGGAACCTAGAGAGAGAGTCCATGTGTATCTAGTAAAATCATCAACAATAACAAAAATGTACCTGCTACCGCCATGACTTCTCACCCACATGGGACCGCACAAATCCATGTGTACCATGTCAAGAGGATGAGAGGTGCTCACTGACAACTTTGGCTGAAAAGATGATTTGCTTTGTTTTCCTTTTACACACTCTTCACATAAGCTTTCTTTTTCTGCAAGAACTTTGGGAAGTCCTATCACTAGATTTTGTGAGTAGAGTTTGTGGATTCCTCGATGGTTAGCGTGACCAAACCTTCTATGCCAGAGATCAGTTTTGTCGGCTATTGTAACAAAGCAGAGTTCTTCTTGTGGTTGGAAACTTGAGTCGACATAATACACATTGTTTCGCCTCTTTCCTTTCAGGACCACAAGATTTTGTTTCATATTCTTGATCATACAACCATCTGAGGTAAAGGTTACCTCGTTTTTCCCTTGGTCACAAAGCTGAGCAATACTCAACAAGTTGTAACCAAGACCTTTCACCAAGCTTACGTCTCTAACGCTGATTTTATCATTTAGGTTGACTTCACCTGTTCCAATGATTTCTCCTTGATTGTTGTTGCCAAAGGAAATGTTTCCTCTAGCGTTGTTTTGAAGTGAGGACAGAATACTCTTGTTCCCTGTCATGTGACATGAACACCCGTTGTCAAGGACCCAGCGGACGTTCCCCCTCACTTCAACCTGCAAGAAAGAAATCACGTTTTAACGACCCAGGCCTACTTAGCCTTCCCGGGTCGGTTAGCATAGCTCACAAAATGATGAATATTAGATTGCACTAAGGTAGCTTTCTGTGAACTCTTGGAACTAGAAGCAATATTTGAGGGATCAACATGATTTTTCCCTTTTTCATTTTTAGAATCTTGCTTCTTTTGAGGTTGTGGGGCCTGTTTCTTTCTTTTCTGATGAGATTTATCATACCCTTGATTTTTCTTACCAGACCACTGTTTCTTGTTGTTCCTTGTATTCTGGTTTTGAGCCCTTTTATTTGACATTTCTAGTCTAACCTTACAGTCTTTTTGAACATGACCTCCCCCACCACAGTGATAGCACACCCTATAGTATTCACCAAGATAGCGTTTAGGATGTGGTTTTTGGAGGGTTCGTTCCTTTGCTCGTTCCTTGGAAGGAACTTTATGCTGGTTCCCTTGAGACTGTTTTAGGTATATTTTATGAGCCGTTTTTCCAAAATACCATTCAGAGTTGTCATTAAGATTACTTTCAAGAATTTTGACTCTACTTTCTAGATGAACTACCTTATCTCTAGCGGATCGAAGTTCCCTAGCTTTTCTTTCCATTTTCTCTTCAAAGGTAAGATCATCTGGAGGATATTCAGATTTGTTTTTACCATAACCAATACCAGACCTAGCAGGACTGAACTCAATCTGAGTTCGTTTACTTAGTTCATGCTCTAATTCTTCATTTTTGAGTTTGTGAACAAGTAAATCTGACCTAAGTTCGTTATTGGTTTCAGTTAGAGTCTTAATATCTTTCTTATAATCTTCACATTCTGAACAAGGAACAACTGAAGTAACAGTAGTTTTTGATAATTTTTCTTCAAGATTTAGACATTTTTCATCAGAAGTTTCTATTTCATCTTGCATCTTTAAATTATCTTCAAACAACTTTTTAACAAGGATAACAAGATCAGACTGTTTAACACTCTCTATACTAGAAAGAAATTGTTCAGGAGTTACCTCTTGATTAACATCTTCAGTCTTCAGAGCCATGGCACAGATCTTTGAATCAGATTCATCATCTGAGTCAAGATCCCAGGCAGCGATGTAGGCCTTCTTCTTCTCGTTCCCAGTGTCGTTACCTTTGGGACAACTCTTTGCATAGTGACCCTTTTCCTGACAGTTGTAACAAGTAACGTCTTTGAGCTCCTTCTTCTCAAAGTTGTTTATTTCCTTCATGGCACCTTGCTTCTTGCCTCTCCTATAGAAGGATCTCATTGCTTTGGTTATGAGAGCTACGTCAGAATCTTCTCCTAGTTCACCGTCAATTCCTGCAGAGATATTTTCAATGGCCCTTTCCACTTTAAGAGCAATTCCCTTGCTAGAGCTTGAAGCACCACTATTCATTTTCTCATATCGCTCATAGTCAGTCAGTTTTCCAAAGATCTCATGAAGTTTGCAAGTCTTTGTGATTGGGTTCTCCTTGAGAAGTCCTCTTGTAACAACGTACGTGGGACCTAAGCCATCTACAATTGCAGAGACTTTCTCAGCATGGGTGACAGATTTCCCAATTCCAAGATGATTAATGCGATTGACCAAGCCTTCAAAACGAGATTGGTATGTGGCTATAGTTTCTCCATCTATCATCCTGAAGTTGTAGAACTCCTTCTTCGCGTCCTTCTGATGACTTTCTTTCAGATCAACGCTACCAATGTGCATTTGCTCAATGGCTTCCCATGCTTCTTTGGCAGTGTCACAGTTGACTACCCTTAGGAGATCTTCAGCACCCAAGGCATTGTTTAGTAGCATTTGTGCCTTGTAGTTCTTCTCCATTCCTGTCCATTCAGATTGGCCCCATTCTGTCTTCTTGTCCTTCTTTGCTTCAGGAACGACATAATCTCCATCTTCAATAACTGACCATGCTTGGTAGTCATTGCTTTTGAGCCAGGTGGCGAAGAGCTTTTTCCAGTGGTCATATTCTCCAAGAACAAGCAGTGGAGGCTTGTTGTTTCCAATTCCGACGTTGTGGTTGTTGTTCGAAGTCATTCTGTATTCCTGCACTAACACACAATCTAGAGCAATACCTACTCCGATACCAATTGTTGGATCGTGACGCGTTAGTAACAATACAGGGAACTAGTAAGGTTCCCTGGGCAGTTGGAACAATAGTTGTTCCATGGTTTCTCTTAGTTTTGATGATAACAAACTTAGTAAATATAACTTGCTTCTACATGTAAGTGTTTCAGGAAAACAGGTACATGGTTACGAGTGAAGGAACATCGTGAGGAACGATGGAGGGAACGAGTGACAGATTTAGGAAGTGCGTTTGAGAAGGAACGCGGCTTTCTATAAATGGCAAGTTACCTTATCTTCTGCGAGCGATCTTCTACGAAGATTCTACAGCTGTAGGCGGTTGCTTGAGAAGATAAAAGAGAGGATAAGATCAATCTTCACACGATCTTATCTTGGGAAATCCGAGATCATTCGGTTTTGGGAAGAATCGATATGGTTAAGGATCCGAAATCACAAACAATCTTTTTTCCTTATTGTGTGGGATTTGTTAAGTGGAATATCAGCGTAATTAGGCAAGAATTACGTGTGAGATCAGACTTGACTTATCTTATAAATAGCTAGGGTTAGCTAGGGTTAAAGGCGTGGTTTACGCCTTTAACCCTAGCTAACCCTAGCTATTTATAAGATAAGTCAAGTCTGATCTCACACGTAATTCTTGCCTAATTACGCTGATATTCCACTTAACAAATCCCACACAATAAGGAAAAAAGATTGTTTGTGATTTCGGATCCTTAACCATATCGATTCTTCCCAAAACCGAATGATCTCGGATTTCCCAAGATAAGATCGTGTGAAGATTGATCTTATCCTCTCTTTTATCTTCTCAAGCAACCGCCTACAGCTGTAGAATCTTCGTAGAAGATCGCTCGCAGAAGATAAGGTAACTTGCCATTTATAGAAAGCCGCGTTCCTTCTCAAACGCACTTCCTAAATCTGTCACTCGTTCCCTCCATCGTTCCTCACGATGTTCCTTCACTCGTAACCATGTACCTGTTTTCCTGAAACACTTACATGTAGAAGCAAGTTATATTTACTAAGTTTGTTATCATCAAAACTAAGAGAAACCATGGAACAACTATTGTTCCAACTGCCCAGGGAACCTTACTAGTTCCCTGTATTGTTACTAACGCGTCACGATCCAACAATTGGTATCGGAGTAGGTATTGCTCTAGATTGTGTGTTAGTGCAGGAATACAGAATGACTTCGAACAACAACCACAACGTCGGAATTGGAAACAACAAGCCTCCACTGCTTGTTCTTGGAGAATATGACCACTGGAAAAAGCTCTTCGCCACCTGGCTCAAAAGCAATGACTACCAAGCATGGTCAGTTATTGAAGATGGAGATTATGTCGTTCCTGAAGCAAAGAAGGACAAGAAGACAGAATGGGGCCAATCTGAATGGACAGGAATGGAGAAGAACTACAAGGCACAAATGCTACTAAACAATGCCTTGGGTGCTGAAGATCTCCTAAGGGTAGTCAACTATGACACTGCCAAAGAAGCATGGGAAGCCATTGAGCAAATGCACATTGGTAGCGTTGATCTGAAAGAAAGTCATCAGAAGGACGCGAAGAAGGAGTTCTACAACTTCAGGATGATAGATGGAGAAACTATAGCCACATACCAATCTCGTTTTGAAGGCTTGGTCAATCGCATTAATCATCTTGGAATTGGGAAATCTGTCACCCATGCTGAGAAAGTCTCTGCAATTGTAGATGGCTTAGGTCCCACGTACGTTGTTACAAGAGGACTTCTCAAGGAGAACCCAATCACAAAGACTTGCAAACTTCATGAGATCTTTGGAAAACTGACTGACTATGAGCGATATGAGAAAATGAATAGTGGTGCTTCAAGCTCTAGCAAGGGAATTGCTCTTAAAGTGGAAAGGGCCATTGAAAATATCTCTGCAGGAATTGACGGTGAACTAGGAGAAGATTCTGACGTAGCTCTCATAACCAAAGCAATGAGATCCTTCTATAGGAGAGGCAAGAAGCAAGGTGCCATGAAGGAAATAAACAACTTTGAGAAGAAGGAGCTCAAAGACGTTACTTGTTACAACTGTCAGGAAAAGGGTCACTATGCAAAGAGTTGTCCCAAAGGTAACGACACTGGGAACGAGAAGAAGAAGGCCTACATCGCTGCCTGGGATCTTGACTCAGATGATGAATCTGATTCAAAGATCTGTGCCATGGCTCTGAAGACTGAAGATGTTAATCAAGAGGTAACTCCTGAACAATTTCTTTCTAGTATAGAGAGTGTTAAACAGTCTGATCTTGTTATCCTTGTTAAAAAGTTGTTTGAAGATAATTTAAAGATGCAAGATGAAATAGAAACTTCTGATGAAAAATGTCTAAATCTTGAAGAAAAATTATCAAAAACTACTGTTACTTCAGTTGTTCCTTGTTCAGAATGTGAAGATTATAAGAAAGATATTAAGACTCTAACTGAAACCAATAACGAACTTAGGTCAGATTTACTTGTTCACAAACTCAAAAATGAAGAATTAGAGCATGAACTAAGTAAACGAACTCAGATTGAGTTCAGTCCTGCTAGGTCTGGTATTGGTTATGGTAAAAACAAATCTGAATATCCTCCAGATGATCTTACCTTTGAAGAGAAAATGGAAAGAAAAGCTAGGGAACTTCGATCCGCTAGAGATAAGGTAGTTCATCTAGAAAGTAGAGTCAAAATTCTTGAAAGTAATCTTAATGACAACTCTGAATGGTATTTTGGAAAAACGGCTCATAAAATATACCTAAAACAGTCTCAAGGGAACCAGCATAAAGTTCCTTCCAAGGAACGAGCAAAGGAACGAACCCTCCAAAAACCACATCCTAAACGCTATCTTGGTGAATACTATAGGGTGTGCTATCACTGTGGTGGGGGAGGTCATGTTCAAAAAGACTGTAAGGTTAGACTAGAAATGTCAAATAAAAGGGCTCAAAACCAGAATACAAGGAACAACAAGAAACAGTGGTCTGGTAAGAAAAATCAAGGGTATGATAAATCTCATCAGAAAAGAAAGAAACAGGCCCCACAACCTCAAAAGAAGCAAGATTCTAAAAATGAAAAAGGGAAAAATCATGTTGATCCCTCAAATATTGCTTCTAGTTCCAAGAGTTCACAGAAAGCTACCTTAGTGCAATCTAATATTCATCATTTTGTGAGCTATGCTAACCGACCCGGGAAGGCTAAGTAGGCCTGGGTCGTTAAAACGTGATTTCTTTCTTGCAGGTTGAAGTGAGGGGGAACGTCCGCTGGGTCCTTGACAACGGGTGTTCATGTCACATGACAGGGAACAAGAGTATTCTGTCCTCACTTCAAAACAACGCTAGAGGAAACATTTCCTTTGGCAACAACAATCAAGGAGAAATCATTGGAACAGGTGAAGTCAACCTAAATGATAAAATCAGCGTTAGAGACGTAAGCTTGGTGAAAGGTCTTGGTTACAACTTGTTGAGTATTGCTCAGCTTTGTGACCAAGGGAAAAACGAGGTAACCTTTACCTCAGATGGTTGTATGATCAAGAATATGAAACAAAATCTTGTGGTCCTGAAAGGAAAGAGGCGAAACAATGTGTATTATGTCGACTCAAGTTTCCAACCACAAGAAGAACTCTGCTTTGTTACAATAGCCGACAAAACTGATCTCTGGCATAGAAGGTTTGGTCACGCTAACCATCGAGGAATCCACAAACTCTACTCACAAAATCTAGTGATAGGACTTCCCAAAGTTCTTGCAGAAAAAGAAAGCTTATGTGAAGAGTGTGTAAAAGGAAAACAAAGCAAATCATCTTTTCAGCCAAAGTTGTCAGTGAGCACCTCTCATCCTCTTGACATGGTACACATGGATTTGTGCGGTCCCATGTGGGTGAGAAGTCATGGCGGTAGCAGGTACATTTTTGTTATTGTTGATGATTTTACTAGATACACATGGACTCTCTTTCTAGGTTCCAAAGACGAGACGTTCATGGCATTCAAAAGCTGGATCAAGAAAGTAGAAGCATCAACAGAACAAAAACTGAAAGCTATCAGATCTGACAACGGAACAGAGTTCAAGAATTCCATGTTTCAAAGTTACTGTGATGAACATGGAGTGTCTCAAAACTTCTCTGCGCCGAGGACTCCTCAACAAAACGGCGTTGCAGAAAGGAAGAACGGAACACTACAGAACATGGCTCATACTATGATGTTGGCAAGTAACTTGCCTCGGTCCTTTTGGGCTGAGGCAGTCGGTACTGCTTGCTACATCATTAATCGAGTCACCATACGTTCCAACTTTTCAAAAACTCCATATGAACTAATCAAGGGCAGAAAGCCAAATATTTCCCACTTGAAAGTCTTTGGATGCAGGTGTTTCATTCACAACAATGGAAAAGACGAGCTAGGCAAGTTTGATCCAAGGAGTGATGAAGGCATCTTTCTGGGGTACGCATCCAACAGTAAGGCTTACAAGGTGTTCAATAAAAGGACTAAGAAGTTTAAAGAAAGCATTCATGTTGTCTTTGACGAGTCCAAAAATGGAGGGAACCTGTCTAGTAACGAGGATGCACTGAAGGTTCTAAACACAGATTCAGATGATGAAGTCGATCCAGATTCAAATGCACAAGCTCCAAATGAAAATATTACGCCTCCTAGTCCTGACTTGGACAGAGATGGCACAGAAAGTGCATTGGTTCCAGAAGATGATACTTCACAGACTGAAGACATTGAGGAAGATCATGGAGAAGGAACTTCACATGGAACGAGAAGCCAACAGGAACAAGAGGAGTCAAGTACAGATCCCACTCAGATTGAAGTCAGGAACTATCATCAAAAGAGGGATCATCCTGTTGACAACATCATCACTCCATACGACAAAGGTGTGCTTACTCGTTCCTCTATTAAGAATTTTTGTGCTTTCAATGCGTTTATCTCTCTTGCAGAGCCAAAGAATGTAAAGGAAGCATTAAAAGACCCTGACTGGATAGTTGCTATGCAAGAGGAACTACATCAGTTTGAGAGGAATAAGGTATGGAGACTAGTTCCCAAGCCAAAGCACAAGATGGCTATAGGAACAAAGTGGGTTTTCAGGAATAAACTTGATGACACCGGAGCGGTCACAAGGAACAAGGCGAGACTTGTAGCAAAAGGATACAATCAACAAGAAGGAATTGACTACGATGAAACGTATGCTCCTGTTGCATGAATAGAAGCCATCCGTCTTCTAATCGCCTATGCTGCTCACAAGGGATTCAAGTTGTATCAAATGGACGTGAAGACAGCATTCCTGAATGGTTACCTACAAGAGGAGGTCTATGTTCTACAACCTCCAGGATTTGAAGATGTTGATCACCCTGACCATGTCTATGTGTTGGATAAGGCTCTTTATGGTCTTAAACAGGCTCCTCGTGCTTGGTATGATAGATTCGCTCAGTTTCTATTAGCCAATGGTTACAGACGTGGTGTGATCGACAAAACATTGTTCCTAAGGGAACAAGCCGGTGAGGTTTTAGTAGTTCAAGTTTATGTTGATGATATTATATTTGGTTCTACTAACCCCAAACTTGTAGAAAGCTTCAAGAATCTTATGAGCAGTGAGTTTGAAATGAGCATGATCGGAGAGCTCACTTTCTTTCTTGGACTACAAGTGGTGCAAACTGACGAGGGAACAAAGGTACATCAACAAAAGTACATCAAGGAACTATTGAAGAAGTACGGTATGGATTCTACAAAGAGTTTTGATACCCCTATTTCTCCCAATACTCGTCTTGATGCTGATCTAAATGGTGTTGATGTTGATCAAACGATGTACCGAGGAATGATTGGTTCCCTGTTGTACCTAACGGCCAGTCGGCCAGATATTATGTTCAGTGTGTGTCTCTGTGCTAGATTTCAAGCCAATCCTAAAGAAACACATCTGAAAGAAGTGAAGAGAATTCTACGCTACTTGAAAGGGAACGACGCGTTATGTCTATGGTATCCAAGGCACAACTCGTTCCAACTTGTCGGATTCTCGGATGCAGATTTTGCAGGTCACTTGGTGGATAGGAAGAGCACATTAGGGATGGCCCAATTCCTTGGACCATGCTTGGTGTCTTGGGGATCGAAGAAGCAAAATTCAGTTGCTCTTTTAACGGCTGAAACGGAGTATGTCGCAGCAGTTGCCTGTTGTTCCCAGGTATTGTGGCTAAAACAGCAACTTGTGGATTTTGGTATGTCTCTTGGAACTATTCCTATCTTATGTGATAATACAAGTGCCATCAATATCTCCAAAAATCCTGTGCATCACTCTAGAACCAAACATATAGATATTCGACATCATTTCTTAAGAGATAATGTTGAAAAAGGTTTTATCAAGATGGATCATTGTAGGACTGAAAATCAAGTGACAGATATTTTCACCAAGGCTTTGGATAGAAAACCCTATGAACATCTGAGGATGTTACTAGGAATGATTTCCTTGGAGTAAACAAGTCCCGGTCCTTTATTCCCTCAATGCCTGACTAAAAAGGTAACTTCTCAGGTAACTACATATCATTTGACAAGTTTTCTAATGGCGTATATCATTCCTCTATGCATAGATGTTGTATATATTAGAAATTGTTAAATATTGCATGCTAAAAGGAACTGAAACTATATTGCTTACATCCCAGATTTCTTTTTAGCCCAAAATAACCAACTTGATCTATTTTATCCCTCACTTCAAGCCGAAATGATGGTTGGTTATAAGACTGTCCCTTAGCCTAGTCCACACAAACGTTCTCTATGAACCTCTTTCTATCACCTTTAAACGGAGAATAATTGTGTGGATGTCAAAAATATTCTCAGCCCACAAAAAGTTTGAATGGAACGTCTCAAGTCCCTTGTCTGTTCAAACATAGCCTTTTTATCCACTCATGGTAACGAGGTATGAAACTAGTGGTTGCAAATATTGTTGCATTAAAGGAACATCTTTGATTACTTTTGAAGATTTTTGCAAAAGAACAGACGTCAATCACATAAGCAATGCAGCAGAGGTATAGCCGTTGTGACTGCTCATTTGAAAAATCCAGCCGTTGCACAGTAATTCTGCAGGGAACGATAGGACGTCTACGCAGACAAGACTTAATGGCGGTGAAAATTCATCATTATGGAAATTCTTAGCCGTTAGGATTTGGATAGAAGATCTTTGGGAAAGATTGTGATCTTTATCAAGAAGGAAAGAGGTGTGCTTTATAAACTCTTATCTCGGTCATTTTTTTTACCGCATCCTTAATTCTCTCAAACCCTAAATCTTCTTCCAAGCTTCGATCTTTTCTCTCCTCTGCAACAATGGCTTCCTCCTCAAACACTCCAATCCTAAACTTTGAGGGTCTCGATGCTGCTGAGATCGCCAAAATTCAAGCCCAACTTGAAACCCTCAAAAAGGCCAAACTTTCCTCTCCCTCTCCAATCTCCAAACTCGAAACCAAATTCGATGCTGTTTCCGACACTGGTGTGGCCACCACTGATATGGCCTCATCGGCAAAAGACACTGAGGATGACAAATCTGAGAAGGATCACTCTGTGGTTCCCTCGGACAACCCCTCTGAGAAGGCTGCTGAAACAGAGGATGCCCAGGAAAGCAAGGATGCAATGGAGAAGGAAGAGGTGAACTCGCCTCCGAAGGACACCACCGCTGAACCTGAAAAGGAGGCGTTTGTGCCGATAAGTGAGCGACCAGGATGGGTGAAGCCGACAAGTCGTGGCAAGCGAAAGGCGAAAAAGAGTGTTCCTCCCCTACCGTCTCAGATTTTTCACATCTCTGACTCGGAAAGAACCCTTTCCCCCGCAACCAAAAAGCCGAAGGTCACTCCTTCTGGATCCAAGTACGCCCTTCGCTCCACCGTTCCTAAGGAACAGGTGGCTCAGGAATCCTCAGAAGAAGAAGAAGATCCAGAGGAAGAGGAAGAAGTGGTTGGTTCGGGCTCTGATGATGGTGAGGAAGAAGAAGAAGAAGAAAAGAACGACTCTGTTGGTGAAGGTGATGAAGAAGAGGCTGAGATAGAAGAAGAGGTTGAAAAGGACCTCAAGTCTGCAAAGGCGCAAGGCAAACTGCCAATGGAACCAGCGGCAAGCTCCAAGAAGGATCGCTCAAAGAAGGTTGTCCCTCCTCTGGTGATCGCCGAAGCATTCCTGAAAAGCCATGACTTGGAGGAGTTTTGGGAACTTCTCAAGTTCCAGGGATGGGAGAAAATATGTGACGCTGGAGTCAAGGTAGATTTGTCCCTACTTTCCCAATTCTTTCAATCCTATCAACTAGCCAATCTCTCTACTGGTCCAATGGGTTTTGCTACTGCGGGTGGGATGTAAATTTCTTTCTCTTTGGGATCTGTTGCCACAATTCTGAAGGTGCCTGCTGAAGGATATGGGGATGTTCACACATCAAGTAACTGGCCAAGGAACAAAGCTCAGTTAATCAGGCGGGTCATGGGAAAAGTTCCTGCCTCTGGTCCCTACTTAACCACCGACTTGAGCTACACTCCAAGGATTGCACATCAGTTTCTCATCAAGGTTATTGTTCCAAGGCTGGAGAAGAGGACTACGCTCACTATCAATGATATGATTCTGCTGGACAAGTTTTTAAGGAAGGAACGTATCAGTCTTCCGGAGATTATGATGAGGCAAATGGCTAAGTGCACTGGGAAGAAGCATAGCATACCTTATCCTCACTTTGTGAAGGCTATACTGAAGGAACGAAAGGCTTATCTGCCTACAAAAGAGGAGTTATTTGGATTACCCCTGGAGATGCGCAATATCTCGAGGATGAGCTTTCAGGGTGATTCAAAGGGAACAGCTGCAAAGAAGACTGCCCAGAAGGATGTTGGGAGTTCTTCGCTGAGTGAAGGTGTTTCTGCCAAGTTGTTGATCGAGCTTCAAAAGATTTCCTCTCAGCTGAGTACCATCATTGGGTACCTGGCTAAGAGAGACATTGACACTGCTGCTGCTGATTCCACCTCCTCCGAACCATGATGTGGACCCTCTCTAGTTCCTTAGCCCATCTATCCCCAGCTTAAAATTTTTTTTGTTTCTTGGATGTTAAGACTTTTTATGTTTTATGTTTTCTCTGGCTGTGATTCCTGCGACAATTATCTATAATAATAACTATCTTTTGTTTATGAATGGTTTAAGTTTCAATTAAATTTGTTCATTTGCTCTGTGTTTTGCTTGATGATTGTTGACCTTTTGATGATGTCAAAAGGGGGAAGTAAGGAAAAATGCAGAGATGCGTTCTATCCAGGAAATACAGAGGGAACTTTGGCTGAGGGGGAATAAGTTGTTACCTCTGACAAGTAGGAACAACAGTGCATTTGTTAAGGGGGAACCATACAGGAATTTTTTTCCTGATCTATATTTCTATTGGTTTCTAGACATGCATTTTTGTATAGGTTTGTCATCATCAAAAAGGGGGAAATTGTTGGAACAATAGTTGTTCCATGGTTTCTCTTAGTTTTGATGATAACAAACCTAGTAAATATAACTTGCTTCTACATGTAAGTGTTTCAGGAAAACAGGTACATGGTCACGAGTGAAGGAACATCGTGAGGAACGATGGAGGGAACGAGTGACAGATTTAGGAAGTGCGTCTGAGAAGGAACGCGACTTTCTATAAATGGCAAGTTACCTTATCTTCTGCGAGCGATCTTCTACGAAGATTCTACAGCTGTAGGCGGTTGCTTAAGGAGATAAAAGAGAGGATAAGATCAATCTTCACACGATCTTATCTTGGGAAATCCGAGATCATTCGGTTTGGGGAAGAATCGACATGATTGAGGATCCGAAATCACAAACAATCTTTTTCCTTATTGTGTGGGATTTGTTAAGTGGATTATCATCGTAATTAGGCAAGAATTACGTGTGAGATCAGACTTGACTTATCTTATAAATAGCTAGGGTTAGCTAGGGTTAAAGGTGTGGTTTTCGAGTGGTTGAAGACGAAGAACTTGAGAAGAGAGCTTTTCAAGTGTATGAGTGTGTGGCTTTTTCCGGTGAAGAATCCACAAGTAAGTCAGTAGTTTACTTTCGATTTAGGTTTACGCTTAGGGTTGTAGAAGTCTAGTTGGTTGAACTTCGGTCGGAGCCGTAGTTACCAAGGGAACTTTGGTAGGAGCCTTAGTTACTAGACTTGCCTTGTAATCGTTGAAACTTAATAAAAGTATTCTATTGAAAATCCTCTGAGAAGGAGTCTCAGGGGTAGAGGTTTTTCTTTCTACAACTGATTGGTCGGACAGAAGGTTTCCTCTATAAATTCTGTGTTCTTACTGTTTATTTCCGCTGCCCAGGGAACCTTACTAGTTCCCTGTATTGTTACTAACGCGTCACGATCCAACAATATGTGAAAAATATAAAAGGATAACTAGAATTAAACGGAGTATGTATTTTGAGGGAAGTTTTAGAAAGATGTATATTTACAATCAATTTTTTGAATCCCATAGAGGTACTCTATAAACAGAGTTACTATTATTCTAATATAAATTAACACCCTAAAAAAAGATAAATAAAAGGTAGAACTTAGATAACCCAAGTAACAAATAAATAAATAAAAGGTAGAACTTAGTTCTTTTCGCAATATCTTATCGATTTGTTCCTCTCATTGTTGATCCAGGTATTCGGAACCTCATCTGTCAAGATGCTCTTACAGCCACTAGCCTGTTGAGCGAGCTGTCCTAAGTCCTAATTACTTTCCTTATAAAAAACTACAAAAAAAAAAATTATTTGCAATAACTATTTCCTTATGCTTTTCTCAAAATGTTGAGTACCACAATGAAGAGTCAAGACAGGTCAGGAGGAGGTCTAGGTCGTCCCAACAATTACGGCCAAGTCGGCCCATTAGGCCGGCCCAACAGAAGCCCATTAACAAGGTATTCCATTATGGTGCTTCATAGAATTTGGTCCATTCAGACATAGACTTCTTCCAGGCATCAATGATAATCAATTTAGGTTAATTGCTCAAAACATTCTCAGCCGTAATTGTTCACATCTCATGTCTATTATTGTCTATACATGAGATGTGAACAACGTACAGACAATAATAAGAGCAACAACAATAATATACATCATACATGCACATATTTTGAAAGGATTTGTTTTATGGCTCAAACCATGATTTTACATAAGGATTAGAACAAGCACAGATGACAAATCAATCATGTAGTCATGTACTCGTGTATATATAACTATCTATAGTTTTACATAAAGATTACGAAGAAGAGTACTAATTACATAGGTTTTTTGCAGCTTACTACTCACTAAGTACTATATAAAGAGAATAGAAAGTGAGTAGAAACTGTGTATATGAACTCTGTATCTTTGTTATTGACGAACAAGATTAGCTTTTTTTTCTTGGTCCAAAGACGAACCAGATTATTTAGTTAATACAGGTTTTTGTGACTTATCGAACAAGACAACTTGCTTAACAATATATTAACCTAACCACCTAAGGAAATCTAAATAAATATTAAAGCAATCTAAATAATACTATTATTATCAAAATCTGTCAAGTGTTTCCCCAATATTAAACACTACTCACATATATATTAAAATGTATTAATTTGTTAAAATTAAGTTAAAGGTACTTAATAGCTATAATCAATCATCAATCCTTATTTATAAAATTTAAACACAATTCGTGCTTGACATTAAAATTTAAAATCATAAAATTTAAAAGATAAAGTGCACGAGTAATCGAAAATAAGGCAATACTATTTGTAGATGTGCTTGAAAAAAAGAGAGGAATATTTATTCAAGAATGCATGTCATGACAACCAAAAATCATAATTATTTGATTCCACGCCTTCTTACTGTGTATCTTCACATGCTGCTTCCCGTCTCTATCTCTCTACATGTCACCATCTAAATTATGGTATTTATCATATATATGTCATATTTTTCTTCATAATTATTCTTGTTTTTATTAATCAATGCGATTTAATTATTTGTCACGTACAGTCGAAGAATCTAAATTCATCTCCAAATTGCTAAAAGTAAGAAGCTAGCTTTATTCCAATATTAATTGACATGTAGGGAAGATATATACTGACACATAACAAACCTACCTACAAAAATAAAAAAACGGGAACAAATTAACTTGGTGAAAAAACATCAACTGGATTAACTCATGTCCCGATTTTGTTAATTAAACTTAATTTTTAATGGGTCAAAATAACGGTGTCTTCTCTTTTGACTTTATTATTATAAACGAAGTTGGAGCACGCATTACCTAGAGAAATAAAAAATGTGCAAACCACTCGATTATTTCGACTAGTCATTGCATTGAGAAAGAAAATCTTGGAAGTTTTTCGAGGTGAAATGGTAAAGATAGAGATTGAAGGCGATAATATGAACCTTATCAATGTCATTCATAACGTTTGGAGCTATGTATATGGTGACCAACTATATTCTGAAGCTTGACATCGCACGCTAAGGGAAATCTGGAGCTGAAAACCTTATGTGCAAAATTTCATTCGCTTAAATGAACCAGGATATTAGTTGATCTTCCCACTAATTATATCCTATCAAAACGAAGAAGAAAATATAAAAGTATACAACCATTGGTTAGAAAGAAAATTTCAAAAATCAGTACACTATATATATTCAAACCATTAATTGTTTATGTGTTTACATTGTTTAAACTTTAAAGGTGCAAGGTTTCCGATGAGTCTTTTGAATCGAAGACCTTTGGATACTATTTTTAGAGGCTTAACCGCTTGATTAAATGTTCGAAGACCCTTTAATATACTTACTTAATACTATAGATGTTATTAAATAAATATTCTTTTATTTTATGTCCTTAGAGTATATAATAAGTATTTTAAAAGAAATTGTTAGTGTATGAATGTCTACGAAATGCTATTTTAGACGACTTCTTCAATCAATAATTAAAAAATATAGATTATTTATTATGATTTTATCAAATTATTGAATATGTTTTAAGTGTAGATCATTATTAGGGTATTGTAAAGTGAGGAGAAAAGAGAGTGATTAAAGTTTAAAATTAAGGAGTTGAGATTGAAAAAAATGAAAACGAGTGACTAAATTCCTAATAAATTATTTTTAGTTTAATCATGCATTCTAGCATACAAAATTTATATAACTTGCTAAACGGAGTATTATTCTACTTGTCTTTCTAACCTCAAAACCTTGTTCAACAAAACTTGTCCATTTAGGATTTTTATTTAATTAATATATTTAAAATTGTTTATATTGACTTTTTTCTCTCTATCTATTGGCTATAAAGGGTAATTGGTAATTAATGTGTGAGTACATTTAGAAAATTTTGGATTTTCAATAATATTTTTTATATTTTTAATGAGTTTCTTAATATATGTGAAAAAAATCTAAAAATACAAGTAGAATAAAACGGATGGAGTATGAACTTACATGTGATGTGCAAAGAAACTTAAACACCATGAATTAATATGCATTTTAAATTAATATTTATATGTGAAATTTTAAACATGCACTTCAAGCATATAGTATATTAATAACTAAAATGTAAAAAAAAAAAAAAAAAACTTAAACGCCATGAATTAATATGCATTTTAAATTAATATTTATATGTGAAATTTTAAACATGCACTTCAAGCATATAGTATATTAATAACTAAAATGTAAAAAAAAAAAAAAAAAAACTTAAACGCCATGAATGTTTTTTGATACATTAATCTTCAAATTCCCCCAAAAAACATGAGAATGGGAATCAAGAAGACAAATTCAAATTGGTGACAAAAGCTTAATTCCCAATTGAAATTGGTGACAAAAGACAACACGGTATTGATCTCAGGCCGGATCGTCTGCTACTCATTGTGCTACAAATACTGCTACTCCAATAAATTCAGGCCACATGTCACTTTATTTAATCAATTAATATTTAAAACAAAAAAAACAATCCCTTATTTCAGTATTTCTTTCTTGGAGGCTCAAATATTTTATCAGTATCCTTCTCTTTCCAATCCCGATTTTATCCTAACAACTCAATGTTCCTCTTTAGTTCAAAGTCACCACCTTGACATAATCTTCAAACTTCACTACAAGTCCACAACCTAATAACCCTTTTTAATGAAACCAAATTGAAAGTGAGTGCGTGACCTACTGTATACGTACGCAATACTATCTATGATTACATGTAATTATTTGAATTAGATTGCGTATTGAAAGTTTAATTTACTAAAAGTTTAAAGTTTTGAAAAAAACTCAAATCTTGAAAGAATTTATTCAGATAATTTGTGAATCTTGTGTGTATGCTACTATGCTATACACATTTATCACTAAATCAATTTTTAATATGTAGAATTGTGGAATGTGAGAAATACAAGATTGAGATAATGGGAAATGTAGAGAAAAAACGATGTATAGAGAAGGTGGAGAAGATGAGAGAATAACAAGGAAAGAGAGAGTTTATTAATTTTGGAAACGGGAGTTTTCATATTATTTTGTATTTTGCTTAAATGCTAAAATTACTTTATTAAAAGAACATGTGGCATAATATGAGTGGTGGCACATACTTAATAGCATAATTGGTAGTAGATGATCCCGAGTGGATTGATCTACGCAGTAGTACTCACATTAATTACAAGCTATTGAAATATTGACCAAATTTAACACGTATTGTATCAACCATAATATAAGCTTATATGCAAAATTTTAAATATATAATCCTCACACGGTTCATCGTAAACATAACCTAATTGAATCAAGATGGTTCATCATATACATTTTGTATGTATTGAACTACTATGTAATTCGGATTTATACTTGGCCTTTTTTTTTTTTTAGCTTCTTGTAATCAAGCGCGAATCAAATGAACACCCAGGTGTTGCTCGCTTCTTTTTGGGTGTGAAGCTTTTCCTTCCTTTTGCCGCATTTCGCTCAAAGGATTGAAGGGAGATAGTGCATCAGGCTGTTCGCGAGAACATAATTGGAATAAATCAGAGTCGAAGCGACAAGCGCTTGCCTCTATCATTAGCTCAGGTAGTTTCCATTTCTGGTTATGTTCATCAAGAACCGAAAGCAAAGCGCTATGCCGGGATCGGGTTTTCGTTACTCAAGCCGACATTCTCGCTTCCGCTTCTTCTTGCCTGCGAGGATCTTTTTCTCCCTGCCGGTCTTAGACAGATTGGATCCAAACGCCGTAAGGTGTTGGGTTAAGTCCCGCAACGAGCGCAACCCTCGTATTTAGTTGCCAGCGTTGGCCGATCAAACCCGTTAAAGGAAGCCTAATCAAAGCATATTCTGAAAAATATTTGATAGTCGCCTAATGTGTGCGTAAGGCGTAAATGAAACCTAGTCAAAACTTCTTCTAAAACAGTGGGTACTCATATTACAAATATGTTTACACATTGTTCGTATATGTAACGGCTTACGTACGTACATATATTATATTATCGTTATAACTTTTTGTTCCAAAGATATTATCATCATGGTTAACTATCGTTTTTTTTTTGGTCAACATGAGCTAACTATCTTTCACACGTGTTAGACTAACCTCAACCAATTCTTGAATAAATTGCATTATATTCGATACATTTATAAACAGCTTGTAAATTTATTTATTTTTTTGTCTTTCGTCCGGTTCGATTAACCGGGATTAATCTATGTCCGGACCGAGTACTGCATGGGTTTATTGAATGACCCTCCTAATTCATTTTTTTTCATACATGTCGCTAGGAATATTTGAACTTCGAACCTCCTAAACAAATGTTTAAGAAGTCTAGCACCTCATTCCACCAGATCAATTAATTATTGATATAAACAAGTTGTAATATGTATTAGCTGTGATTTAACATTGACTTTCATATACTACGTTTTTATATATATCTTCAAACAAACTAATCATCGGCAAAATTTTAGCTAACCTGCTTTTAAAAAAACGAGTAATATTTATACAAAAACGAGTAATATTTAAACCATTAGATAACAGCTTATCTAAACTTACCATACAAAGGTTACGGAATGACGAATTGAGACACAACAAGAACATCCAAGTGTGGACCTGTCCGCAGGTGATCACAATTATTTTTAGGGCCCCACAATCCCACCACCAATGATTGATCATCCCCTCTGTTCTTCTGCTGGCAAAAGCCCAAATCCCATCTCTTTCTCCCCTCAAATTCCTTCATCCCCTCCCATACCCTTTTCTCTGCAAAATCCCCCCTCTCTTAAACCCTCAAAAAAACCCTCCTCTCCTCCTTAAATCCTTTCTCTCCATGCTCTAACAACCGATAATGATAAAGACCGCGTTTTTAATCCTCCTCCTGACCTCCGCGACCCTCAAAACGGCGTCGTCGCGGCCAATCAAAACGACGCCGTCGATATACGACGCGCTGACGTCACACGGGCTTCCGATGGGGCTCTTACCCAAGGGGATAAAGAATTATACTTTGGACGAGGAAGGGCGATTTGAGGTGTTCCTGGACCAGGCTTGCAACGCCAAGTTCGAGAGCCAGCTCCACTACGATCGAAACCTCTCCGGCACGCTCACCCCAGGCCGCATCGGAAACCTCACCGGAATTTCCGCTCAGGAGCTCTTCCTCTGGTTTCCGGTCAGGGGAATCCGCGTCGACGTCCCGAGCTCCGGCTTGATTTACTTCGACGTCGGCGTTGTGTTCAAGCAATTCTCCGTTTCGCTCTTCGAAACGCCGCCGGATTGCTTGGCCGCCACTCTCCCGCCCGGTCTCGAATTCGGAAATTCGATTGTCAATGATCTCTTACAGGTAAATTGAATTGAAATTGCTCTGTAATTTGCTTAATTCGTGCGATTTCTGAATGTTTGAATTATCAATTTCACCAGAGGGAATCTGGAAGAGAATCGATTTGAATCGAGAGGGAGGAACCAGAGTTTAGGGGCGGAATTTCACTTGTACATGTTTTGCTTCGACAATTTTTGTTTTCTGTACCGGCTCAAGAGATGGAATCGGAAATGGAGGATGAAATTGAAGAGACATTTTTGGCCCTTGGAGGTTTGGAAGGCTGGAGAGAAAATGGAGGTAAATTGCAGAGGATTAAATAAGAAGAAAAGGCCGCAAGAATTGGGTATTGGATGAATCATTCACAGGTGATCATCATTATACCCAGATAAGTTTAATTTATGTGATTTTTATATATTTTTCTTCTTATATACATGGGGATGGAAATCGAGCTATTCAATATCTTGGTACATATGAATAATAAGATTCATAAAGCAAAGAAATTCATGCTTGGGTCAAATAATGAAACCATTTTCTGGAAATCTAAACAAATGAGGTTTTAATTTCCCTTATTAAAGTTAAATTCATTGATCTTTGTTTGCAATCAGTACATAACTTGATGAAACTATTTTCGTTTGTTACCTAGAACGATGTCTCTGCCATGAACTTGATTTGTCGACCTTGACTTTGGGGAAAAAAATCGGCTTTAGATGATAATAATAAATTGACGCCCGAAGCCCTTTTCTTGTAGTGCTAAAACAGTGACTTAACTTTGGGACTAGAGTAGTACCCTATTTTATAAAGCCTCAAACCTAGATTAACACATCTATCACTTGCATATGAACCAATATTCTTACTTTTGCTTGAAGAAAATCTATGTGGACAGGGCAAGGCGCCGATCGGGCAAAAAGTTGTTTTTGTTTTGTTTTTCTTTAATTTTAAAAAATGTGACAAAATTGACAAGTGTGCATTGAAAAAGGGCTTTGCCAGCTAATGGTATATTTGCAAATGGAGAAAAGGTGAAAAATATAGATCGATCGAGCATTGCATGTGGAGCTAGTTGGACAAGCGGGACAAAATGATGGGAAAAAAGCAAAGCCTTTTTTATAGACTTGTTTCTCGTATCCATTAATAATATGTGGGCAAATCAAATCTTGTCTTTATTTACTGTAAAGGGGTTCGAAGAAAAAGACTTGTGAGTTCATTTCTCTTTTGTTTTCTATCCAGCCAAACTCGTTAGGAATCTTGATCTTTGCCAATAGCAGACGAGCATATTTATCCCACCCAACAATGACACTCTCTGAAACAGATCTAGCTATAAAAATTCTCGGTGGCTCTGATGAGTTCATCTTTGGAGATATATATGATAGAATTGATGTGTATCCATTTAATTTGTGGTCCAATTCAACTTGAAGTAGTAGTGTAGTGTTTTGCTGTGTTGTCGTCCCATGTGAGCATGTGGGTTTCTAACGTTTGATCCAGCATAGGTTCGGATTTTTGTGATACGTGGTGCATCCCATACAGAGACGTGGATTCAAATCACACTGGTTTGACGGGTTGTCAATTTCGGCCTCTCCATATATCAGGTCAAATTGTTTTATTGATTTTACTTTTACGGGTCGAGTCACTAGCTTATACTAGCCGAGCTGTTAGGAATTTGAGCACACGATTTTGCGCGAATATAAATTGTTATGAACGAAATATAAAGGTGACACAGATTTTAACGCGGGGAATTCCAAGATTTGGGAGAGCAAAACTCATAAACACTAAGAGGCAAAACTTGGGAATTGAAGAAGATTATACTTTACATATAAGAGATTAAGCATATCAATGTGGGTTCCATTCAACAACATTGAGGAGAGGCAATGGAATAGAGATAATAACTTACTATAGTCTAATTTTCCTAAACTCGTTGTCATATTAATTTCCTAACATCTCATCTACAAGAGATCGATCAACTTGGTGTTTGTAGACTTCACGTACGATCGAATTCCTAACATGATGGATAGAACAGAACAATCTGACATCAAAGATAAATGATAGGATAATATTGTATACATGTGTAGATTATAAATTCCGTAAGATAGAACTGAATTAAGTGGGCATGCAAGCGACTTTGGTCCTTGTCAAAGTGGTTCCCATCTTTCTTTCTTTCTTTTCACATGCATGTATTTTATTATCTTCAATTTGTGGGTTCCATTCAAGAACATTGTGAAACAAAGGAATAGAAATAATTACTTGCGAAGATATCTATTCTAGATCAGGAAGTTAAAGAATAAATTGTATATTAGATCAGTGGGTTCCATCTATAGGCGGAATTATCGTGGGGTTAAAGGTGGCCATGACCTCCCAATCCAAATTTTTCTTAGTATATATATTCCTTTTGTCGAGAGGTTCGATTCGATATATTATACGCTTTCATCTGACACATGAGTAAAAAATTAGGAGCATTTGAAAATTGACTGTACACGAACTATTTTTACAAGTCATTTACTTAATTAAAATATTTTTATCATTTTCTAGATTGAATAGTTCCATAATTTAATTGAACCCAAGAGCGGCGTCGACACAATTAGTTAGTTATAGTTGCAATATCTTGAATCACACTTTTGTATTTTTTTGAAATTGAAAAATATTAGCTATGTTAAAAAGAAATTTGGCCCATACAATGAGAAGGTTCAAGTTCCGCCCATGGTTTCATCCTAAAACCAATTGACAATAGGAAGATTAATCCACTGAATTATTTACTAGTCCAATTTAATGCTAGTTTTCAAATGTGGAATGGACATTCTAACACACCTCCACAAGTATAATTGGAGAACTACCCAGTTAACACTTGAACAATACAACGGAGCGGGCCAAGATTAAGAGAAGTCGTTAGGCAAAAATCACTATGATACCATAAAAGAATATGGATCAAAATCACTCTAATATAACTTCTACCAAAAAAAAATCGCTCTAATATAAATATTTTTTAGATTACTTTTCCAATTGCTCATTGATTTTATGATGAAATATATGAACTTATATTCTAGGCATATCACGCATGTATTTAGGACGGCCTCCCTCACTCCATATAGGCCAATCGGACTTTAACATTACTGTTGTCTAAATTTTCCTAAAATCTTCTACCAAAATAAAAAAAAATTCCTAAAATCGTTGGCATTTTAATTTCCTAACATCTCATCTACAAGAGATCGATCAACTTGTGTTTGTAGACTTACTCCACATACGACAGAATTCCTAACATAAGATGGATAGAACAGAACAATTTGATAACAAAGATAATTGATAGGATAATATTATAAAAATGTGTGTATTATAATTTCCTTAAGATAGAACTGAATTAAGTGGGCATGCAAGCGACTTTGGTCCTTGTCAAAGTGGTTCCCATCTTTCTTTCTTTCTTTTCACATGTATTTTATTCTCTTCTTAAAAAAAGTTGGATTCCTTTGTTTTGCGGCCTTTCCTTTTCTATATCCTATCGTTTCGATTTTCCCTATGTAAGGAAGAAAGCCTTTTCTTAGAGTATTTGGGGTCGATATATGATTTCATTATATATGCAACGCATATAAAATAATATAATCTCGTGAAACCAAGATTTGCAACTGAATATAGAAGCAATTAGCATGTAAAATCATGAGCAAATAGTACAATTAGTAGTGTTGAGCTAGAGTTTGTTCGGGTGGTTGTCAAGGACAGGTATGTGTATAAGACGGATACACAGTTGAAGGAGAAAGCTGATCTAAGCACCTTTTCCTGTGGAAGCTTGCTTCCTGTAGGTGTACATAGCATTGATGAGTTGTGGATTGTGCTTTAGTTTTTCATTACCTGCAATACTTTGTTGATATGACTGATTTTGTGAGGCATTAGAACATAAACTAAAGTTGTTGAGTTTAAGGCCTTGTTTTAGTTTCCTTGCTGTATATCAACAAAATCAGTAATATCCGAGGGATTACTAGCATCTGCCTTATTGAAACCATTCAACATTGCATGTAATGAAAACTTGAAAAAGGCCCCAAGATATATGAGTCCTTACTGATTCAAGCCAAGTTCATTATTTTCCCTTTCCACCCTTTACAAGCACCAGCCATATTTACACGAGGGTGGATCATTCCATTCTGGTGTTGGATTACGATAAACAAGTACTCAATACAAAGTTTTGAATTGATGCAAATTAAAGCTTACAATAACAAAGTTCAAGTTCTGAGTAAAGAGAATTAATTTAAGCAACATCATAACCACCCAGTGGATTGATTGCCGGACTTCAGCATATTTATAGAGATGCATCAAGAGAAGCTTCGTGCTCATCTGGGAAGCTGATGAGGGTGCCAGACAAATTCTTAGATGATGGCAGCCCAGCTACAACATCACCTTCGATTCCACACTCGTTAGTTCCCCTTCTGATCTTGAAGTATCCATCCTGCCAAAAATCAATCCAAACATATCAGTTGAAGGTAACAAATTTTCAAGAATGTTCAAATGGGTATCATCAAAGCAAGAATTTAAAGAAGCTAGACACATTACCTCTCCCCAGCCCTTGTTCCACTGGTTTGCTACAAGCTGCAACAAAGAAAAATGGAAAAATTAATTAAATTGCGATCTGATAAAAAGAAGAGTGTATGGAGTTGGGAGTGTCTTTGCAATACCCAATAATCCTCTCCTTCCTCAGAAGTTCCCCATCCAATCAGCTTCACAGCATGTCCACCCATAGCTTCACCAGTCACATGCTTGTAAACGCCAGACTTGTAGTGAGCAAAATCCTGCACAAAGTGTTACATGAAAAAAATCATTTATCTTTGTGAGCAACTTCTCATTCTCATATGAAAATATGATCGTTGAAGTAGTGGAAGTCTGTCAACTAAGTTCAAGCAAACAGTATTTCCTTACCTCATAAACGGTGTAGGAGACTTCGACTGGCCCATTCTGGTAAACCTCAGCCATAATGTCATGTGGGTCAGAGTTAACTCTGTAGGCACTGACACTGTAGTGCTTTGATTTCTTCCATAATTGGTTCCCGTCATTGCATTTTCTGTGACATTTTGGTGTGGGATATCCAGGTTCACAACCAGGGTGGGAACATCCAATAGCATCGAAATAGGGAGCACACTGCCAACAAAAAAGGTTATCATAAGTATTTGAATGTGGGTCACATAAAGGTAATTGAAAAAGTTCAAGTGTTACCTCTTCGGTGACAATTCCATGGTGCACAAAGTAACGCCAGGCACTGATAGGATACCCACCATTACAACCAGCTCCACACAAGAAACCACAGCATGACAAGAGGTCATTGACAGAAAGCGAAGTGTTCTGCAAGGTTATGAAAAAAGTTCAAAAAGTTTTTTCCAGGTCAAAACAAGCAGTTGGCATATTGTTCATAGAATGCTAAATTTACCTTTCCGAATTGAATGCAGAAGCGATCAGAGAGTGATTCTACAGCACCGAATGCCCAACAAGAACCACAGTGACCCTAACAGATGAACAGAAAAACCAAAAACATCTTTGAGCAAACACCCCACACATACAAAAGCTTGTACTTGATTTTTAAAAGGACAAATGGGCGAGGCTTGTTACCTGATCTTTAGTCCATAATCAAATCCAACAGGAAAACAAGGAAACCAGAAGCAAAAACATGTCAGGGATTGCTTTGAACAGAGCAAAATTATGCAAGTACTATCAACAGAATAAAGCAAACAGACAAGACATGGGGGAAAGATGTGTAAAGCAACTGACCTAGGATTCTACCAATTGTGGCGCACTGAGGCCAAGCCGTCCTGGCATCAAACTCGGTTGGAAGCTTTAGGGATCTATCATGAGTTACAACAGGAATGGTTTTCTTAACACTCTCAGGTGTAGATTTAGCCCCAAGAATGTACTTGAATTGGGAAACCTTGAGAACAAAAGCAATAAGACAAAACAATGGTTCAGCAGCAGCAAAAAGGTCAACCCATGTATTCCAAATAAAATAAAAAACTTTGGAAGATGAAAGAGAAGTTAAAAGAGCCTCACAGTGTAGTCATTGAACTTGTCATTTGTGGCAGCTTTCCATCCAGCATGAGGGTGTGTGTTTATTTCATGGATGATTGGTTCCTGGTAGACATTCATTAATGTAAATAATGCAAAAGTAGATAAATAAGGTATATTTGGTATCATGATGACCTACCTGAAGAATCTTGGAGCTTAGCTTCAGCTCAGAAAGCGATTCAACAATAAGAACCTGAAGGAAGAAAGGATGGAAGCTTAAAATCACAGTGCTGATTGAAAACTTGTAATGGGAAGTCAAGGAAAGGGGAATCATAGTCAAAATGGATAGCCATAAAGCATAAACAAACAGGACGAAGCTATATGAGCTTAAGATTGAAAAATGAAAACCCTTCTTGTTCCAATTTTGCTGAGTTTATCCTTAATTTTCCTACTTATAAGGCTGTCGGTAGAATAAAAGATTCCAATCTGTACTCTTACAACACTTGAAGCAGCTTCTGGTTTGTGTGGCACAGAGCCACAAATCAATAATAGAAATTGATAATTGATTCGGAAACCACCAATACTATATTTTGACTAGGATGAAACTTAGCATTGAGGAATCAACTCAACAGTTGTCACAGATTGAGGGAATTTTGACTAAACAGAATCAGTTATATGAACAGTAAGAGGGCAATCCATCACATACAGTTTGGGGGGAAATTACACACAGCTAGTTAATCGAATTGGACAAATAAGAGAACTGGAAATTCCGAGCTAAATATGAACGCATCTTAATCCAAATAAGTTCTCAATCTTAAATCCCAATTGCAAGCGAAAAAGAAGACTTTATTCGTCGTTTACCTGAGAGAAGAGGCAAGCGATGGCAGCAATCGACAGCAGAAGAGAGGAGAGAGAGTTCGCCATCGGCGTCGGAACAAGCTCCAAGATGAAAATTTGGTTGCAATTCGTTTCTCTGTCAGCAGATCGTCTGCGAATAGATAAGGAGGAGGAGGAATTATTGGTGAAATAAATGGGGGAAGTGGTAGGAAAGGTAGGTGATTGGGTACACGCAACCGGCTGCCGGCTGCGTCAGGAATTTTATAATCCGAAAACAAAATACATCAATTGGTGCGCACATCAAGGGAGTCAGCTTGGGGAATATGAACCTGAATTGCTGGAAACCGTCTGCCTATAAGATCACGCCACCTACGATTTGTTATTTTTCTTAATCAGAATTTTTTTTTTAAATAGGTACAAGGACATAAATGACAGAGCCCTTCATACAAAATTCGGTATTCAACTTGGTTAAATCTTATTCGTATTCGTCTCGATTTGTAAAAGAACTGAGCTTAATCACAATTTTAAGGCTGCAAAGATAAAAAAAAATTGAGCTTGAGTACAAAATAACTTGGCTCATTTGATCATGAGTAAACTCGATTATATGCTCATGAGCAACCAACCTCCTTTTAGAGAGAAACGAGAGAAGTAATATGAGACGTTTGATTAGAATGTATGGATGGGGGAGATTTAAAGCAAAGTAAGATATAGGGTCTTTGTTGGATCGTGACGCGTTAGTAACAATACAAGGAACTAGTAAGGTTCCCTGGGCAGCGAAAATAAACAGTAAGAACACAGAATTTATAGAGGAAACCTTCTGTCCGACCAACCAGTCGTAGAAAGAAAAACCTCTACCCCTGAGACTCCTTCTCAGAGGATTTTCAATAGAATACTTTTATTAAGTTTCAACGATTACAAGGCAAGTCTAGTAACTAAGGCTCCTACCAAAGTTCCCTTGGTAACTACGGCTCCGACCGAAGTTCAACCAACTAGACTTCTACAACCCTAAGCGTAAACCTAAATCGAAAGTAAACTACTGACTTACTTGTGGATTCTTCACCGGAAAAAGCCACACACTCATACACTTGAAAAGCTCTCTTCTCAAGTTCTTCGTCTTCAACCACTCGAAAACCACGCCTTTAACCCTAGCTAACCCTAGCTATTTATAAGATAAGTCAAGTCTGATCTCACACGTAATTCTTGCCTAATTACGCTGATATTCCACTTAACAAATCCCACACAATAAGGAAAAAAGATTGTTTGTGATTTCTGATCCTTAACCATATCGATTCTTCCCAAAACCGAATGATCTCGGATTTCCCAAGATAAGATCGTGTGAAGATTGATCTTATCCTCTCTTTTATCTTCTCAAGCAACCGCCTACAGCTGTAGAATCTTCGTAGAAGATCGCTCGCAGAAGATAAGGTAACTTGCCATTTATAGAAAGCCGCGTTCCTTCTCAAACGCACTTCCTAAATCTGTCACTCGTTCCCTCCATCGTTCCTCACGATGTTCCTTCACTCGTAACCATGTACCTGTTTTCCTGAAACACTTACATGTAGAAGCAAGTTATATTTACTAAGTTTGTTATCATCAAAACTAAGAGAAACCATGGAACAACTATTGTTCCAACAGTCTTATTATGTAGTATGTACTATATCCGTTTCGTAATATAGGTCCTTTTTATCTTAAAATCTTGTTTCACAATGTAAGTCTCTTTTTAATTAATTAATATTGTACTAAAACTTGCAAAAAATAACATTTAATTAGTGTATTTCTAGTTTCAATGTACTTATAAATTCTAAAAAATGTCATTGTCACCCATTGGATGATATTATATCAATTTTATACACAAAAAAATAAAATCTTATCAATTCCACTTTAAGCTTGTCTTAATATATGTGCAAAGTTCTAAAAACTACTAAATTGCAAAACGGAGGGATGTGTTTTATGGAATTAATTCCTCTTGCATAATTATAGGGATTAAAATATGATTCTCTCTCCAAATATACAATTACCAAAAATTAAAATCCCTAGGATTACAATTCTCATTATTATTATGGTCTTTGACCTCGTCGTCTCCATCTTCCTCTCCGTTCTTCTCAAATCCAGCCTAGCATTCAGTCGGATTTCTCCATAGACATCTATGAATGCTCTTCTTCATCATCTCGGCTGTCGCCTCCTACTACGACCGAGTAGGCCTTCTCATGACACTTCTCGTAGACGGTGATGGTGCTACATATGGAATACAGTGGCTATGACATTCCCAACTTATGAGTTGATTTCAAAATGGAATTCGGTGGATATATCATGCTATCGATGGTATTAATATGTGAATGCTTGAACTTTGTTTTTTCTTCTAATTTTAAGGCTTCATACTTTGATTTTGAGTTTAAATCTCTAAATTTTTATGTTAAAGGACAAGAAATCGGTTTAAAGATCGTGGAATGTCAAATAGGTGATTTTTGTTTGAAGTGGGATTTATGGTCGACATAGAAAAATGTTGGTTTACTCTAAAAGGAACGAGATGAAGATTGAAGTCGAATGTCTTTAATGCGTCAAATCCGGTGGTTATATTCGATTATTGAACTTACATATTCTAATTTTTTTTGCATACATGTTCAATTCTGTAACTTAATATTCAAATATATTATAAACATGCGCGTTTAGGATTGTATGCTTAATTTTCGGTTGCATAGTTTACTTGTTCAAGATTTGAACACATATATTCAAAAATAATTACAATCATATACCTGACTCCTACAACGACACATTCAACAATGTGTTCTTAATATTAGTTTACGTATATTGGCTTTTTCAATATCTAAACTAATATGTTCAGACATAAACAGAATACTACATGTTCAAGATTGTCTTTTGCAAACTACCATGATCAAAAAAAAAGTTTTGATTTTCTTAATAAAATCTTCAAAACAAATAGCAACCCTTTTTACCCCTTTAAATATTTGCTCTTTTGAGATTCTTTTCTCATATGAATCACTTCCTTTCAAGCCAATCTCGCGAGCCCTTTGTGTCAATTTGGATTTGATCAAGTCATGTTTGGTTGAGGTTGCTTCCTGAAGATCCCTCATCTAGGTGGGGGCAACATTGAGGATGTTCATTATGCACTCCTTGATGGAGATGACTCATTTTTCATGCATATCAGCGGTGTTGCTTTCTGTTGTGCTTGACTCACCCATCTCATCCTTTTTGCTAGCTTCTGATTGCATATGGGTGTCTTCATTGCTTGTTAGGAATTCTTCGTGTTTATGCTCTCTTCTCGGCTTGTTCGATTGTTGTTTGTTTCGGCCTCTCGATCTACCAGGCACGTTTGGTACATCAAATTCCTTTCCTTATAAAAAATAAAATATATTGGATAAGAACAATGCATATGGTTGGATGATTTCATGAATATAATTTATGTACTTACGAATATCATCAAAATTTATGAATACAATCAACAAAAAAGCATGAGTATAGCATATAACAATCATGAATATAGGTAAATCATTCCATTAATATGCTTCTGCGAATATCCTTCGAGATTTGTGCAAGAATGGAAATCGATTTTCAATTCCTTATAATTACGAGATTGTGTAGATCTTTTCTCTATCCTATAATAATAATCTCATATTTAAACCTCATAAAACACTATATAAAGATGCAAAATCTCATTGTAAAGAATCTCATCAGACGACCCTATTGGATCGTGACGCGTTAGTAACAATACAGGGAACTAGTAAGGTTCCTTGGACAGCGGAAATAAATAGTAGAACACAGAATTTAGAGAGGAAAACTTTATGTCCGACCAACAAGTCGTAGAAAGAAAAACCTCTACCCCTGAGACTCCTTCTCGGAGGATTTTTAATAGAATACCTTTATTAAGTTTCAACGATTACAAGGCAAGTCAAGTAACTAAGGCACCAACCAAAGTTCCCTGGTAACTACGGCACCGACCGAAGTTCAACCAACTAGACTTCTACAACCCTAAGCGTAAGCCTAAATGGAAGTAAACTACTGACTTACTAGTGGATTCTTCACCGGAAAAAGCCACACACTCATACACTTGAAAAGCTCTCTCTCCAAGTTCGTCTTCTTCAACCACACTTTTTACCCTAGCTAACCCTAGCTATTTATAAGATAAGTAAAGTCTGATCTCACACGTAATTCTTACCTAATTACGCTGATATTCCACTTAACAAATCCCACACAATAAGGAAAAAGATTGTTTGTGATTTCGGATCCTCAACCATGCCGATTCTTCCCAAAACCGAATGATCTCGGATTTCCCAAGATAAGATCGTGTGAAGATTGATCTTATCTTCTCTTTTATCTCCTTAAGCAACCGTCTACAGTTGTAAATCTTCGTAGAAGATCGCTCGCAGAAGATATGGTAACTTGCCATTTATAGAAAGTCGCGTTCCTTCTTTGATGCGCTTCCTAAATCTGTCACTCGTTCCCTCCATCGTTCCTCACAATGTTCCGCCACTCGTGACCATGTACCTGTTTTCTTGAAACACTTACATGTAAAAGCAAGTTATATCAACTAAGTTTGTTATCATCAAAACTAAGAAAAACCATGGAACAATCATTGTTCCAACAGACCCACATTAACTCACTTTGTTTTCTTATAAGAGTGGTTTCATTAGAACCTACCTCTACAGTATCATCAATTCTGAATTGCCAAACAAGCTCTTCGACAAAGTTAATTACCTATCAATTAAATTTAATACTATGTCGAACGAAGAGTAATTGGTTGACACTCCAATTCATAAAGAAGTACTATAATCCAAAAAGTAATGCTAAATATATGAACTTGATTAAACACTTGAGAATAAATGTTTTTGGAAATTTAACTTTTTATAAGCTGTGTACTTAGAGCATCACTGACCGAATTTCTTAAAAAAATCAAAATGGACAATAAAAAATCACACCTTTTACTTTATTTAGTGCTTCAATTCTAACAGTTTCTTCATTTTAAAAAATCTTTCATTTATTTGGAGAATTGTATGTATTTAGAGAAGTTCCACTTTTTGTCTCCTTTTTATTTTAGAGAATGAGATTGGAAATTTGGTGAATGAATGGGTTTGTTCGACAATTGAGTACTTATATGAACCGAAGTTGATGTTGTTGACGCTAAAGCTGGATGTTGATATTGCGTACTAAAATTAAATACTTATTTTTTAAATAAGTTATAAGGTATTCTATGAAGGGTATGGAGAGGCAATTCTCCAATCCTAGCAGGGAATCTGTGTCAAGGGGGTGAGGATAGGGATGTAAATGGGAACCAGAAATTAGATGGGGCAAAAAATACTAGTCCCCGCCCCAATACCCGCCGTCCCTCCCCTGCATTCGGCGGGGAATCCTATGAGGGTCCTCGACTGGGAATATAAATGGAAAATTGATAACATTATTTGTATAATTATTAATGAGATTAAAGTTTTTTAATTTATTACTTATTTATCATTTTAAGAGTATAGGGGTCTTAAAATAGGGTAGATTTCACATTTGAAAAGAATGTAGCACGATAGTGAGAGAAATATGATATGACATGAATAATGTTAACACAAAATCTGAAAATCACTTATATGTTTTCGCTTCAACTGATAATGATGGTTGGTTGGTTGGTTTCATTAAGAATATTGGAATTTGCACTGTTCCAATGACATATTTGTAGGGAGTCTTCTAGGGTCTACGATTATATTATGATCATAAGGTGTTCAAGAAATTAAAGTTTGCTTAGAAATTGATTACCATTTAGTGGTTTAATTAGTTTTTAGGTAAGCTTGTGGATTGTTATAATCTCGTATTGAACCTGTTATCTCAATGTTAAAGCTTACTTCATAGGGATTAGATTGTTCAGTTCTGTCATATCATATCTATAGGGAAGCAAATAGTGTTGAGGGTTATCTTGTTTCTTTTGTCTTTTCTTTTAGTCTAGGACTTCATGTTTCGTTTGACCCATCAATGGGTTTTTCGTCGGATGATATTAGGGGTGGGCTATCCTTTGATTGGTAGCTACTTAGCCCGTTTTTTCATATTAACAAAAAAACCTTCAATAGGATGGAGAATGTCGCTTCTTCTTCAACCAAAAAATATAACTAAAAGGTGGTCAATTGTTTGAATTTTGTTGGAACCAGCCACGAAATCAACATAACTTATGCCTATCCACTTAGTAATCAAAATAACTGTTGTGGTAATTTAATTTAACATATTTTTTTATATATGCCTAACCAATATAGCTATTGTGGTAGCTTCTTGATCGAATCCTAATTATTGCAATAACTTCTTGTTCGGACCCCATGCCTATATAAGGATGTTTCAATTTGATTTTTTTGTGCAACCTGAGTAATAAGAAATTGATATCTTCCTTGGTTGAATACCATTCGAATTAACAAAATTTAAAAAATCTTAGTGTATCTTATTGATTCTAGTTTAGAACTTTGAGAGAACTTATTTGTTTTATCCCGTAGTAAATTTGTATAGCCCTGAGGCGAGATACAAGAATCAAAGACTACTTTTGAAAAGTACTTTTACAAGATTCAAACCAACATTCAAGTTCAAATAATCAAATACATTGACTAATCTTCAACACATAAAGGTATCCTATAATCTTTTCATGAGAAATTGTTAAACATGGTCTAAAAACAGCCCAAATGCTCTTACATACTTATTTCAACTCAAACCTACCTGGCCTTTTTTTTTCCTAAGCATATACATTTTCTTAGTTTTGTAGGAAAAACAAATCTTACAAAATTATTTAAGAGAACTTGTATTTTTTAAATTCAACCAAAAGAACAATGGACTATTACTTTATAATTGTAAAAATAAGTTTGTTGGCGATTTTAGTTTCATCAGTATTTATTGTGATTAAGGTTCATATAGGGTTTAAGGATTCGATTTATCTCTAATGTAGTCTTAGAGGGTGGATTGCACACTCGTGTAAGAGGACTCGAACTTAAGACTAAAATGTCATGCTTCACAAATTATGATGACAATCCTATTAGCCGATCAACAAGTAGGGTCAAGGAGTAGAGCCCCTATAAGGTGTTGGATGTGGGGCAACACCCTTACACAAAATAGTATACAACTTATGCATAATCTTTATGGTAATCAGAATAATATTTATTAGCGTATTCAACATAATTGTTGTGGAAACTTCTTAGTCGAACCCCACACCTATTTAGGATGTGATGGGTTGGGTTTTGGGCGACCTAAGTAATAAGATATTGATATCTTCCTTACTTGAATAACATTTGAAAACTAATGAAAAAACTGTTTATCTCATTAACATTGAGTATGTGCTTGTTTCTCTTATTCCAGAGTAAAATTCGTGTAACCCTAAGGTGAGATATAAGGGTCGAAAAACTAATTTTGGAAAGTGTTTTTGTATGATTCAAACCACATTCAAATCAAAGTACATCTTCAACATGTCAAGTATTCAATCAATCTTTTCATAAGAAAGTATCAACTTTATTTAACTAAATAATCCTTTGTTTCAAAAATCTAGGGGTTTGAAAATATATATTTCACTTTTGAAAAGAATGTAGCAGGATAGTGAGGGAAATATGATTTGACATGAATAATGTTAACAGAAAAGTACATATATGTTTTCGCTTCAGCTGATAATGATGCTTGGTTGGTTTCATTCATAATATTGGAATTTGCACGGTTCAAATGACACATTTGTAGGGAGTCTTCTAGGGTCTACAATTAGCTTATGATATTAAGGGGTTCAAGAAAGTTTGTTTAGAAATTGATTCTCAATTGAGGTTTAATTAGTTTTTTAGGTAAGCTCGTGGATTGTTATCTGATCCTATTCAACCTGTTATCTCAATGTTAAAGCTTACTTCGTAGGGATTGGATTGTTCAGTTCTATCATGTCATATCTATAGGGAAGCATATAGCTAGTGTTGCGGATTATCCTGCTTCTTTTGCCCTTTCTTTTAGTCTAGGACTTCATGTTTCGTTTGACTCATCAGTGGGTGTTTATTCTATTTTGTTAGATGATGTTAGGGGTGGGGTATCATTCGATTAGTTGCAACTTAGCCCGTTTTTTCATATTAATAAAAGAAACTCAAGAAGATGGAGAGTGGCGTTTCTTCTTCAACTAAAAAAATATAATTAAAAGTGGTCGATTGTTTGGATTATATTGGAACCAACCACGAAATCAACATAACTTACGCCTAACCACTTAGTAATCAACATAATTGTTGTGGTAATTTAATTTAACGTATTTTTTATATATGCCTAAGTAATATAACTATTATGGTAACTTCTTGTTCGAACCCTAATTATCACAATAACCCCATGGCCCATGCCTATATAAGGATGTTTAAATTGATTTTTGTGCAACCTATGTAATGAAAAATTGATATATTTCGACCAAAAAAAATGAAAATTGATATATTTCTTGTTTGAATACCATTTGAATTAACAAAACTAAAAAAAAAAACTCTTAGTGTATTTTATTGCTTCTAGTCTAGAACTTTGAAAACTTGTTTGTTTTATCTAATAGTAAATTCGTTTAATCCTAAGGTGAGATACAAGAGTCGAAAGACTACTTTTGAAAAGTACTTTTACAACATTCAAGTTTAAATAATCAAATACATTGATCAATTTTCAAGACGTCAAGGGCTCCAATAATCTTTTCATGAGAAAGCATCCACTTTGATCAAATAATTAAAACTAATCCTCTGTCTTAAAAGTCTAGGGGTTTGAAAATAGGGCAGGCCTCACTTTGAAAAGAATGTAGCGGGATAGTGAGGAAAATATGAAATGACATAAATTATGTTAACAAAAAAGCACTTGGGTTTTCAGCTCATGTCTATAATTAAAAAGCTGATGATCAACTGTTTAGATTTGGTTGGAGCCAGCAAGTGATTGTCCTTATTAATATTTAATTTCTGATTATAGCTATAAGGAAGGTGGTCACTTGACAACAACTTATTGTTCCATGCATTTTGTCATTACATAATTCATGCATAATTACCAGATAATACATCAGATGATCCACAGAACAAGAGGACTGGTAATTGACTGTTCTTCTAATTCACCTATTTTCAGTAGGTGCGATTAATTGATTGAGTTGCAAGTTGTGACAAGATTTACCAGTCAATTAGTTCTTGACATCTCCCTACTAATCACATCAATCATATATTGTTATGCTAACTAACTACTCTTGTCGGTTTATAGTGCACTAAACCTTAGAAAGAAATAAAACTGACAAGATTAATTAGCACAAAAACAATGATGTTTATTGTGGATTTTAAAAACAAGTAATTGCTTCAAATTAAGCAAGTTGAAATTATCTGTAGTTAGGAGAAAAGTGGACAAAAAAAACTATATATTCCCATTAATTGCTCAAGTTGAACAATTAACTGGTTTAATTAACAGAATTAATCTAGTTGGCCATACAAATAGTAGTTACATTTTATAGTTTAAGGTTCTGAGAGGCTTTGTAGATTCTTCACTAATGAAAGCCCCTAATAAATTGTGAACCAAAAACCTGAACATCTTTAGATTCCAATTTCAAGTTACAATCTCAACTATTTTATAAACCTAGTTGATTAACATATAATCAATATATAAGGTCTAAGATACCTGGATTCTTAATTTCATGTCCCAATAATTACTTAGCATCAAATTTATCTCAAGAGCAGTAATATGAAATAATCTGAAAGAGGATTGGAAGAGAGAATAAAACGTACACTTGACACACTTAATTAAGGCTACAGAATAAGAATGAATTCTAAAGCGTATGTAGTTTATGCACAATCATATTAAGCCTCAATGACATACATAACTCTACATCTAATTTCATCTCTCTTAATTAAAACAACATATATCTTACAACATCGAGCACTGAAAACTGATTAATTAACCTTTAAATTTATCCCTATAGTGCCCTGAGGCAAAATATATCAATGACACACAAATCTCATACACTTTTATTCTTAAACTCGTGTACCTATTCGTTCAATTCATATATATCATGCATTTTTATCATCATCATTAATTATAAGCCCTCAAGTAGAGCAATAATTAACAATACTTCTCATCACCGTTACCTGAGCAGCTAAACACTTTATATAATGAGCCGTTTCTTCCAACAAGTTGTACGTATCCATAACTTCACCTCCCGGAACAAGCTTCCTAAGTTGATCTTCTTGCCCAAAACTATTACTATTCATCATCTTACCTTTGTTCTTCTTGATCCTCACCATCCTCTTCCCACCAACCATTATAACCGGAGCTCGGATCCGGCTCCTCCTCCGCCACCTCAGCTTCAAGAGCATTGCTCGGCTCCACGCCCTCTGCGGGCCCACCACGTACGCCATGGATGAATCCGCCGCCGTCTTAATAATCTTATGGTATGACGACGACGATAACGACGACGATCTCCTAGTGTAATAATATTTCTTATGGCTGATCTTCCTTAAAGACCTAAGAAAACGGATTGCGAACCGGGTTTTGATGGATCTAGGGCTTAGGGAAGGCGAAAGCCGATATTGAGGATTCATTTTTTGATGGATTAGGGTTTTGTGTAAGACCAAGAATTTAGGAGGGATTGAATTGGATCTTGGTTCTGACACAAGGGTCCTCTTTTGTCAGGGGTGAGAGACAAAAGAGAATCCAATTTTTCTGACACAAGTTTGTACTTGTAACAATTTTGCCTAATTAAAACACCTAGAGAAGTTGAGAGAGGGAGAAATTAGGTGGGTATTTTTCTCAAGAGGAGAGAAGAAGAAGATGGAAAATGGGCGGTGGTGGAGGAAGAAGAAGAAGAAGATGACTTGGGAATCAATTCATTTCATTTCAATTCAATCTCTTTTTTCTTGGGGAATTTTCTTTTGAAGGCAAAAGAAATTATTATTTTTTTTACAAATAAATAAAAAATATAGAAAATTAGCAATGGCATGCTTTCGCTTTCAATTTAGGGGTTTGGAGGGAGAAGAAGAGTGAGTTATGTGGGCCTGAAAATGGGCCAACCACCATATGATCGCACATGGTTCCATTAACCACTAGGAACAAATGTGGGTCCCTTTTATTTTATTTTATTTTGCTCTTTTTTAGCTCTTCAATTTTGCTCAACTTCCTTAGCTTTTTTTGTAGTGTTCCTTAACGTTTATTGGTGTGTCTTAGCTGTTGCCTTCTCATATTTTTTTGCCCTCCATATTCGTCACTATTTGAACCCCATGGCTGACGATGGTGCTTGCTAGCTAGCTAACTCCAAGGTATAGCCAAATCAAAGTTTTCACATAACACTTTTTTTATACCATTTGTGACAAATAGCTCGATCTAATTGGAGGAAAGGATATCAAAAGGAGATAATATTCTCTAATACAATTCTTCCAATGCCTTCTTTTTATTCTTCTTCTTTCGATATCATCACTGGCTTATGCATTAAGCACAGCTGGATGTATGGATTGAGATAGCGACGGTTCGATTCCGCGATACACAACAAGCGTGACAACTCTTCCTTGATTCTAGTTTGTTGTAGTAGGAGGAAATGGAAAGGTTTAAGCATTTCCTAAAGCACGTTTTTTTAGTTATTAATAGCTATTAGAAGATAATGGAAAAAGAGACAGATTCTTGAGCAAGCTAAGCTTAGTATATAAAAATCAAAAGCTTTTTTGTATGTTCTTTGAGTAATCTTGAAGATTATGTGCAAAGCATTGCCATATTTACATAACCCATGTGCCTATGTTTGTAATTAGGCTTAATCAACTTTGTTAATTCAAGCTTTCTAGCTAGCTAACTCGATCATCACACAAGGATTAAAAGACAACTTGTACGTTGTCATATATAGTGTCTTCTACCGATCAATTCGAACGAATTTGATTGTATTGTTTTTTCCTGTCTCCATTTCCGTGGCTCATCCAACGAGGGCCTGTTTCTATAGAAGAAGAAGTTTGAGAATGACATGAGTGAAACAAAGGCAAGTGGTTCCAAACATTTGAGTTGCTTATTGTCTATCTTTGATGATCCACAGTAACATTTGTAGGAGGCACGAGTCATTTTCACATCGAATCTGTGGGCTTTAACTTAATTGCAATGATCAATATATCTTCTGCTGTGCAAGGCAACATCATAACTCATAAGATCCTACATGCATTCTTTATAGTGTAGACGTTCATTGATTTTGAGGTAGACTTAGTTTGCTTCAAGTATTAGGCAAGATATAGTTAGGATTTTCATTCTCTTTTTTTTCTTTTGCACTTTACTAGTCTTAGTAGGTATTGAAAAAGTTGATGTCTTTGTATGTGGAATCTTAATTACGGTGGTACACTTTTTGATCAATCATCATAATTGGCTCACATGCAAGAGAAAATACAGATTTATATATAACTTGTATGATACATTTATTCATAGTATATTTTACATGAACCAAATCCATTCTAAGCTTAGAGAGATTCTTTTTTGCGTTTGAAAAGCTGATCATGGGCGATGTTCTAAAAAACGTTAGGTGGACCTAAGCATAGAGGAATTGCTTACCGTTTAGTTAGTCAAAATGGTTGTCTAGAAAAGTCAAAAGGCTAGGCTGGTTAGGACCTTCAAGAGCCTAGGCAGGGTTTTTAAAACAATGATCCTGGGTTGGAACTGAGTTTGTACGTCTAGTCATGATCGTGCTTGAGGCTCTTAAAGATCCGTCATTTAGATGGGGGAAATGTTAAGGTGGTCCATTTACACTCCCTAGATGAAGATGACTCGTTGACCTGCTTTCGTACGACACTACTTTTCGTAGTGCTTGATTAGATTACCCCTCGCGAGCTCCCTTAGGATTGTTGTTCGTCTTTTTTGGTTTCTCCTTTGCTTATTTGGAGTTCTTTGCGTGTGCTCTAATTTCAGTTTGCCCAGGCCAACTACTAAATATCAGTCTCTCAATTTATCATGTCTTTCTGGTACATCAAATCTCTTTCCTCGTCAAAATACTTTTCACATATATATACTTGCTCTAAACCTCCAACACACCTAAATCATGCAACAATAAAAAAAGATTGCAAATTCAAGCTGGAAAATCGATCGAGTGGATGAATTGAGTGCATAAGCTTTCCTATCTAAAAAGTGTTATATATATGAGATGTACAGAATTAGCATTGTGTCTCCTCATATATAATCCATGGAAGAAGAAAAATACAACAGTGACAGCCAACAGATTCGTGCTCTTTCTTTGCCATACATATAACATGATACATCCCCCTCAAAACACCTCTTTTTTGTTTTGCTCTAAACAATTGATGTAGATAACTAAGAAGGGTAAAAGTGGGAAAAGTAATGATTTCTTTAGCAATGCCAATTATAGACTGCTAGTCATTAGTCTTCTTTTTCCTTAATTACTTTATTAAGTACAGACATTAATAAAGGAGAAAAAGACATAGAGCAATCTTATATGTATCCTCTACTAGTCAGTCATTAGGATTCTTCTCAACTTTTGCTTTGCATAATCTAGAAATAAAAATCATATCCAATTATATATCCATGTCATTGAATCCAGTAATTTGTTCAAAATGTATCCCTTCAAGACTTCATTAGCTAGCTAGATAGGGCTGTGAAAATTAACGCCAATTAAGTTACATTTTTTGAATAATTAAGAAAGTAATTAAGTAGAGAGAATTGAATAGAGAAGCAAGAAAGAGACACGCAAAACATGTCAAAAAGCACACGCTTGGGCATGGGCTGGCGAAGGCGTTGTTTATTTATAGGGAAGTGGGGCCCAAGAAGCGATTGGAGAACATGGTGGGCCAGGCCCAAACCTATCGTCGATCAATAGAAATTTAAGACTACTTAACAAACACATAATTATGTTTAACGCCATAGTAAGCAAGATCACATGTTCGTGTAATCCTTCTGTAAGGACCACTTAATTAGAGTGTTATACAATGACTCGGCAACAGGTGTCAACCACTTCAATTATTTTCATTTCATTTCTTACAACCAAAATAAATAAATTTTCATTCCTTTTCCCTCTCTTTTCCGTTAGGTGATTTGGGTATTTATTATTTAACGATGGGTATATCAGTATTTGTCCTTGTTTCTAACCTGTCTTCGTTATCTGTCATGTTTTTAACCTGTCTTGTTCTAATGCACATTCGAATCTTGATCAGCATTAATCTACAGGGATTGATTCTGTAGCTTGGCAAAGATTAGGGCGGGTAATTATTTAATTGATTAGGTTTGGAATAGTGCGTTAATTTATCCTAGCTAAACAATGGAACGAAGTACATGTTGTGGTATTATTGCATTGGAAGTTCATGTTGACGGCAATGTCTGATTTTTCCCTGTTTGAATTAATGGAGTTTGGAACTTTTTAAATTCTCTGTGATATGTTAAATAATTTATGGGGTCGTGAAATGTCTGGGCTAGTTGGAACTTTTATGTACTACTAGCATTTACAAAGTCAAACCCAACAAAAATGGCCCATATATTAGTCAGGAAAAATAGATTATTTTGTTTTAAATAATACTCCTTCCGTTCTATTCTACTTGTTCATGAAGCCTTAAACTTTTTTTCAGTCTATTTGTCCTTGAAACTATATTTATACATGATTTTCCATTTGTACCCTTTGTATGTAATTAATACACTTGGGAAAAGTCTCTAAAAAAAGATGAATGTATAATTAATAAGGGTAATTTGGTAAGATCATACCATGCCTTAATATATGTGTATTAGACCTTCATGGACAAGTAGAATAGAACGGAGGGAGTACTCTATTTTTCTGGTTAATATATGTATATATATATATATATATATGTCGTTTTAGGTCTAAAAATTATTTCATACATATATGTCATTTTACAGCATTAATATCGACCAATATGTTCCTATTATTTAAATTGATTGAATTCAAAATTTTATTATTATATGAAAATGACATTTTATTTATTTAATATAAAAATTAAATTGGCCAATCATAGAATAATGTATATTAGAGATTTTTGAAGTAGAAAGTTCGATCTACATAACTGATGTTCTTGACAAAAAAAAATGATCTTCATCTTATTTATTAAGTTGCTCTTTGGTGGTTTTTCTGCCTATGTTACTTCCTTTATAACTCGTGGAATTGCCTTTCTCCTACCATATTATCATGTCTTCGCTTGGTGATTAATGCTTTTAGCTGTGTTGTTGTATGCTTGGTTCATTTTGGATTTTGTTTTGGACCTTTTTAGTCAATTTTGATTGCCATCTTTTGATGGCTTCTGAATTTGTCAAGCATGCCTAACAAACTGAAATGTTACCTTATTATAAAAAAACTCTTTATCTCACCTTTAAACTTTTCGATCATCATTCTTAAGAGTAGCTTTGATCAAACACAGACTCGGATAGGATATGGACTAGGCTCAATTGCTCAAACACATTTTCGGGTTGGACAAGGCCTAGCACTTTGTTCATACCCACAATCCGAGTTGTCCATCGAGCCTCTAGTTTTATCTTTTAAACAAAAAAAAGACTTACTTTGTCAATAATATGTAAATAAAATTATACATTATTGACAACACATATTAGATAATCAAAACATTACAAGACGTGAAAACATATAAAATATAATTATATAATAACATTATAAAAATATATTAAGGATATATATTATATAATATATAAATAATCCAGGCAGCAAGCCAGACTAATCGGTTCACTCAAGGTAAAAACTAAAGTCTAAGTCTGACCCACTTATTCATCCAGGCCGACCTAGCTTACTGGGCTCTATATATGCATGGTTAGAATCCGTCCTTTTTGTCTGATGAGCATGCCGGATGGGGGGTGAGCTAACCAGCCTAACCCGAATTTGCTCAAGTCTACTTAAGAGAAACACGGACCAACTTGATAATAGTATTGATTTGAAAGTTCATAGACAAGTAAATTAGGGATCTTGCACAAGTACATATAAGTCTATCAAAATTATTCTATTTTAAAATTAATTGATAATAAATGAGAATCTATATATTAAAAATAAAAACAAGTCATAAATACAAATAAATCTTTTCAATTTTAAAACTTTCTTAATAACGTACCATACATTATTCAAAATACAATGAAGTCTTTGGAAGGATGACCAAGTTGGTGGGGGAACATAAACGACCTTAAGAGATCATGGGTTTCTTAAAGTCTTGGTAGGTCTTCTCATTAATGGCTGGTCTCTTAAATCTTTCTAGCCGACTTCATTCTAAGTAGCTTGGTTAATAATTGAATAGCATTATTATGTTATTTAATGAGCTTGGGATATACAAAATGTTATAATCTTTGCTCATCTTCAAAAGATAAAACCAGCGAGCTAGACATCTCAAATACCTCCTTAATCATACCGATTCCATCAACATAGTGGCTCTAATTTTTTTCCCTAATTTAAAAACTAATTAAGTGCTGATATATTATTAATGAGAATACATTAGTGTCCACAAAATATGTGATTAAGATAGACGCACTTATCCAAGTCCAAGACCAACCACCAAGTCGTAAGTCTACCTTTGCACGTCCAAATCTTTGGGGTCATCAATCCCACGAGGATGAATGGAGCCATTGAACAACCCATTCTTTTGGATTGTCTACCCGTACTAAAATCCAAAACAGATACATATTATTTTAAACAAACTATCTATTATTTCTTGCTTCAATTTTATGGGGTGTTAATTTACCAAAAAAAAAAAAAATTATGGGGTGTTTGAAAGATTATAAGAAAGTCGGCAAACTCATATACCTTGAAAACTATTCAAGAAAAAAAATAAGGAAATAAAAAACTAGTCGTGTCTTATGAGGATTGGAATTTGAATAGTGTGGGATGAGTTAAATGAGAACGCTTTGTTTAAAGTATCTCCCGTCATAGGTTAAACTTAAAAGTAGGAGTAATAATTTTTTAGCCTATTAAAATGAGCATTTACTCTTCTTGATTTTCTTTTATCCTACCATCAAAAAAAATATATAGAATTTTGGATCAGAATTGAGAAATTCTCTATTTGTGTTTGAACCTTACTTTTCTGATTGATTCATTCAAGCTCGACAATTACAAAGAGTGCCTTTTATATTGGCATTACAGAATTTGTAACCAACTCTACGATGTTATTGGTGGAGAATTTAAACCAATAAAAACACACGCAAGTGCCAACAAAACAAGGATAAAAACAAACTTATAAAATGAATTACAAGACTTGTGTTATAAAATGCTATGTTAACAACACTTCTATATTCCCTCCTCAAGTTGGAACTTGTTCAATTCCCAACTTGACACTTAAGTGAGGTACTGTTGTTGTTGTTGTTGTCCAAGTGCTTTGGTCATTATGTCTGCCAATTGGAGATTAGTAGGTATATAGGCAGCTTGTAGAACGCCTGATTGCACCTTTTCTTGTGTGAAATGCAAATTAATCTCCAAGTGTATTGTTCGTTTGTGAAAACAAGAATTTACAATAATGTGCGGCATTGTCTTATTGTCACAAAAAGGGCAATAGGAACATTCACATTGAGATAAAGATCCTTGAACAAGTAGTCGGTCCATAGTAACTCCACTGTAGTTGATACCATAGTCCTATATATACTTGGCCTCAGCTGAACTTCTTGAAATTGTGGTTTGTTTTTTCGTTTTCCATGAGACCAATGCATGCCCCATAAAACACAAAACCTTGTGAGATATCGTCTAGTAGCCAGACAAGACCCCCAATCTGCATCACTAAATCTTGTGATTTTCAAATCTAATTGTATGGGGGGAAAAGCAGACCTTTCTTGGGTGTCCCTTTCAGATACTTTAAAACATGCATAACTGCCTTTAAATATGGTTCTCTTGGACTAGAAACAAATTGTGATAGATGCTGCAATAAATAAGACATGTCTGGTCTTGTAAGAGCTAAATACAACAGTCTCCCAATTAACCTCATGTATTGCTCAAAGTCTTGGACCAACTCTCCCTCATCTGCTTGTAACTTCAGTCCAGTAGGAAGTGTGTTGCTCGGCAATTTGTCATGAAGGTGTCTTTCAGAATGTCACTAATGTATTTTTGTTGGGTAATGTATGCACCACAATCAGTCCTATACATTTCCATTCCTAGGAAGTACCTGCCTTCTCAAGGTTCTTGAATGTGAACTTTGCATGCAAAACTTCCTTAATTCTAGTGATTTCTTTGACATCATTTCCAGTCATCAAGATGTCATCCACATAAACCAAAAGAATGGTATGTGTGTCACCTACTATTTTTACAAACAGAGAATAATAATGATATGATTGCAAGTAACCTTGTTGATGAAGAAATTGACATAACTCTTTATTCTATTGCCTTGAAGCTTACTTTAAGTGATCTTTGGAGCTTGCATACTTTTCTTTTTTCATTCACCAATTACAATAAGAAATTGACATAACTCTTGATGAAGAAATTGACATTACTCTTAAGAGATAAAGTGATCCTTGGAGCTTGCATACTTTTCCTTTTTTACCCTTGCAAAATGTCATGTATATATCTTCATCTATGAAACCATAGAGAAAAGCATTATTCACATTCTATTGGTATAATGGCTATTCTTTTGCCATTGCCATTTCAATAACTATTCTCATTGTTGGAACCTTTGCTACTTGACTGAATGTATGCTTAAAATAATTTCCCTGATTTTTGGTTAAACCCTTTAACCACCAATCTAGCTTTGTACCTTTCTATGGTACCATATCCCTTATGCTTAATCTTGTAGACCTATTTGGATCCTGTAGCTTGTTGTTCTTTTAGCAAATCAATGAACTCCCATGTGCCATTAGCCTCAAAGGCTCTTAGCTCAATTTCCATGGCTATTTCCCATTTTGGGATTCCTTTGGCATCCTTGTAAGAACCAAGTTTTGAAACTATCATGGCTTGTGTCATGGAAGCAAAGTATTCATGAGCCTGATTTGTATGTGTTGTCACTTGCAGTACGTAGTCTTTGGCCTAAACTAGAATCTGTTTTCTCTAGTCGACCTCCTTACTTCTACCGGTTGTACATCATGCTCAATAGCTTGGGAGGGACTAAGAATGTTAATGCAACTTGGTATATCTTCTTTTGAATTGATGGCTATTGTTTGTTGAAACATTTGTGCATGACTGGAACCAATATCTGTTGAAACCCGATATAATCTGCGCTATAAACGGGAATTTAAATAAATACTAACTCTCGGGATTCGTACAACCGAACGGTTTTCGTACGTGGATTATTCCTACTCCCCACCCCTCAGCCGATTGTTTTTGTGCTCTTTACGAATAAAGCCTTTAGACCTTATACCGTTTATAGCGCGATCTCACTCGGAGATCAAACACGTCGAGCTTTGGCAAGCGAGATAGTTCTCGAGCCAGAGAGGATTTTCGACCCTTATAAGTATCTCATAGCCTTGCTATATATACTAATGGAGAGTTGCTTGCTTGTTTATATATGACCGATGTGGGATAGTTTAGAGGAAATCCTCCATTTTAAGTTATATGACAACAGATCATGAGCCCTTGAGATTGATGGTGGTAGGTGGCAAGTTTTTATTGGACCTTAACCAAAGCAAGCTTACATAAGACTTATCTACATAGTTGAAAAGTCAAGAAAGGCCGCCACTTTATGGGAAATTGAGCTTGCCTTGAGATTGAGGTCTGAACCTCGCTTGTTTGCTCATCACGTACCCGAAAGTCATGCCCGAGATTATGCATGCGTGGATATATATATATAGTGGGGTGTACATGCTAATTTCCAATTTGGATATTTTGAACGTGTGGAGAAAGTTGGTCAATTTGGGCCCAAGTCTACTTAATTAATTTCAATGGGCCAAACATATTTATTTTATCCTTGATGGGCCAAGCCCAGTGCATTGATTTTGCTATTGTGGAACTCGGTTTCAACCCTCTTACCCATTATGATATATGCGGTTTTGGCGTTGGTTATTTAGCGGTTATTTCGCGCACCATCACAACCCCTTGGCTTGGTGTCCTCGTTCCACGAGGGCAACGAGACAACAAACAAGTGCGCATGCCTATCGATTTTCAGTTTTGTACCGCGATCTAAACTCGAGATTAGATGAAGTTCGCGCTCTTTTCGAGAATTGGGACCTCATCCCTTTGAGAGTTAGCGAACCTCGTTCGCCTAGAGAGTTAGGACCTCATCCATAGAGAGTTTTGGACCTCGTCTATAGAGAGTTTGGACCTCGTCCATAGAGAGTTTTGGACCTCGTCCATAGAGAGTTTGGACCTCGTCCATAAGAGAATTTTGGACCTCGTCCCCAAGCGGGAAGCGAAGGGTGGACTTTTAAACGAGATTCTCCAACCCCAAGCGGGAAGCGAGGGGTGGACTTTAACGAGATTCTCCAACCCCAAGCGGGAAGCGAGGGGTGGAGTTTAACGAGATTCTCCAACCCCAAGCGGGAAGCGAGGGGTGGATTTTAACGAGATTCTCCAACCCCAAACGGGAAGCGAGGGATGGATTTTAACGAGATTCTCCAACCCCAAGCGGGAAGCGAGGGGTGGACTTTAACGAGATTCTCCAACCCCAAGCGAGAAGCGAGGGGTGGATTTTAACGAGATTCTCCAACCCCAAGTGGGAAGCAAGGGGTGGACTTTAACGAGATTCTCCAACTCCAAGCGGGAAGCGAGGGGTGGACCTTAACGAGATTCTCCAACCCCAAGCGGGAAGCAAGGGGTGGAATCGCGCACTTTTCGAGAATCTCCAACCCCAAGCGGGAAGCGAGGGGTGGATTCACGCACTTTTCGAGAATCTCCAACCCCAAGCGGGAAGCGGGGGGTGGAATCGCGCACTTTTCGAGAATCTCCAACCCCAAGCGGGAAGCGAGGGGTGGAATCGCGCACCTTTCGAGAATCTCCAACCCCAAGCGGGAAGCGAGGGGTGGAATCGCGCACTTTTCGAGAATCTCCAACCCCAAGCGGGAAGCGAGGGGTGGATTCGCGCACTTTTCGAGAATCTCCAACTCCAAGCGGGAAGCGAGGGGTGGATTAACTATAACAGAGAATTAGGAACTCATCCTTATATACAAATACGTATGGAATATAATCAATCACCAAGTTGAATTTTTATAAGGCGTACCTCATTTTTCGCGAGTATACACCTCGTGATTTTTGGAACGGAGGCTAAACACCCACCACGTGGTACCACCTCATGTTGTATTTGTGCGCTATTTGCGTCCAATCATGTACGTAACATGAAAGGTATCCAAAAAGGAGTCTAGTAGAATTACAGGCAATACATAATTTCGGTTCGAGAGTTGCGACGTTCACACGTCATGTTTAAACAGTCAGCTCCTTCCTTAGCATATAATAATTGGAGAGGAATTTTTAGAATTTACCTCCCTTCGACATTTTTGCTCAGCAAATTAAGACCCTGTTGCCCAGGCCCCCAAAGATAGACCTCGTCTACCACCTGCCTTCCAAAGAAACGCGCGGTCTTGTTATGAAGAGTGAAGACCACGGGGGAAGACCTCGGGTTTGCAAAGACCGCGACGACCTCGCAAGCCATGGAGACCACGAAGATTTGCCTCGAAGAACAACGATTGTGAGCAACCTCAGATGAGATGTGTTGCCGAGAGTTGCCCACCTCGCACCATTAACAAGGAGGCGGGCCGCCGTGTCGAGCACCTAGAATAGGAGGCCAATGCGCTCCTCGAAGACCTTTCTTACTTGTTGTGGAGGAATGGCGCGCTACGAGATGGTGCGCGAGCTATCTATTTTTTCCTCACAAAATGATCTCGAAACCTAGCCTGCACATAGTGATCTCGAAGCCCGACCTCGCATGAAATGAGTTCGAAACTCGACCTCGCATGAAATGATCTTGAAGCCTGGCCTACAAAAGGATCTCGAAGCCCGACCTCGCATGAATTGAGTTCGAAACCCGACCTCGCATGAAATGATCTTGAAGCCTGGAGAGGTGGGCCTACGGAAGTCTCGAGCAGAGACACGCGGTCCCAGCACCGCCTCGGAAGATCATCCGAGAGCCACATCGGTGACGTTCTGGAAGCCGCACCGCCACGTACGGCCTGTTGCGGTAGCCCGAGCTTCAAGTTCACTCGAACTTTAGCTACCACTATTGCGCCCGCCATGCTTCCTTGGTGACGCCGTCGACCTCGCCCGAGCTCTTCGCCATCACCTGTGAGAGGTTTCGAGCCTGTCGCACCTCGAAGACCTTTCTTGCTAGCTATTTTGCCTCTTACAGTGACCTCGAAGGCTGGCTACGACCTCGCTTGTTTCCAACGTCGCTTGTTGACTCAAACTCGTGCCCCAAAGGAAGCACCCAACGAGATCGCCACGCTGACGAGCACTTTTACGTCGCTATAAAAGCACTGCCAAAGAAAATTCCTAACTTCCTAACCTAAGTATAGTGGAAGCAAGGGTCGAACCTACAAGGACTCAGATTATTCGTATTTATATAATATTACTAAGCAGAAAGGTTTTTTTTTTGATTATAAACTAAAATCTAAGTACTTAAACTAATTAAAACTAAACAAGTAAAGTAAGTTGAGATTCAAATATGGAGAAAAGCGTCCAACTAGTTTCGTATCCATTGCATACATGAGTTTTGATCATCGATTATCCTTATTTCAATTTCCCTTGACTAATCTATTGTGAATTTACGAATTCAAGCTTATTGTGGTTGTTAATATACACCGTCTTTAACAACCTTTTAACCAATTAACCTAGAAAACCTTCTATGTCAAGTTGATCATGCAATTAAATTCAAAGCATTCAATAGAAACAATATTCATGAATTCCACCGTCTATTCACGAAGTCTTGTGATTAAATTCTCCGTCTTTGATTAACCTTAATATACACCGTCTTTAAGTTTAATCAAAGGATTCATCCATGAATAATCAAATTCCACCGTCTATTTAATTATTCTAGTTGTAATTCAACCGAAGTAGAATAGGTGATCAAGCTATTATAATCCTAAGTGAATTTAATCAATTAAGCATGGAGAGATTCAATCTAGTCAAGGCAAACTAAAATAATTCAAATCTCACAAACAATCATGCATACAACTTCAACTAACTAGTTGGACATGGGAAATTTAGCTAGAAATCGACATTAAAGAGAAATCAAACTTACAAAAGTCCAATTGATCTTCAATTGCAAAAACTAGGGTTTGTCTCCCACAAATCTCCAAATTGCATAAAACTCCAAAAGATAGCATAAGATCCAAAAATAAAACCTAGAGAAAGTATTTATATCATGCTAAAAATATCCAAAAGATCCAAAAATATCCAAATAAACACTTATAAAGTCGGCCCATAAGATCTCGCGGAAGCCCAAATCCACACTGCACCGACACCGCTGAGCGCGGTTTGTGACGCCCCAGAGCGCGGTCGCGCTCCGCCCGGAGTTGCCCGCGCTGACGCCGCAACAACTTCTCCACTCGGCGCGGTCTTGACTTGTGCTCCGCGGTTTGGTCCCTTCATTCATTTCTTGTAGTTCTTGCCTCGGGTCTTCACTTCCAATGCTCCTTCCACGTCCCGAGATCCGTCCTAAGCTTCCCATCTACCGTCTTCCACCATCCGACCTGCAATTACGCACAAAGACGCGTAGATTCCGAACTAAACGAAAATGAAACCTAATCTAAACTTAGAATGAAACCTTAGCTAAAAATGCATAAAACAAGAATAAAAACATGCTCTAACAACTACATCTATATGCTCTATCAAATTCCCCCATGCTTGAACCTTGCTTGTCCTCAAGCAAGACATAGAAATCAATCACACCACAAACAAGCAAGTCATGACTTAATTCATTTTCAAGAAGCACAAACTTAACCATGAAATCTTTGCATACATATATCGAAAGTTTCAAACCAAGCTATTAATCTATTCCAACCCTCACCAAGGTATATGTGTTTGCACTCAACGCTCAAGTGTTTAAAGGTATGTGTTTTCGCTCAAAAATCATCTTTGAATGCCAACTACCATATGCTTGCATCAGTGCACTAAATCTCCACCACGGATGTTCAAATGCACAACATAAATCATGAGGTCTTTTTCAAGGTTGTAATGGGGCCAAGGTATAGACAAGTAGGAAGGGATAATTATATGGCCATGTGGTGCTAAATCCGGGAACTAGAATAAACTAATACCCAAATTACATCAATCACTCACTCTCAATAACTTCCCAACTTGTATTCCCTTTCTTCCAATACTTACTTTTAAGCACTTCTTTCTTTTGCTCAACTTTTGCTTCTTTTTTTTTTCTTTCCACAAACCCATTTGAGAATTGTTCTTTCTTTTTTTATTATTCTTCTCTCACAAGAATACTTTGCAATTTTACACATACAACTCATCTCAATCAACCTTTCAAACCAACTTTACTTAGAAATTTTTCACTAAACATTCCCAACATCCTTAACTTTCCAACACTTTTCATTTTGGACATTCCCTTCTATTACACCTATTCATCTTGCCTCACAAACCCCAAAATATATCAATTAACCCACAAAATTCCCCTTATCAAATCCTAATTCCCTGATGAGGGTCAAGCTTATTCGGCTAGGGTTAATTTTTTGTGGAGCTAATAAACAAGGCCAAGGCTCAAAAAAATGGGGCTACAAAAACAAAGGTATAATGTAGGGTGGATAAGGATATAAATGAGCTAACGAAAATTTGCCTCAATCACTTTTATATCATGCATTCAAAACATATAATGTGGCCTCGAAAAAGAATCTAAACGCAAGTTCTAGAGTTAAGACAATCAAAGTGATACACTCAAGAATATCATGCAAAATTGGCATGTAAAGGCTCAAAAGAAATCTCACAAGGCAAATTTTTGGTTCGAACTTCATAACTAGCTCAAGTTTTCACTTTCATGCATACTCCTTCATAATTAAGCAATTCTTATTTAGAACTTTCATCATAAACTTAACAAGTTATGGGATATGAAATCATGCTCACTCTTCAAACAAGTGGTTCCAAGGGGAAAAATGAATCCTAAATGCAAACAAAACACACATTTTTTTTTTTCAAATTTTCAAAAATTTGCAAATTTTTTAGTGGATTTTTCAAACTTTCAATCAATTCATACAAATAAGAATAAACATGCACATGCAACTATATGATCTAACTAAACCAAGTTCTCATGACAAAATAAATAATTCCCTTCCCCCATGCTTAAACATTACTTTGTCCCCAAAGTAAGAAAAACATAAGAGTAAAAGAAAATTGACCTCATCACAAGAACTTGTCAAACTCGGGAATCTACTCTGATGGTGGTGGTGGGTACCCCGGGTATGGCCACTCAGGAGCTGGATATCCAGGATACGGCTGATAAGCATACGGCTGATAGCCTTGTTCAGGCGTGTAGCTGTCCATCCGCTGATGCAAGTACCGGGTCTGCTCATCAACATAATCAAAACGGCTCGTAGCATAACCCCGGAAATGGTTGAAATCAGCCGCCATGCCATCCATACGAGTGTGCAAGCCACTCACTTGTGTAGACAATCCACCCATCAATTCCACCAAATGATTGTATTGAGTGGTAGACATGTTACCACCTAAACCTTGTTGCTCAAACTTTGGAATGGGTGGCACTTCATTGTGCTCATCATCATCTTCATCATTCTCCCCATCATCATCTTCAGCGGCAATATCTTCAGGAGCAGCTTCAAACTCCTCATCTTCATCCTCCTCATCAACATCCATAGAAGCGCTCGCTTCCTCATCATGACCCCTTGCTTTCTTCCTTCTTCTAATTCCTCCAATCACTTCCGAAACCGGTACATCACCATCTTGTGGGTGAATGAGCCATGTGTGAGCATTGTCCATACCAACCTCAATCTTCACCCTCTCTGGATTAGGCAACTTCATAGCAAAGGAGCTATTGCCTAGCACCCAATAGTACCGATTGTTCTTCACATACAACACCTTCATCTTGTTGTAGAAATGCAAGTTCATCGGAAGAGGATCGATCCTACCCACACACTGCTCCAAATCAATTCCAAAGTGTTGGGCGAACTTGGTGATGATACCACCCACAACGATCCGACCGGTATTTCTCTTAATCATGAGCTCCATGTTGTGCATCATAGCGGCACCAAAGTCTACATGTTGCCCTTCCAGAATACCTCGAAGGAGAAAAATATCCTTCCTAGGGCAATTATTCTCACCCTCTCCTCTGCCTGTAATAGAGTGAGCAAAGAACCTCTGAAGAATTCGGATTATTGGATGAGAAATTCCAGACGCCTTGGTTCTAGAAGGCAAGTAGTCATCAGTCCCAGAAAGGAGAGCCCACTTTTCATCATCCATAAAAGTGGAGCGGTTTTCCCATCTATCAACATGCATCTGGTATTGGGTAAATCTGAACAGCTTGTTGATATCATTGAGAGTCATGCTTCTCATCACCCCACCTAGCTGAAAATTGCACCGCCCTTCATTAACAAATCTCCCCTATAAGATATGAGCCTCCAGTGTGCTCAAGGACTCCAACACGAGGCTTTTGTACACTGGCAATCTCATGCTCAACACAGTCAAATTGTGATTAAACTCTATCTCCCTCAATTCACTAGCCAAACCCAACTCCTCCAACAAGTCCCAGTCAATGTATCTCGGTGCTTGGATTTCACGCCCTTTCAATTGATCAAACCGGTCTAGATGCCTCATGTCCCGGAATTGAAGACCATAAGTTGCCGGTGTAATCACATTGCTTGAGGAAGAAGCTCTAGGTGTAGCTCGGGATCGAGAGGAAGAGGGTGCAACATTTTGAGCTCTAGTTGATGTTGCTCGAGTTGCTCTAGTTGCTCTTTGAGGACGACTAGGTCCCGATGAGGATGCATTAGCGTTTACCTTGGTACGACCCATGATATTACCTACACAACAATCAAATACACCAAAAACAAGCACAATTCGATTGCCCCGGCAAGAGCAATCCACCAAACAAGTAATAATAGACAATAATTGCTCTCAAAACACTCTCTTCCCCCACTAACCTAGATTAATTAGCATGAAAATTAATTAATTTCGAAATTATGGATTTTTCAAGTTCTAAACATGAAACTAACTCATAAACATGCTAATATTGTTGAATCTAGACTTAAATTTAAGAAATTTGGCCTAAAAATCACTAAAATTGAGGTTTTTATGCAAAACCTAACTTAGTAAATTTTTGGGTTGAGATCTTAAATTTGGGGATCAAATTTGAAGAGAAAAGTTAGAAATCTTACTTGTTTGATGACTAGGAGTGCAAATCCGAGCTTGATTTGGAGTTTTGATCTTCAAAGGAGCTTGAATGAGGAGCTTCAATGGAGAGGCTTCAATGGGGGCTGCGTGGGTTTTAGGAGGAAGAAGATGAATGTGACAAATAGAGGAGGGTTTTCGGGTTTATTGCGCCGAACCCGGCCTCAGCGCGGTTTGGGGCCCTTGAGAGCGCGGTCGCGCTCTCCTGGGTTTTGCCCGCGCTGAGGCCGCAGTGTGTTGGCCCTTCGGGGCGCGGTTTCAGCATGGGAGCGCGGGGGCGCTCTGAGTGGTTCAACCCGCGTCCTGGCCGCAGTGAGTTGGCCTCGATGTGCTCATTCCCGGGTTATGAATGTAAGGCCGTCTTGACCTCCTCGTACCGCGTGTCCCTGGTTTCCGACTTTACCTATAACTAAGATAAACAAAAACAAACCAAAAACCACACAAAAACAAACCAAAAACACAACTAAATCTAGAAAATAAAATTAAAAAAAAATCAAAACAAAGCTTGGGTTGCCTCCCAAGAAGCGCTTGTTTAACGTCATTAGCTTGACGCATTACTGCTCATGTGTTTGGTTCGTTCAAAACCGTTTCTTCAAGAATAGCATTGCTAAATCCTTCAAAATACGGCTTCAAACGCTGACCATTCACCTTTTGTAGCGAATGAGTGGCTTCATCATAAATTTCCACCGCTCCATGAGGAAACGTCTGAGCTACTACGAACGGCCCCGTCCATCTCGACCTCAGCTTACCTGGGAAAAATTTGAGTCTAGATTGATATAGCAAAACTTTATCACCTACCTGAAAACTTTTCCTCCATATTTTCTTGTCATGCAAAGCTTTGGTCTTCTCCTTGTATATGGCCGCGTTGTCATAAGCTTCTAACCGTAATTCCTCAAGCTCTTGCAACTGAAGCTTCCTCAACTCACCGGCTTCATCCATCTGCAGACTACAGTTCTTCACAGCCCAATAAGCTCGGTGTTGGATCTCCACCAGAAGATGACAAGCTTTACCAAACACCAACCGAAAAGGCGACATTCCAATCGGTGTTTTGTAAGCCGTCCTATACGCCCATAAAGCATCGTCTAAGCGAGTACTCCAATCCTTCCGGTTTGGCGACACCGTCTTCTCAAGAATGGCTTTGATCTCTCTGTTTGATACCTCAGCTTGGCCATTCGTTTGTGGGTGGTAGGCCGTAGAAATCATGTGTGTGACATGATATTTCTTCAAGAGCGCACTGACCGTTCGGTTACAAAAATGGGATCCCTTGTCACTAATTAAAGCTCTAGGTATCCCAAATCTGGAGAATATATTCGCCTTCAAGAAATCTGCCACAACTCGGAAATCATCAGTCCTGGTGGCCTTCGCTTCCACCCATTTGGAAACGTAGTCCACCGCTAATAAAATATAAATATTCCCGTAAGAGCTAGGAAAGGGGCCCATGAAATCTATACCCCAAACATCAAATACCTCACAAAAGATAATTGAAGTTTGAGGCATTTCATCCCTGCGGGATATATTTTCGACCCTTTGGCATCGGTCACAGGATTTGCAAAAGGCATACGCATCCCGAAAGATAGTAGGCCAAAAGAATCATGCATCCAATACTTTCCTAGCGGTTTTCTTAGCACTAAAATGCCCCCCACAAGCATAAGAATGACAAAATGATAAAACTGAAGTTACCTCATTATCCGGAAGACAACGCCGGATTACCTGATCGGAACAATGTTTCCAAAGATATGGATCGTCCCACACATAATACCTTGCCTCACTCTTGAGTTTATCCCTTTGAGCTTTGCTAAAGCTGGGAGGAAATACACTCGAAACAAGAAAATTTACCAAATGAGCATACCAAGGTTGAAGTACACGTACCGAAAACAAGGTATCATCTGGAAATTCTTCTCTAATCGGTGTGATTTGAGCACCTCGTTCCCCCTCATGAACTAAGCGACTAAGATGATCTGCCACCACGTTTTCCGCCCCCTTTTTCTCTTTGATCTCAATGTTGAATTCACTCAACAATAAGATCCTTCTAATCAACCTGGGCTTTGCCTCCTTCTTCGTCAACAAGTAACGAAGGGATGCATGATCCGTGTAGACGATCACCTTTGTACCTAGCAAATAAGACCGAAACTTTTCCAAAGCAAACACCACCGCCAAGAGTTCCTTCTCGGTGGTGTAATAATTTTTATGTGCTTCATTAAGAGTCATAGAAGCATAATGGATAACATGAGAAGCCTTACCAATCTTTTGGCCCAAAACTGCTCCTACAGCATAGTCGCTTGCATCACACATCAGCTCAAAAGGTAGGGACCAATCCGGGGGCTGAATTATTGGGGCAGTGGTGAGGCGAGCCTTCAACTCATCAAAAGCTTTTTGACAAGCTTCATTAAAGTCAAAGGTCACATCCTTCTTGAGTAGATCACAAAGGGGTGAAGCGATCTTGGAGAAGTCTTTAATGAACCTGCGGTAAAAACCTGCATGACCAAGAAAAGAACGTACTTCCCGAACATTAGTAGGATAAGGCAAGGATTGAATTACTTCAACCTTTTCCTTATCAACTTCAATCCCTTTAGATGACACTATATGACCTAACACTATGCCCTGTTCTACCATAAAATGGCATTTCTCAGAATTAAGACAAAGGTTAGTTTCTTCACAACGTTTTAGCACAAGTGTCAAGTGAGTTAAACAAGAATCAAAATCATTTCCATGAACTGTGAAATCATCCATAAAGACTTCAATGAAGTTCTCTATGTATTCAGAGAATATACTGACCATACACCTTTGGAAAGTGGCGGGTGCATTACATAGACCAAATGGCATTCTTCTGTAAGCGAATGTGCCAAATGGGCAAGTAAATGTTGTCTTCTCTTGATCCTCGGGTGCAATTGCTATCTGAAAATAATCTGAATACCCATCCAAGAAACAATAGAAGGAACGACCCGCAAGTCGCTCAAGCATTTGGTCAATAAAAGGTAAAGGAAAATGGTCTTTACGGGTTACCGTGTTGAGCTTTCGGTAATCGATGCATACACGCCACCCGGTTTGAATTCTTGTTGGAATTAGCTCACCATCTTGATTCTCCTTCACCGTGATTCCACCTTTCTTAGGAACGACCTGAGTAGGACTTACCCATTTGCTATCCGATATGGGAAAAATCATTCCTGCTTGAAGAAGTTTCAGGACCTCCTTCTTCACAACTTCCATCATAGGCGGGTTCAACCTCCTTTGTGGTTGTCTTGAGGGTTTTGCTTCATCCTCCAATAGGATTCTATGCATACAAGTAGAGGGGCTTATTCCTCTAATGTCGGCAATAGTCCATCCTATAGCGGATTTATGCTCCCTTAAAACATCCAGCAACCGGTATTCTTGATTTTGAGTCAGCTTGTTGGAAATTATCACCGGTAGAGTATCTCCATCACCTAGAAAAGCGTACTTGAGGTGGTCCGGCAGTTGTTTGAGCTCTACCTGTGGGGCCTGCACAATAGAGGGAACAAGCTTCTCGCTTGGCACTGTTAGTGGAATGGGCTTTGAGCCCGGTAGCAAGAGTGGTCGCTCATAGTGAGCGTTCAACTCGGCTACAATTTCTTGCATATCATCATTAAGCATAAATTCCACTTCATCTTTATCAACCACAGAGTTTTCAAGTGTAGATTGCAATTCATCATGATCATTAATGTCAAAGAAATCTTGCACAAGAGTATCTAACACATCAATTGAACACAAAGAATGAACAACATAGGGGAATTTCATAGCATCATAGATATTGTATTCCACTTTTTCCCTATCAAACACCATGGTTAATGAGCCACTACACACATCAATTTTAGTTTTGGCTGTCTTTAGGAATGGTCTACCTAAAAGGATTGAAGCAACATGCTTGTCATGTTCCATTTCAAGTACGTAAAAATCAGCAGGGAAAATCAACTTATCAACCATAACAAGCACATCTTCTATTATCCCCTTTGGGTAAACGTTAGACCTATCAGCCAATTGAATAACTACGGTTGTTGCATGCAATGGACCTAGCTCAAGAGACTCATAAATTGAATAAGGCAAAACATTGATAGAAGCACCTAAGTCTAGCATAGCCTTTTCAAATTTTCTCTCAGCTAAGATACAAGGGATAGTGAACATACCTGGGTCCTCGCATTTTTGTGGCAATCGTCTTTGGAAGACCGCTGAGATTTGCTCACTGACCTTGATCTTTTGCTTCCCTTTTTGCTTTTGATTCCGGTTGACCGTACATAACTCCTTCAAAAACTTAGCATAGCGGGGAACGCTCTTGACAAGCTTGAGTAACGGAATATTCACCTCACATTTGCTAAATGTTTCAAAGATCTCTTTATCATTCTCGATCTTACGGGTCTCCTTTAAGGCTTTGGGAAAAGGTTGGGGAGGTTTGAGAACCGACGTCGAAAGAATTGGAGGTTCTTCGGAAATCACCGTCGGCGCGGTTTGGTCCTCCGGGAGCGCGGTCGCGCTCTGCCCGGTACTGCCCGCGCTCAGGCCGCAGTGTCTCGGTCCCTCGGGGTGCGGTGTAGAGCTTGGGGGCGCGGTTTGACACCCCTGGCTGGGCTCCCCGCGCTCAGGCTGAACGTACGAGTCCGAGGTTTTGCCTCCCTCGGTTTCTTCATCAAGCGATGTTTGTGGCTTTCCGGCTTTGTTTTCCAACACTTTACCACTACGGAGAGAGATTGCATTCACATTCTGTTTAGGATTGAGTTCCGTCTGAGAAGGTAACCTGTTGGAATCTTTAGCTTCAAATTTGTTCATTGCCTGTGCAAGTTGGCTCATTTGATTTTCCAAGTTGGTGATGCTCGACTTGGTATCCTGCTGAATTTGGCCCATAGTTTGCTGCATCATGGCCATATTCTGGGTAAGAGCACGGATCATATCATCTGTGGATGAGGATGGGCCTTGATTTGGTGCTTGATTCTGAGGTTGATGTTGAAAAGGAGGTCTAAAACCTGGAGGCCCGTTTTGAGGTGCATGTTGTTGATTCTGATTTCCGTACCTCAAATTGTGATGATCCTTCCAACCTGGATTGTACGAGTTTGAATAAGGATCATATGCTGGTCTTCTTGGCCCATAGCCTCCAAGTGCATTAATTTCCTCCTCTTGAACATGAAGAGTAGGACAAGCATCCGTCTTATGAGTAACATCAGAGCAGAAACCGCAAGGCTTGACTTGTTGTGATCCCTTCAGCATGAATTGCCTGAACATTGACTTCAACTCATTCACATCTTCATGTAAAGTTGTAACATCAACAGAATTGGCTGCCTTCATTGAAGCTCTTTTGCTGAATTGACGAGAGCCTTCCGAAAGTTCGTGAAATAGTTCAAAAGCTTGTTCAAGAGTCTTGTTCAGGATGTTCCCTCCACAGGCAACATTAACATGTCGGCGTTCTTCATCCAGTAAGCCTTCATGAAGGTACATAACAAGATCCATCTTAGAGTAGCCATGATAGGGGCAGCTTGAGATTAGCTTCTTGAACCTCTCATAATACTCATAAAGCGATTCATTCGGAGCTGTTCAATGTTGCTAATGCTCTTTTTCATACTCGAGAGCTTTGTGGCTGGGAAATATTTCTCAAGGAAAGCCTTTTTCATCTCCTCCCAAGTCTCGATACTGCCAGGAGCCAAATAGTAGAGCCAATCATTCGCTGCATCCTTTAAAGAGAACGCAAAAGCTCTCAACTTGATTTGGTCATCAATGATTCCATTTGGTTTCATGCTAGTGCAGACAGCATGAAAAACCGATAAATGCTTGTTGGGATCTTCACCCGCCTTCCCATAGAATTGAGGAAGGAGGTGAATCAATCCTGATTTCAGTTCAAATTGGACACCGTCAAGGAGTGCAGGTATCTTCACTGCCAATGGTTGTTGTGCCAAATCTGGTGCAGTTAACTGTCTCAGTGTCTGATCCATCTCTGGTATTTCAGGAACGCTATCAGAATCAATTTCAGAATCAGAAGAAGAAGAGGAAGATGCCAGATTGAACGGTAGTTCTCGAGAATTCGCACGAGCTTGCCTGCACAACCTAGAGATTGTCCTTTCGATTTCTGAATCAAATGCAACAAGAGATGGATTGATAGCACGGGTATGAACCATACAAGTGGTTCACACCCAAAAAGAAATAAAAAGTAACACTAGATAAATACAAATAAATAGCCGAGTCCCCGGCAACGGCGCCAAATTTGACGAGCACTTTTACGTCGCTATAAAAGCACTGCCAAAGAAAATTCCTAACTTCCCAACCTAAGTATAGTGGAAGCAAGGGTCGAACCCACAAGGACTCAGATTATTCGTATATATATAATATTACTAAGCAGAAAGGGGGGGTTTGTGATTATAAACTAAAATCTAAGTACTTAAACTAATTAAAACTAAACAAGTAAAGTAAGTTGAGATTCAAATATGGAGAAAAGCGTCCAACTAGTTTCGTATCCATTGCATACATGAGTTTTGATCATCGATTATCCTTATTTCAATTTCCCTTGACTAATCTATTGTGAATTTACGAATTCAAGCTTATTGTGGTTGTTAATATACACCGTCTTTAACAACCTTTTAACCAATTAACCTAGAAAACCTTCTATGTCAAGTTGATCATGCAATTAAATTCAAAGCATTCAATAGAAACAATATTCATGAATTCCACCGTCTATTCACGAAGTCTTGTGATTAAATTCTCCGCCTTTGATTAACCTTAATATACACCGTCTTTAAGTTTAATCAAAGGATTCATCCATGAATAATCAAATTCCACCGTATATTTAATTATTCTAGTTGTAATTCAACCTAGAAGTAGAATAGGTGGCCAATCTATTATAATCCTAAGTGAATTTAATCAATTAAGCATGGAGAGATTTAATCTAGTCAAGGCAAACTAAAATAATTCAAATCTCACAAACAATCACGCATACAACTTCAACTAACTAGTCGGACATGAGAAATTTAGCTAGAAATCGACATTAAAGAGAAATCAAACTTACAAAAGTCAAATTGATTTTTAATTGCAAAAACTAGGGTTTGTCTCCCACAAATCTCCAAATTGCATAAACTCCAAAAGATAGCATAATCCCCATAATAAATCTAAGGAAAGTATTTATATCAAGCTAAAATTAACTAAAAGATCCGAAAGTATCCAAATAAACACTTATAAAGTCGGCCCATAAGATCTCGCGGAAGCCCAAATCCACGCCGCACCGACACCGCTGAGCGCGTTTTGTGCCGCCCCAAAGCGCGGTCGCGCTCCGCCCGGACTTGCCCGCGCTGACGCCGCAGCAACTTCTCCACTCGGCACGGTCTTGACTTGTGCTCCGCGGTTTGGTCCCTTCATTCATTTCTTGTAGTTCTTGCCTCGGGACTTCACTTCCAATGCTCCTTCCACGTCCCGAGATCCGTCTTAAGCTTTCCATCTACCGTCTTCCACCATCCGACCTGCAATTACGCACAAAGACGCGTAGATTAAGAACTAAACGAAAATGAAACCTAATCTAAACTTAGAATGAAACCTTAGCTAAAAATGCATAAAACGAGAATAAAAACATGCTCTAACAACTACATCTATATGCTCTATCACACGTCGGCCCGGAGAGGATCACCGCGTGATCCTAACAGAGGGGAGAGGGCGCGATCCACTTGATTGTTTCCCGAGAGTAGGTCGGATAGGGAGAGTCAATCCCCACGGTCGGCGCCGAAACCCGATATAATTTGCGCTATAAACGGGAATTTAAATAAATACTAACTCTCGGGATTCGTACAACCGAACGGTTTTCGTACGTGGATTATTCCTCCTCCCCACCCCTCAGCCGATTGTTTTTGTGCTCTTTACGAATAAAGCCTTTAGACCTTATACCGTTTATAGCGCGATCTCACTCGGAGATCAAACACGTCGAGCTTTGGCAAGCGAGATAGTTCTCGAGCCAGAGAGGATTTTCGACCCTTATAAGTATCTCATAGCCTTGCTATATATACTAATGGAGAGTTGCTTGCTTGTTTATATATGACCGATGTGGGATAGTTTAGAGGAAATCCTCCATTTTAAGTTATATGACAACAACTCATGAGCCCTTGAGATTGATGGTGGTAGGTGGCAAGTTTTTATTGGACCTTAACCAAAGCAAACTTACATAAGACTTATTTACATAGTTGAAAAGTCAAGAAAGGCCGCCACTTTATGGAAAATTGAGCTTGCCTTGAGATTGAGGTCTGAACCTCGCTTGTTTGCTCATCACGTACCCGAAAGTCATGCCCGAGATTATGCATGCGTGGATATATATATATAGTGGGGTGTACATGCTAATTTCCAATTTGGATATTTTGAACGTGTGGAGAAAGTTGGTCAATTTGGGCCCAAGTCTACTTAATTAATTTCAATGGGCCAAACATATTTATTTTATCCTTGATGGGCCAAGCCCAGTGCATTGATTTTGCTATTGTGGAACTCGGTTTCAACCCTCTTACCCATTATGATATATGCGGTTTTGGCGTTGGTTATTTAGCGGTTATTTCACGCACCATCAATATCATGTGTTGTTTCCTTGAAAGGAAAAACTTCCTCATACAACACCACGTCTCTAATGTGAAATACTTGTTTGTTCTTCAAATCAAACAACTTGTAGTCCTTTTGATTCGTAGGATAACCATGCAAGACACATTTCTGCCTCTCTCATCAAATTTATCCCTTCTTCTTTTCTCATATGCATCATAACACAAACAACTTATGACCCTCAGATTATCATAGTTGAATGGCTTCTAAAAAAATTGCTCATAGGGAGTCGTCCATGCAATGCTAACCAAGTGGATCTTGTTAGACAAGTGACTGACAACAAGCATTCCCCCTAAAACTCCTTGTGTAAGTTTGCATGAATCCCCAAGGCTTGAGCTGTGTCTAATAAACGTCTATGATTACTTTTCACAGCTCCATTCTGTTATGGTCTATATGGCATAAACTTTTGGTGTAGTATTCCAAGTTCAGTAAACAATTGCTTGCAATTTTCATTCACTAGTTCTAACCCATTGTATGATCTCACCTTCTTTGGTCTTTTATGTATAACAAATAAGTTCATGTTGCTCTACTCATATCATCAAAAAAATTGTGAAAAAAATATTTTTCACCATTTGTACCAGCTATTTCATTGAAACTCCACAAATCCATATGCAACAAATCAAAAGGATGCAAGGATTTGATTTCACTATTAGCAAAAGATAATCTATGAAATTTAGCCAAATGACAAGTATCCCAAAAACTCTCAAACTCTGAATTCATACTGTAATTGGTGAATTATTCGATTTAATAGGGGGACAAACTTATGAAGCTTGAGTGTGATCATTTTTATAAAGGATAAGGTTTAAGAGTGATATTGTGTGAAATCTATTTTTTTTTAAAGAGTAGTTTGGTGTAAAATCTCATATTTTAATGTAGTTTGTGCAATTTCTTTATTTTATGGTTGACTAATTTATGGATGGTTTTATGCACTTTTTATTTTTAGGGTGTTTTTGTACAAAACCGATGATCTAAGGCCTTAATGAGCCACATGTTCATACGTTTGTACTGGATCTACATCAGGTCCACAACTATGAACACCGAACAGCCCACTTTTTCTTAAATGCTCATTTATTGGGCCTAAATGGGCTTTCATCTATAGGAGGATTCTTTTAGTATGGCCCTTCATACCATCGCAATCAAAGAAATGTAGATTAAAAAAATGATACATTTGCGATGCAGTTTCTTCATTTTTTTGTCGGTCTAATTTCGTTATTTATTAAATCCTATCTTTCGTGGGTGATAATGTGTCTTGCAGTGCCACATGTACTCTTAAATAAATAATTAAATATTATCAAATTACTGCTATCAGTGCCGCCTCCTTCACACTACTCTCTTCTCTTCCATCTCCCATCATCTTCTTCGTTCTCAACTTGGCATATTTCAATTTCATCTCCTTTAATTACAGTAAGACCTTTTTAATTTTGTCTTTTAATGGCTTCAAATAACCTATTGTTTTGACACATGAAAATTAGTCAATTTAAAGTGATTAATATATACACACAAGTTATTGGCAATTATATTAGAGAAATCAGGAACGGGATCCGGCCTCTTTAAGAGTGGGCGTGAAATTGAAATTTTTGCAGGCTTAAACACAAGCGCGCGCGTTTGATTGTTTGGATGAACGATGACAAGATCCGCCATGAGAGAACCGAAAAGAGGGCAGAGTTGAATCCCTCTGGGGTCTTCTTGGGTTCGGATTTGGTAGCCCGTGAGGATCTGTAAATGGAGATTTTTCATCTGTACTTGTCGTTATTCCATAGAACTTAATTACTTATCACCTTGATTTTTTCTGAATTTTCAATTAGAGAAGAAATCCATGGATGTTGAAATAGAGAGTATTGAGGGGAGAATGAAAATCTGAATTTATTATATTTTGGGGTGTGTTTAATAGTATTTAATTGTTTATTATGTGACAACATATTATTGGTGGAATAGGATTGGTAGCATAAATCGTAGAAGACGATCCGGACTGTGTGTCTTGCAGAAAATGTCACTCTTTTTATACTTTTTTATACTGAAGCTTTATTTACCACGGTTGTTTTGAGTTTTAAACATGTCTTGTTGGTAAGTAGCCGTTTTAACTGTAGGCCCACGTACAACATACAAGGTAATTTAAATTTGTTAGACGGTTGATAGTAGTGGGCCCCACTTCCGTTCGCGGTCCAATGCTAAAACAAAAAGCTATAGAAACGAAACGGTGTTTGGTGTATGTAGATTGTATTTGTAGATGGCTAGAAGGGCATGCCTTCGTAATTCTGGGTACAAGCGAGGTGAATTTTCTAACTGTAAGCAATACCCTAATGTCCGTTTTGCCCTTGTAATTGCAAACGATTCCGTTTCTCCGCTTCTATAAATAATTATAAACCCCACAGTGGCCCCTTCACTTTCCTTTCATTTATCCATTCTTCTCTCCGTTTTGTCCTTTTTCCCCTCTTTTCAAGGGTTTGAGTTTCTCTCTCTTCGTTTAATCACAAAAATGGCGGAAGGCGAGGCACAGAACGGTTCAGAGAACGGAGCAAAGGCTACGGCCGTGGCCTTCTCCGCATTCAAGCCTCAGCTGTTGGTGGAGGCTTCCAAGGCATCCGACGCTGTCCAGTTCTACAAGTCCGCGTTCGGCGCCGAGGAACTAGGCCGTACCACTCATCCTAAGCGGAAGGTCGACCAGGAGCTCCCTCTTCTTCTCTCCGCTGACCTAAAGCTCGCCTCCGCCATTTTCTCTGTTTCTGGCTCAACAGACGAATCTGCTCTTCAGTAAACTCTCTCTCTCTCTCTCTCTCTCGTACTTCATCTGTTGTTAAAATTTTCCGTTTGTTGAGTGATTTGAGATCTGTTTTCTTTCAGGAACTCTGCTGGATGTGTGTTCTGCCTTGAAACGGAAGACGTCGAGGCTGCTATCGCTAAAGCTGTGAGCGCCGGGGCTGTCGCTGACGGTGAAGTCGGCGAAGGAGAGGGCGCGTGCTGCGGTGGGCGCGTGGGAAAGGTCAAGGACCCTTACGGTTTCGTCTGGATGATCTGCTCCGCTGCCAAGACTTGTGATGATGCTATCGTGGACGCCTAGGAGCCGTCGGATCGATCCCCGTTATTGCTTTTTTAGTAGATGCCTGACTGGTTTAGCTTTATATAGTGTAGTGAAAGTTCCGTTCCACTAGCTTTGTTCAGTGTCTGTTCAAATCAAAACCGTATGTCTCTTTTTGTTGATAGCTTATGTTAAGTACTGTATTGTTGATTAGTTATGATGATGTACGCATTACTATAAATACTTGGTGATATATGTGTAATACAGAGTAATGAATGAATAACAGATTTCTTCTTTCCTCTCCTTTCGTTCTTCTTCTGGTTTCTAGCTTGTAACATGTTATCAGACGAGAATTAGGTTTTTCTTTCTCTCGATCCTTCCATCCCGTTCTTCCATCTCGATTCTTCCATGGCCTCTTCTGGTCATGAATTTCCGCCTCTGCGGTCTTCTCCGATGGCACAAAATCGGAATTTGGATCCTTTGACCAATCCCTGGGGTATCAATCGCGATTCTGCTTCCGCTCGAGAAATCATCGATTCCATGGGAGAATTGTTCCTTCATCATAGCGATCATCCGAGTTACATCCTATCTACGAGTCTGTTGGATGATCGTAACTATTCTTCATGGAAACGGTCTGTCGAAGTCTCACTTCTTGCAAAGAACAAGCTAGGGTTTGTAACTGGTTCTTGTGTTCGTCCATCGGAGAATCCAATTCATCAGGCTCAGTGGGACAGGTGTGATAACATGGTTTTCTCGTGGTTATTACACTCTGTCAATAAGGATATTGTCGAATCAATTCTCTACTGTAGATCTGCGCGCCAAGTTTGGGTTGATTTGGAGAATCGTTTCAGAAAAATTGATCGCACTACACTTTTTCAACTTCAGCGCGATCTTGCTTCTCTCAGTCAAGGAAATCTTAGTGTTACCGCTTATTACACGAAATGCAAGCGTCTTTGGGACGAATACTCTCTTCTTCTTGAATCAAAGCTATGTGTGTGTGGATCAAACTCAGTTGCACAAAGTATTCTCGAAGATCAACAGATTGTGCAATTCTTAATGGGATTAGGAGATAATTTCTCCATTATTCGAGGCAATGTTCTGATGATGCAGCCTCCACCTAATCTTGCTACTGTTTACAAGATCGTTCTTCAAGAAGAAACACAAAAATCTATTCGTGTTGCTTCTCACCAATTGATACTGAGCAAAAAATGCTAACAATGCTTCTAGTTCTAATGCTTTAAGCTTAAAAAATCCTTATATGGTCTTAAGCAGGCCAGCAGGCAGTGGTTTCATCGACTCACTACCTCTCTTATTTCTCTTGGATACTCTCAATCTAAAAATGATTACAGTCTGTTTGTTAAAAAGCTGAAAGCGCAGATTACTATGGTTGCAGTATATGTTGATGACTTGCTTGTTACAGGCTCAGATTCAGCTAAAATCTCTTCTTTGAAAGATTTTTTGCATTCCATGTTTAGCATCAAAGATTTAGGTAAGCTTCATTATTTTCTGGGATTTAAAGCTACTTACCTTGATAATGGGATAGCCTTAACTCAATCTAAGTTTGCTAGAGAGTTGATTGCTGGTGTTGATTTTGGTGAGTTTTCTTCACCTTTGTGTACTCCTCTCCCTATCAATTGCAAACTGTCTTCTACTGAAGGTGATCTACTGCTGGATCCAACAGAATACAGAGTTCTGATAGGGAAACTGAATTTTTTAACCAATACCAGGCCTGACTTGTGCTTTGTTGTTCAGACTCTTTCTCAGTTTATGCAAGCTCCAAGAGTACCTCATTATTCTGCTCTTAAACATACTCTTAGGTATGTTAAAGGAACACTTGATTGTGGTATTGTTCTTAATGGTTGTGACAATCCAGTTCTTTCAGCCTATTCTGATTCTGACTGGGCATCATGTCCCATGACAAGAAGATCTGTTACTGGTTATATTCTAATGTTAGGAAGGTCTCCTATTAGCTGGAAGAGCAAGAAGCAGAGTGTTGTTTCTCGAAGTTCTGCTGAGGCTGAGTACCGAGCAATGGCTCAGGCTGCTACAGAAGTCATCTGGCTGGTTCGGTTGCTTGAGGATTTGGGGATAAACTCCATCAAGCCCGTTGTACTTCATTGTGATAATAGACAGATTGCCAGGAATCCCGTCCAACATGAGAGGACTAAGCATATTGAAATCGATGTGCACTTCACTCGGGATAAGATCATGGAAGGTTTATTGCAGCTATCTTACATTCCTACTACTCAGCAGTTAGCTGATGTACTCACCAAAGTCTTGCCTTCTAATCAACAACAATTCATTCTGTCCAAACTCGGCATGTTTTTGCCTAACCATGCTTCGCTTGAGGGGGGTGTTAAGTACTGTATTGTTGATTAGTTATGATGATGTACGCATTACTATAAATACTTGGTGATATATGTGTAATACAGAGTAATGAATGAATAACAGATTTCTTCTTTCCTCTCCTTTCGTTCTTCTTCTGGTTTCTAGCTTGTAACAGCTTCCACGAATCATGATGTGAACGGTTGAGATCTTTATCCTACTACCAGAAGCAACTTTTGTTCTGCTATTCCAAATATAAAAAAAAATATGCCATTGCTTTTGCACTCTTGTCAGTATTTTAATTTATCTTATTTGGAGAATTTCTCGGGCAGTGTTTTTAGTTCATAATCCGTTGATTTTTCAACAAACGCATATCTTCCGGTTGAAGGTTGCAAGATGTGTACACGTGTCAGTGTGTAGTAGTGGATTTGCCCGTGAGTGGGTCGCTGGTTGTTGAGCGGAAATCTCTCCGTGCAGAGCGATTCGACGGATCAGCTACGTGGTCTCAATATGGGGGTGGGGTCACTCGCCTTCTACGGCGACGTTTTGATGGTTTGATTTTCTCGTGATATTTTTTAAAAACACTTCAGACACAAAGCTGATACAGTATTATTTTACGGCATAAGACGAGTCTCCACGGAACCTTGAATACATCTGTCGTTTTGGCAGTTATTGTCAGAAGGTCACTAATAACTATGATAAATTAAGCGTAAGATGCACTTAGATACGGACAACTCCGTATTAGACAAGTGTAATAAAAATCTATGAGTTGTTAATTGTTAGCCTTATCCATAATGATGAATGTTGATAGTTACGGCTAGTTCGAGAGTATGAACTGCAAAAATGGTAAGGTTGGATTAGGAACTAGGAAGCCGGAAGAATCCAACAACAACACGCTAGGGTTAGTGGATATTTGAAATCACCAATTAAATACGAACTGAAAGATGTGAAAAGTTGAGAGTTTTGAGGGGTTCAAGAGATGTATTCCATATTATTTAGCAACGATTATAAAGCGAGATTAAATAACATCGGACTGAGTTTCACAAAACATTGATGTGAATTGGGTCTTTAGAGAAAAACAACTTAAACTGGAAAAGACATCACACTAGACCGGGATTAACTAACATAACAAAATTGAAATGACCCATTGGCCTATTTAAAACCTATGCTCGTTGGCAAATTGAGACATTCGTTTTGGGATCGGGCAAGATGAAGCTTCAACAATTTGATGAGTTCTTTATTTCTAAAGGACCCTTTCTTGGAGTTGTTGTGGAGCTTCTTGCTAATGAAAAGATCAATTTGGGCAAAAGCAACATGAAAACATAGTGAAGACTGAAGAAGTTACATAATGGTACGTTGAAATATATATCATCACTAATCTTTGTAATTTCGTCATCTAGAAAAATACCAATACTCGTTTTTGTAATTTTATCACTAATCTTTAAAATATCGGCTTCATTCATCTTCGTATACTAAACATCAAAATAAATTTAAAGTTTAAACCTTCTCCTGGTTTGAACTATTAAATTCAACTACTGAAATCAGATTCGACACAACCTCTGCTCAAACGAACTTCAAGTTGCGAACAAGCCGTAAAGGAACGAAATATATCCTTGCTTTACTAGCAGCATGTGTTTCGGAGTAATGTACTTCGTAGTGGGCTTCTCTTACATAAATTTCCAATAGAGCCCAATCCAAAATAATCAGCCAACTTACCATCAGGTAAGGGTATTAATTGGGCCTAGTCCAGACCTACCCATCTTCCTTATTACTCGGCCCATTTACCAGCCTTCAAAAGATAAAATTTTTGCTCTCTCCCTATTTTTATGATGTACGAGTTGTGCTTTAATATTTCTAGTGTTACCCACTTTCCATAATACAAGGTGTGTTCTTTCAACTAAGAACTTAATTGCACATTATGAACTCATTTTGGATCCACATACTTAGCAACAAATCCCGTCCTCCATCAGAGAGCAAAACACATAGAACTTGGGTACTTGACCAATGAGAACTTGAAGCATTGGGTACCATTTTACACAGAATTATCTCACCTTTTTATTAGCTAGCTGCATATTAAGTGTATGATTATTGCAATAATTGAAAATTAACCCATGATTAAATCAAAAGACGTGACGTTCATTTGCTTACGCATCTCGTGAAAACCTTAAAACAACGGCCTTTTTATCATTGTAACTAGGCACAAACTCCATTATTATGGTAGGTATGAGAATAGAAGAGTACTTGGTACTATCCACGTGGCAAGCGGAGCACGTGACTTATTTACTTGAGTTTTCAGTTTAGCTTAGTAGTTAGTAATAGCCAACTGTAGCTTTAGAAATAAACCTCTTATATAGCTTCTTTGTACAGTTCTGTTTTAGTAACTGAATATGATCAATGGAGAGCGTATTTTCTCTTGTTCTGTGTTTCTTGAGTATCGAATCATTCTCTTGATTTTGTGATCAATTGATACAAAGTAAGCAGATATTAACAACAGTTGATCAAATCTGTTCTTGTGAGAAGACTTTCCTCATCAATTCAAATGGTATCAGAGCGAGGTCAAGTTCTGGTCATTCAGGGAATTCTGGTAACAGAAATGGGAGAGTTACAGCTAATGTGCAAACTAGGACTCAGCAGGACACGCCTCTTGATCAGGATGATGCCGGTCAGGTTTCCAATGTGTTGGTGAATGCTATCTTCCAAGAGGTCTGTAAGATGATGAAAGAGAAGCAGTTAATGGGTTCGGATGAGCAACATGGTTCAGTCAACTTTGCAGGTAACTTGCATTTATTGAATTCAGTTTCTATGTGCAATCTTAAGCAATCATGGATAATAGATTCAGGGGCAACTGATCATATCACTTATGATAGAGAATTGTTCACTGAATTGAATGAGCTGAGAAAACCTGTTGTGATAGGATTGCCAGATGGCACTACTAAATTTGTTACACACTCTGGAAAAGTGTTGTTAACAAAGGATTTGTTACTTTTGGATGTGCTTTTTGTTCCAGACTTTAAGCATCATTTATTATCTGTGCCAAAGCTGTTAGATATTGAAAGAATTGGTGTGTTTTTTCACACAAAGGCTTGTGTGATTCAGGACCTTACCAGTAAGCAAGTTTTAGGGAAAGCGGACAGACATGGAGATTTGTACAGGCTGCCTATTCAAGATGTGAAGACAAGATTACAAGTTGTGGTTGAAGATGAAAATAAAAAGCCTAATCGGGCATGTAATAAACTAGATGAGCTTATGTTGCTACATTCTAGACTAGGACATACTTCTATGTCAAAATTGAGACATTTTGTTGACTGTAAGAATCAGGGTTTGAGAGTTCTGGATTGTGATGTTTGTGTGTTGTCAAAACATCACAAATTACCTTTTGAAAGGAGTGATTATCTTGCTTCAAAGCTTTTTGAGTTGGTTCATGTGGATTTGTGGGGACCCTACAAGACTGATTCTATTTGTGGGGCTAGATATTTTGTAACCATTCTGGATGATCATAGTCGGTGTACTTGGACTCATTTGATTCGAAGTAAAGAACAAGTTTATGGAGTATTAGCTGGTTTTTTCGCTTATGTGGAGAACCAATTTGAGAGTTCAGTCAAGAAATTGCGCACAGACAATGGGACTGAGTTTACTCAACAGAAATTACAGATATTATTGTTAAATAAGGGAATTATTCACCAAAAATCAGCTCCTTATGTACCTGAACAAAATGCTCGAGTAGAACGAAAACATAGGCATCTTGTTGAGATTGCAAGAGCTTTGAAGATACAAGCTGGCCTACCTGCTTATTTTTGGGGAGAATGTGTATTGGCTGCAACACATATAATCAACAAATTGCCATCATCAGTGTTAAAAGACAAGATTCCTTTTGAAGTTCTACATGGAAAGAAATCAGATATTGGTGATTTAAGGACAGTGGGGTGCTTATGTTTTGCTTGGATACCAAAGTCACAAAGAGATAAGTTCCAAGAGACAACTCGAGAATGTGTTTTTCTTGGATATCCACCAAGTCAAAAGGCCTACAAGGTTTATGACTTAAAATCCAAGAAGATTCTTGTCAGTAGGCATGTGGTTTTCAAGGAAAAAATATTTCCTTTTAAACAACAATCCATGCTTCAAAAGTCAGAAACACCAGTAGTGTTGCCTTTGGTCAGTCTTGGAGGAGATGAGGAGTTCATTTCTTACAATTCTGAACCCAGACATTCATCAGGTCAAGTTCTGCCTAGAAATTTTGCTATTACAGAGCATGTTCAGCATGATACAGAGACAGATGCTGAGTTTCATGATGCTGGGAATGAGTTTACTGATCAGATTACAGATGCTGCAGATTCTGTTCCACACAGTCAGATTCATACAGATGTTTTACCAATCCAGCATCCTAGACCTTCAAGGGTGATTAGAAGACCAACTAAATTCAAAGATTTTATTTGTCAGAATTTGCCAACCAGCTGGGATGATATAGAAAGTATGTCCCAGATTTTTCATGTGATTAAAATGGAGAGTTTGGCACATCTATCCCAGGAATATGTGCATTCTCTATGTAATGCTTTGACAGTGTTTGAGCCGTCATATTATGGGCAGGCAAAGCATAATCCAGCTTGGGTTGATGCAATGAATAAGGAGATTGATGCTTTAGAAAGGAATCATACATGGGATCTAGTTTCTCTTCCACAAGGGAAGAAAGCTATAGGTTCAAAGTGGGTCTATAAAGTCAAATTGAGACAAGATGGATCGGTTGAGAGATTAAAGGCAAGATTGGTGGCTAAAGGCTACAATCAAGTAAAAGATAAAGATTATAAACACACTTTTTCTCCAGTTGCTAAATTCACAACAGTACGAGTTCTTTTGGCACTTGCTTCCTCAAAGAATTGGTTGCTTCATCAACTCGATATCAACAATGCATTTTTGCATGGGTTTCTTGATGAGGAGGTGTACATGACACCACCTGAAGGGTATTCTAAGGCTCTTCCTGGTCAGGTTTGTCATTTAAAGAGATCCCTCTATGGCCTTAAACAAGCAAGTAGACAATGGAATATTGAATTAACAAAATTGCTTTTGAAATTGGGTTTTGTTTAGTCTCGACAGGATTATTCATTGTTCATTAAGAAAAGAGGATCCTTGTTCATTATAGCATTGGTATATGTTGATGATATTTTAATCACAGGGGATGATTCTGATGGAATTGATGCAGTAAAGAAAGCACTGGATGAAGCTTTCACTATTAAAGATCTAGGTTTTGCTCGATTTTTCTTAGGAATGATAAGTATAAAGAAATTCTGATGGTTTGCTCTTAAATCAGCGAAAATATGTGCTGGTTATTTTATCTGATGCTGGTATGATGGATTGTAAGACAACTGATTTTCCAATGCAAAGAGGTTTGAAGCTCAGTCCAGATGAAGGTAAAGAGTTAGCTTCTGCTGAATCATACAAAAGGTTGATTGGTCGACTATTATATTTGACTTTGAGCAGGCCTGATATTGCATACACAGTCCAACAGTTAAGTCAGTTTTTGTCATGCCCCAGGGAACCACACATGAATGCTTCCATGTATTTGTTAAGATACTTGAAAGGTACTGTCAATTTTTCGTTGTTTTATCCAGCAAACACTGAATTGAAAATGACTGCCTACATAGATGCAGACTGGGGTTCTTGTGCATATACTTGCCGTTCTCTAACAGGGTATTGTGTTTTCATTGGAGATTCTTTAGTCTCCTGGAAGACTAAGAAACAAAAGACTGTTTCTAAGTCATCCACAGAAAGTGAATACCGTGCTATGTCACACACGGCCAGTGAGATGGTTTGGTTACAAGGTCTTTTGGTTGATTTGTTTGTGGCTGTTCCATTGCCCATTCCTCTATATTGTGATAATAAAGCAGCCCAACACCTTGCCGCTAACCCAGTGTTTCATGAACGGACAAAGCATCTCAGGATCGATTGTCACTTTGTTCGGGACATGGTTCAGGAAGGATTCTTGAACACAGTTCATGTTAAATCTTCCCTTCAACTCGCAGATTTGTTTACCAAACCTTTGGGTGCACATCAACATCATTTCCTCGCCAGCAAGCTTGGACTTGTGTCCACCATGCGTCCAGCTTGAGGGGGGGATATGAGAATAGAAGAGTACTTGGTACTATCCACGTGGCAAGCGGAGCACGTGACTTATTTACTTGAGTTTTCAGTTTAGCTTAGTAGTTAGTGGTAGCCAACTGTAGCTTTAGAAATAAACCTCTTATATAGCTTCTTTGTACAGTTCTGTTTTAGTAACTGAATATGATCAATGGAGAGCGTATTTTCTCTTGTTCTGTGTTTCCTGAGTATCGAATCATTCTCTTGATTTTGTGATCCATTGATACAAAGTAAGGAGAGATTAACAACAGTTGATCAAATCTGTTCTTGTGAGAAGACTTTCCTCATCAATTCAAAGTAGGGAATATTGATAGGATAGAAAGCAACCAGTAACCACCACCAAACAAACATATACATGACAAATTACACTAAAGCAAAAGATAAAGGAAAGATGAAAACAGCTTAATCCAAGGGCCCTCAAAGATTCACGGGACCCTTCAAGTTATTTTGTTAAGTTTGTATTGTATAGATGAAGAAGCTAGCTAGCAACCGAAGTTTCCATGTCTCTATCCACTTGATTCCTATCTTCTCGCTACTTAGTTTGCAAGCTACACACTTTAATTCGGATAGTGTTTGGTTGGATCCTAACTAAACAAGTATACGTACATATAATGTTGACAAAACATAAAGTACAAGCTAGCTAGGCATTTCTATTTGAATGAACTTTGTATATGTAAAGCTTTTCTCCTACTTTCATACATGTGACATATATCTAGGAATTGCACAAGTCTTGTAAAAGTATCGTATTGATGTACTGTCATGTTAGAATTACTCAAATGAGAGGGACAAATTCTGAATTGAAATGACTCGTAAGAGTTCAATTGAGCAATTCGTATTGTATTCCTCATGTACGTAGTTGAATAGTTCAAATGTGAGTGAAAAAATGGAAGACAAAGACAATGGGGGCCCAAAAGGATGAACATATATATTCGATCATAAAAGCAAAATGTGACTACACACCTACAACTATATACTCTTTAAATTTTGTATTCTTTTCAAGCACACACACACACTTGAATCTTTTGAATGATATCCCTTTTCATAGAATATATATGTATAGGAGGAATTCGGAGTAGCCTTTCTCTTGCATATAACTTCCCTTTCGTACCATGATTAATTTCTCCTATCATGTGTGTCTACTATATGTCTATACTCTATATATAAAGAAGACATTCACAAATCCAATCAGGAATCTTGTTTCAGATTTTATTAAATCTCTTTTTATTTATTTTAACAAATATCGATCTTTCAGTAAATTTATCTTCATTTTCCATTTTTTAATTTTTTTGAAATGATAAATTTCTACTAGAAAAGAGTAAGGATGGCAACGGGGGCATGGATTCCCGGTTATCCGTGGGGATTCTCCGTTACGGGTATGGGGATGGGGTAAGTATGGGGGAAAATAATTACCCGCTAGGGTATGGGCACGGGGACATGGGTAAGTGTCCCGCCACACCACCCGACTCGACCCTGACCCCATTGGGGAATTCATGGGGAATCCCCGTTAGGGGACCCGTGGGGAATCACGCCGGAGGTATATCCTTATATTTTGTACTTGATACGTATGAATGGTTTGGTCATTGGTTTATAAAATTATTGTCTTGTTTGATTTTTAAAGCTCTTGTTAGAGGCTTGTTAATTATATAAGTTTAATTGATGAATTTTATAAATGGTGTATCAATAGAATTTTTGAGAAAAGTGTACATGAAAGTAAATGGAAAATAAAATGAGTAACTCATGGGGATTGTACAAGGTGAAAATAAAACGGGGATGGGGAGTCCCCGATAGAGATTATAAATGGGAAAAACCAAAAGGGAATGGGGAATCTCCGACGGGGATTATAAATGGGGAAATCAAGTGGAGATGGAGAATCCCCGACGGAGATTATAAATGGGGAAATCAAGTGGGGATGGGAAATCCCCGATGGAGACGGGAATAAATTTTATTCCCCGATTGGTAGTGGCCGGGGATATGGGGAGCATATATCTAATGGGTACGGGGAGGGTATTCCCCTCCCCAAATTCTTTTTTTTTGTGAGGGCATTGTCAATGAGAGTCGAACCGGGGACCTCCACATACTACCCTTGAAATTTAACCGCTCAACTAAGATACTCTTATAAAAGGCTACGGACTATTAATATTTTAATTTAAGAAGTAATAATAACAATATCATAGGGAAGCAAAAATATTATTACTACTACATTTGCTTATCCAACAACTTATAATATAAGTTCCTAAAAATGATCTAATCCATTTTATATTATGGAAAAGCAAAAGCTAGCTTCTTTTTTAAACCCATTTCAGCAAAACAGTCAAAACATTAGCTTAACTAAAATGACATTAAAAAGATTTTTTTTGCCCTTTTTAAGGGATTTTCGTTATACCTTGCTTTTAATTTAAAACCACTTTATACAATAATCCTTTGCATATATCGTTGCATGCCAATTTGAAATTAATCTCATCATACCAAACAAACCATATATATCCGGATTCAAATCCAAATTACAGCACGAACTTACTCAAGATCACTACACATTATAGTTACAACTTACAAGCTAGCATCATTCATATGTAGCACAAGCAACAAACTATCTCAACGTAACGTTCTCGTAACGATCAATCGACTCGATCGTCTCGTACTAATTAATTAAAAAAAAACAGCTCACACTATTATCCAATACCCCTCATCATTTACACATAAGATCTCAATATCCCTAGAATGGGATGATAATCAACTGAGCTTAATCTTCAAGGATAATTTGATTAATTAATTGATCTCCTCAACGTCACATCTACACGCAAACTGGCATCAAACAGCTCGAGAAGAATCCAAATCCTCCCTTCTGCAAGCCCAACATAAATATACAAAAACAATCAATTACATATTTTATTATAACAAGTTAAAATTTAAAATCAAAAATAATATATATGGAAATTACCCTTTTGGGTCTGGGGCGGAGGAGCTCAGAGGGGACCTTGTAGAGGTCTTCATCAACGGCCTTATACGCCGTCCTTCTCGGCGCCGGCGACGGAGGGCAGTGGAGATCCTTGGCGTCGTAGCCCCTCTCTTGGTGTTGATGATGTCGCTGCTTTTTGGCATGTGAATGCTCTCCTTTTGTCTGCATTTACCAACACATCCCACCACACCACCCTTTTTTATTAATTTATTTGTTCAATTCATGTAAACATATAACCAGCATGCAATGTTGATATCATCATTAATCCTTTTCATACTACTATTAATTAATCCACTTAGTTTAAAATGTATGTTTTCCTATCATACTACTATTAATTAATCCACTTAGTTTAAAATGTATGTTTTCCTAGGATAAAACATGTTGGTGGCTTGGTGCTCGTAGTTTCAAATTTTGAAGAATAATTTTGGAATTTACTTGGAAAAAAATATGAAAAAATTATTTAATATCTGGGAGGAAAAAATTGCATTGACCCATATATCATATATCCATCAATCAACCGTACCCTATATGCAGCCAAATCAATTCAACAATTCCGATAAAGGCAAAACTAAAAATCTGGGTTTCTAAAACACTTGCCATTCTGATATAAAGAAAGTGAGATTCTTCCCTTTATTTTATTTTTTGCCTTTTCTAAAATACTCCTACAACAGCATTACTAATTAATTTCAAAGTAGTTAATTACCCGGCGACGAGGAACGACGATGACAGCGGGGGTGACGACGTCGTTTTGGTAGAGGTCACCGGTAACGTAGAGATCCCGTTCCTCAGGGACGTAACATGACCCGTAACGCACCAAGCCCGCTTGACGAGCCGACTCGAAGCACTGCGTAAACGGGAGACCGTCGACTGCGTAGTTGTCCCAGCTCCCGAACGCCGGCACGTGGCTTTTCCTTGAGTCCTGGTAATTCTAAACCAAACAAATAAAAGATTAAGAGAGACGGGAAACGGATTCGAACACTAGTTTGCCAAACGGAGGGAATGGAAATTAATAAATGAAAGACTTACATCCATGTGAAGAAGGTGCAGTTGTTGTTGTTGTAAGATGAAGGTTTTTTTGTTTCAAGTGAGGAGATCGAAGTGTGTTTGAGAAGGGTTGGTTGGGGCCGGGTTATATAGGGGAGGAATTGTCAATTTAATATGAGGAGTTGAAAAAGTTTAGAAAGGGATGGTGCATAAATTAAATTCCTTTTAATCTGATTGAAACCAAACAGGGAGAACTGAGCATCCAAAAGAAGAAGGGAAGAGAAAAAAACACTGAGAGAACTGAGGAGGAGACAGAAAGACAAAGTGGGCAAGGCTTGAGATAAAAGCATGGCATGAGAAGGACAATTGATTCACTCTACTTTTTACTACCCCATAATATTAACATTTGTATTATATAAAATGTTACACATGCTCATGTATGTATGATTCAAACTCTCTATATAAGTTGTTAAGTGAAAATGTGGAACGTAACAGGTGGCATGGCATAAAAACTCAGTAAAATTAAGTAGATTGGATCGATCGAGTACATGTTTGATGATCTGATCTGATCGACAGGACTTGGTAATTTGTCCAACAAGGCAACAAGATCGATCGCCATGCATGGAACGTACGACAATAAATGAACATGACCAGTCTTGAGAGTACGATTATGATTTATCAGCACTTAATGTACGATTATGATTTATCAGGCACTTAACATTAACTTTTTTTTTCAAGGATAGTTTTTTTGGGTAAGACCTATGGTTTTAGTGTTTTTAATCGGACCGATGTATTAAATTTTGTGGTCCGTTAACGTGGGGTGTACACGACCGTCTATGCGCATATGAATTTTTGACATAGCACATATAAGTCCTTGAAATTTTATCTTAAAATCAATTGAGAATAGAAATAAATCATGAACATATATAATAGTCTTGTTAAATTAGGAATGCATATTCTGACTCGACTCAATTTTTTCATGATCTTTCACATAATATAACGTAAAGATAGTTAGAAATGTAAGTTAACTTAGTTGTTAATTAATGTAGTATGATTTGTGATTTTATAAAGTGATGTGTATGTACTATGTAGTGATCAATTCTTTAAAAAATTACAATAACAAAACAAAACTTAATGTCATGAGGACGCAGAAGAGGATTGGATGTGAAATGTGGGGTTCCTTTTTGTTTTAGGGCATTTACTTTGAATGCTTTTTTACCCTGTTTTAGCCTTTTCACAGAGGAATTTAATTGCCTTTTTTTTTACCTTTAATCTTTTTTTTATCCCCTATCCCCCACACATCCACATTACACATTAGTCAGTCAGTACACAGAGGCAAGAGTGTGTTGTTGTTATTATAGTGAAAGTTATTATTCAGTAGGGCCCGGACCCCCCTTAGGCGCTGTTTGGTTGTCCCTATTCTCAAAGCAAAGAGATTATTTAAAACAGAAAAATAAAAAGAAGTTAATTTATGGTTTAGAATTCTGCAATCCACCACTTACCCACACACCTCCCAACGTTTAATTTCTCCTCTCTCTCTCTTTATATTTTCGTACAAGTGTTTGTTTGGTGTTGTGCTTTGTGCTCTTTTAAACTGTTCAGGATATGATATTAACAGTAACTTAAAATAAAAAAGGGCACCCATGCAATTTGGCCTGTGCACATGCTCCTTCTCCCTTTTCCTGTTCTTTCCATCAATATGTACAATTAACATGATGTATAGATTTGTGTAATTATTTAACAAAATCCGCATTCCAAACCCTAATCTCTCCAATTATACCCTTTTCACAAATTAGTTCAATAACATGGAACGAAAATTCGATTCTGAACTCGTAGCCTGCAGACTTAAAAAGGCTGGTTTAGTGGTATCCATATATAGACTATTCTAGTGAAGTCTTTGCTTCAAATATAAGGGTAACATTTATTTTTTATTTTTACAAAAAAGAGAGAGAAAAAATGAAAACGGGACCTTAATTTGTTAACATAAGGAGAGTTATAACTCCCACTAAAGTTTCTTTATAACTTGTCATACAAAAGGAATGCTGTTTTTTTATACACACACACTGAATATGGTACGTATGCAACAGATTTTCAGAATTTTAGTATTAGAGTACTGCACTTTATTTATTACATGCAAAACGAAAAATGTCACAAACTATAGATGATGCATCCTATGCAATATTATTGAGTTACACCGAAGTAACCAAACAAGCAAGAACATGGTCAATATAAAAAACAAAAAAAACCCTAACTTACCAACTGATCGATCAAGTGATTGAAATATTTGTTCGTAATGTCGACGAATCTGACATAGATATATGTATGAGGGAGAAGCAAGAAGTCTGAAAAGTGTTCATTACGACACCGGCAAACTTTCGGCTGTGTAATACAGGGCTCTTAATTATTAGCTTTGCAGAGGCCAGAAAACTCATACTCCCTCCGTTTCAAAATAGTTGTTCATAGACAAATTTGCACACATATTAAGGAAAAAAATTTCTCCCAAAATTACCCTTATTAAATGGTACTACTACTCCTAAAAGTTGCTTTGAAAAAAGTGTATATAATTAAAGTGGTGTAATTATTAGGGGTATAAGTAGAAAAAATTTATGTATGAACAACTATTGTGAAACAAGAAAAATAGTGTTTATGAACAACTATTGTGAAACGGAGGGAGTATATGAAGCTTTGCAGCTGGAATAGCGAGATTTATTTAAGTATATAAATAGACAATACGGATGAAACTTAAACAACTAAAAATGGATTTCTTTTTCCCTTTTAATTTTAATTTTTTAGGTTTTGGAATGAGGACCCCTACAAACAACCGCCGATGCCGCTGGTCAATTGGGTCAAATGGTTGACTTTTTTGTCCTACAAGGCTACAAACTGGCTGCCTTCATCTACGCTAAACTATATGGAGTACTATAAAATTAATTACAAGATTATACAACAAAATGCTATGGTATGGTAATATGGTATTGTAAAATAAATTGCTTGGTCACTCGAGGGTTAGCTAACCAAAATGTCTACATTTTTTAGTTGTGAAATATAATTTGTTCATGGCTAAAAGAGTCATAAATGAAAAGTAAAGAAAAAAAATAAGATATGTATAAAAGCGTTAATAGTCATGCATACGTAAGCCCAACACAAGCTAGTGAAATTTTTATATTAAAACTAATTAATAACAGGACGAGTAACTCAAGGACATACATATATATTATGTTGGATCTTATTAGATTTTAGACATGAAATAGGTTAATATTCTCAATAGTTAGTGACTTACTCACTTAATTAGGTGGCCGGAATGGGCTCCAGTAGAGTTGTAAAAAAACTCTATGGGTAGATTTGGAGAGATCTCAATCGTCAAATAAAATATCAACGGTTGAGATTAGATTTCCCTCTCACCAAATCTAATTCTGATTTTTTTCTTTTTAATTATTTTTCCTAGGGTTCACTACATTACTATAGAGTTTCTATAGTAATGTATTGTGCAATTTGTTTCTAATCAATTAGTACTGTATATTAGGTGGCCGGTGCGGTTTACAAAATTCCAAACCATGACTGAATTTGTGCAATTTGTTTTCTACGTTTAGTTTTTTACGTCAAGTAACCTTATTTACAGGGTATTTTGTACTTCATAATATAATCTATTATTAGAGTTGCATTTATAATCTACGTGAATAACAGATCCGTACTAAAATCAGTGGGGAAGGACCGTTTTTTCTACTACTAATATACAGTAGAATGCAGCAATTCCGACTCATCTTCTGGTACTTGCCGTTAATATTCTACTAAAATGTAACGTATACTTGTCTAAAAAACTCCACTATTTCGTTATAATATACTCCAGATTTTCTTAACTTAAAATTCTAGGAATTTTTAAACTGTACGTAAATTATGCAAGGAAGGAAGAAAGAATCCTAAATAAGTATAATTTCATTACCCGACGAGCCCCCGTACAAGAGAGGCCCAAGGGAGCACCAAGACAAAGTTGGACAAGTCCACATTTGCAGAGAAAGCTGTCAAACATTTTCTTTTCACTACACTACACCCTCCTCTCTCGATCATTTCGGTTCTCTACAAACTAGGGTTTTACAACTCTTGTCCATATATACAAATGCATTTTCTTACATTTATATTTGTTCCCTAACCAAGATTCATTAGAAGGTGATGAAGTTATGTGTAAATCTTGTGGAGGGCACCAAAGTAGAGAATATGGTTTAATTTGTTATATGGCTATATGCATTTTCTTACATTTTTCGATTGATTTACAATGCAAAATCTCTTTAACTATAAGTATATATAGTACGTGTTGGACAGTCTTTACTAGTATATTATCATTATTATGTATGCAAATATCATCATGTTATCAAGCCATATACAGTAATACTTGCACCTGCAAAAAATGAGCCACATTAAATACTATAGTATGATAGAAGCATATAGATAGGTACCACCAAATAATTAAATGGAGTTAAATGTCATGTTACCACTGGTAAAATGGCAGGGTCAGTCAACTGACCCAATTCATTGAAGACTCTTCAGAAGCTGTAAAACAGTGAAAGTATGATTTTTATTTTATTTTTATTTTACAGTGATTGTGTTAATCGGAGGTGGGTCCCACTTTCACCCATGTGACTCGACCAAAATTCAGGTTGTGGGGGTGTCAGAGGGCTCAGTTTTCTCAGGCCCATTTTCCTCATTAATTATGTGGGCCATTCGGTCCACCCACATTAGCTCCCATCTTCACAGGCTTTTATGGGTACATGGGCCTGCTTCCTCTGCTATTTGGCCCAAAAGTGGAAATAAAGTTTGGGATGCAAAGCCCACTTTGCCTCCTTCCTTTTATGCCTTTTTTGGCTAAGTGTGACGTCAAAAAAAAAGGTTTTCACTGTTTTTTTGGGAAAAATGTTTACTGGTATTTGGTAGTTTTTCTACAGCGGATGAAAATGATGTAAAAATACACTATATTTTGTCAGTTGCTTGTGTATAGTAAATGTTTTGACACACATTTTCCGATTCAACTTGGCAAAATGTACATAAGTATGCATTTATAGTTTACGGATACTTTGCTATCTGTATGATTTTCTTTTTTAATCGAGGATTTGCATTTGATACAATTGGGCCAAAGCTTCTGTGTTTCCTTTGCCAAGAGATTGAAGTTATCAACACATATGATGATATGAAGATATGTATAGAAGATTAGTTGGTAGACTGATCTACTTAAATCTATCAAGACTGATCTTTCATGTACCAAGACAACCTTATTTTTTGGTAGCTTTACACGTGGTTAGGCATTATTGACAAAGGTCTGATTTACTCGGCAAATTCTCAAATGTCTTTTATTGGATTTTGTGATGTTAATTGGGGCACATGAGCGTTCAGTGGAAGACCCTTGATCGAGTATTGTGTATTATTTGCCTATTCATTAGTTTTCTTGGAAAACCAAAAGGCAAATGACTGTTCATCGGTTGAGGCCGAATACCGAGCAATGTCCAAAATAGCAAGTGAACTTGTTTGGTTGGATAGTTTAATGTCTGATATTCATATTCAAATACCATTGCCCATTCCTCTTTTCTGTGATATCAAAGCAGCCATTAATATTGCAGCAAACCCAGTTTTCCATGAGAGGACAAAACACCTCAAACTTGATTGCCATTAAATGAGGGGCAAGATTAAAGAAGGCTTCATCAACACTGTCTAACATTAGAACTTCTCTTCAGTTGGCAGATATATTGACTAAATCCTTAGGTGAATTGCAATTTAATTTTTTTGGCTTCCAAATTAGGCAAACCCGACTTGAGGAGGGGATGTGATCAGTAAATGGTAAATGTGTAGGTTAAAAAGCCAATTAAGAAAGGTTGTTAGTGGCTTATAACAAACACATGTAAATAGCCAGCCGAGATGGTTTACCCTGTGAGAAACACAATAATAAAAGAACAAAAAGAAACTCTCTAATGGAGCCTTCGAATTTCCTTCTTTCGATCTACATACTGAATCTTCACTTCAAAAGTCTCAACCTTTACAAGTTCATCTTAAACAAAATCAACTTCTTGAGGTGTTATAATATTTGGTTTATCGTAGATAAGAATGAGCTTAATTAATTCCCGGGTTAACACTATGCCTAGCTAACGTCTGTTAGTTATAAATAACAACCACATCATAATTAAGCTTAGAGCTCATCCACAATAAACTCACATCCAAGTCCCAATAATTACGTATATCCTTACAATTAATGGAGACAAACTTGTTGTTATGAATTAAGCCTAGTATTATTCTTAGTGACATAAGTATTGGTATGGCACTTGCAATTATATAAATTGAGGTAGAAGAATAAACCAAGTTCAGAACCGGGTTTAACAATAATTATACTTGACTAAATACTAGTGAACCGGATTAAGCAACCCCGGGCCGAACCCGGTTGGATGGCTTAAACCGGAGCTAGAGAGTTTGGTCGGTTTAATATGTTGTTGGGCCTAATCTTGATATTGGGCTTGGCATCTCGCGAGAGGCTCGACCCATTCTCCTTATTAGCTTTGGAGAACGCTCCTCACTTGCCCTAGCTATAAATAGCGTGCTTGAAGCTCCTTCGAGCTCATTCCAGAACGACGCATCTGAAGAGAGCTTAGAGAAAGAGAGAGAAAGAGAAAGAAAAGAAAGAGAGAGAGAGAGACCGGTGGCCAGGGAGCTTCTCCGGTGTTCCGACGTTGGTGTTTGAAGAAGGCGACAAGCGCTTCTTCTTCCTCGTGGTTCAGATCGTTCAAAGCTCCGTCTCAGAGCTTTGTCAGCCTTAGGGGGCCGAAACCCTAGATCTACTCTTCTTCCCTTTTCTGTGTTTCTCCGTTCTTGTACCTTAGATCTGTTTTGTTCTTTGGTGTTCTTTGCTCTTCTTGCTTGCTTGTGTAACCTGCTTTGTAACTCTTGAGATCTAGTGGATATTTGAGATGAGCTTCCTCTCTGAGGCTCCGCAGATGTAGGCTTTGCCGAACTGCGTCACCAACTCTCTTGTGTTCACTTGTTCTTCGTTTCATTGCTTGATTACTTGTTGTTTTCTGAGTTGATTCGAGATTCTGAGTCGAATGAGAATTACAGATTGGTATCAGAGCTTGAGTTAGGTTTTATCTCTTGCTTTATTGATAGATCCAGACGCTTCAGCTTTCTCATTCTTGATTTTCTTTTCAGATCTTGTTTTCTTCTCTGTGTTTGCGTCTTTTCTTTAGTCACTGCATCTCAAGCAAGGGTTTGCTTGGGGGGCAGGGGAATCTTGATAGAAGGGCTACGACTTGTGTCGTTGGCTTCCCACTGTCGGTTCCTACATTAGAGTCTAGGAGTTCTAATTAGCTTCTTGGCTTGTGTTTTGATTGGTACCTTGTCTCAAAGAGATTAAGATCCAACAAAGTTCTTTTCTGTGTTTTGTCTCTTGCATTCTCAGGACTAACATTCTGTTCTTGAAACAGGTACCTAGATGGGAGACGCCTACAGGATTAAGCCGTACGATGGGCATTCTGACTATACTATGTGGAAGGTGAAAATGAAAGCTGTTCTCGCCAAAGAAAAACTATGGCATGCTGTTGAAGACACGTGGGATGCCACTGCAACAGATTTCCAAAAGAAACAGGCCAGAGAATTGGCACATGCAGAGATAATGCTTAGACTATCTGATGAGGTAGCTAGGCAGGTTGTAAGTATTACTGAACCAAAACCTCTTTGGGATGCTTTGGATGCTAAGTATCTCTCTAAGTCTCTGCCTTGTCTCATCTCTCTTCTGTCTAAGTTGTTCAGTTTTAAAATGGACCTAGGACAGACAATTGAAGAAAATCTTGATAGGTTTCTTAGGATAACCCAAGATTTGGAGAGATTTGATGATAAAATAAAAGACACTCACCAGTTCATGCTTCTTATGAATGCTTTGCCTGTTCAGTTTGATGTCTTGAAAGATGTTTGTCAGTTTGGTCGTGATGGTATGACTGCTGCTAGGATGTTTGAATTTATAATCCAGAAAAATGAATCTTTAAAAGTCTTCAAGATAAAAGGGGGATGTTCTAAAACTTCTGAGAAAACTGAGTCCAAAAATGAGGTCATGATGGCAAAAGGGAAAAAGCATTTCAATAAGAACAAGAAAAAGAAGTCTGGTGATAACAATGACAAGAAAGATATGTCAAATGTTAAGTGTTACTACTGTGGTATAACTGGTCATTACTCTACAGATTGTACCAAAAAGAAAAGGGATGATAAAAATAAATCAAAAGATAATAATGGTGTATCAAATGTGTTTGAATCATGCCCACAATACTCTCATGAACTTCTGGTAGTCTCTAATACCTCTAATAATGATGATTGGATCTTAGATTATGGGTGTACTATGCATGCAACCCCTAATAATGATGATTGCATCTTTGAATCTTTGACTCTGTGTGATGATGGTATTGTTATGCTGGGTGATCACTCAGTATTGCCCATTAAGGGCATAGGGACTGTTCCTCTGAGAATGTATGATGGGAAGATAAGAATTCTCCAAAAGGTAAGGTGGGTACCAAACCTTAGGAGAAACTTACTCTCAGAGTCTGTCTTTGATGATCTGGATTGTCATATAGTCACTCACCAAGGGATAAGGGATGTTATTAGAAATGGAACAGTCTTTATTAGGAGCATTAAAAAGGGAGGGTTATATCATGTTATTGCTACTCCTGAATTAAATGTCTCTGCAAGTGTTAAAATTGACAAGATGGATCATACAAAGATATGGCATGCTAGGCTTGGTCATATAGGCAATAAGGGTCTTAAATATCTTCATAAACATAACATGATTGATTGTGATCCTTGTGACATTGACTTCTGTGAAAATTGTATCTTGGGAAAGAAAACTTCCCACTCTTTCAGTAAATCAACCTACACAGCTTCACAGCCCCTAGAGTATATTCACTCTGATCTCTGGGGGCCTGCTCAAGTAGAAACTATAGGAGGAAGGAAGTATTTCCTTTCTCTCATAGATCACTACTCGAGGAAAGTATGGGTTTATTTACTGAAAACAAAAGATGAAGCCTTTGAAAACTTTAAAAATTGGAAAATTATGGTTGAAAGGCAAACTAATCACAAGGTCAAGTGCCTTAAGACTGACAATGGACTTGAGTTCTGCAATAAAATGTTTGATGAGTTTTGCAGGCAACAGGGCATCAAAAGGCACTTAACAGTTCCTGGGACTCCACAGCAAAATGGTACAGCTGAGAGGATGAACAGAACACTGTTGGAAAAAGCAAGATGCATGCTTATAAGTGCTGGAATGAAAAATTCTTTATGGGGAGAAGCTGTAACATCTGCAGCATATCTGATCAACAGATCACCCTCCTCTGCCATTGAGTTCAAAACTCCACAGGAAATGTGGATGGGTAAGAAGTCTGGCCTAGCACACCTTAGGCCTTTTGGGTGCACAGCTTATGCCCAAGTTTCACAAGGCAAGCTGCAACCCAGGGCCTACAAGTGTGTAATGCTAGGCTACCCCCCTGGGGTAAAAGGCTACAAACTCCTCTTAATACAACCTGGAGGCTATAAAGTCATAACCTCTAGGTCTGTTACATTCAATGAAAAAGATTTTCATTTTAAAAATAAACTTACAATGCCTTCTGTTGCAAGTCCAGGCACTGAGAATGATGAAGAAGAAAACACTCCACCCTCAACACCATATCTCCCTGCAAATGGTAATTTCTTCCAAGAAGATAATGTACCACCACAGGATGAAGAGGAATTCGACATTGGATACTCTTCAGGTGCACAGGACTCCTCTGAACACAACAATAATGATGAGGATGACTCTGTAGCACAGAACAATGATGAAGATGCTCCTGAAGCACAAAATGATGAGGGCAACAACACAAATCAAAGTGATATAGCCTCAACAAGCACACAATCTCACCAATTGGGTGGGGGAGTAAGCAACTCTAACTCAAATTCTCTACCTCTTACCTCTCCCTCTGTCTCTGAGCATGATAGTTCTGATTCTTCCTCTTCTTCCTCTGCCTCTGCTGTGAATGATTTGGTTGACTATCAGCTGACTAGGGATAGAGAACCTAGGTTAAGAATACCTAATAAAAGGTTTGAAGTGAATTTGATTGAGTGCTTTGACAAAATTGTTGAGTTTGCTTTTACTGTTGTTGAGATCATTAAAAATTTCACACCTGACAGTTATGAACAAGCTGTCAGCTGTAAACAGGCTAATGAATGGGTTAAGGCTATGCATGAAGAAATCCAATCCATGGTTGTGAATAACATCTGGACCTTAGTTCCTAAACCTGCTAAGGCTAGACTAATAGACTGCAAATGGATTTATAAAATTAAGGATGGAGCTACTAAAAATGATCCACCTAGGTTTAAAGCAAGGCTGGTAGCCAAAGGCTTTACTCAGAAAGAGGGGGTTGATTATAATGATATTTTTGCTCCTGTTGTGAAATATAAAACCATGCGTCTATTACTTGCTATGACTGCTGTGTTTGACTGGGAACTTGAACAAATGGATGTAAAGACAGCCTTCTTGCATGGTGACTTAATTGAAACCATTTATATGAGACAGCCTAAAGGCTTTGTAGATAAGACTAAACCTGATCATGCTTGTTTGCTTAAAAAATCAATATATGGCTTAAAACAGTCACCTAGACAATGGAATAAAAAGTTTGATGCTTGCATGATTTCTCTTGGTTTCTCTAGAAGCAGCTATGATACTTGTTTATATTTCAAAGGTGTTAAGTCTGCATCTCCTATTTACATTCTTTTGTATGTTGATGACATATTATTTGTCAGTAGCTCTAAAGTAGTAATTTCTGGAGTTAAGCATGACTTAAAGAAACACTTTGACATGAAAGATTTAGGGGCTGCATCCAAAATTCTAGGGGTAAACATCATTAGAAATAGGGCTAAGAAAACTATATTCTTGTCTCAGACTGACTACCTGCACAAAGTACTTGACAGGTTTGCCATGATTAGCTCTAAGCCTGCACTAATACCTCTTGGAGGGCACTTAGAGTTCACCAAACAAGATTGTCCCACCATTGAAGAAGAAAAGAAGAATATGGAGCATGTTCCATATGATGTAGCAGTGGGAAGCATTATGTATGCTATGATTTGTACTAGGCCAGATTTAGCTTTTGCTATTAGTGTACTTAGTCGCTTCATGTCCAACCCTGGACAAAAACACTGGGCAGGTATGAAATACCTGCTCAAATATGTAAAAGGGACTGAGAACATTGGTTTGGTATATGCTGAACATAGTCCGAGAACCACACTTACAGGGTATGTGGACTCGGACTATGCCAGTAACAGGGACAACAGGAAGTCCACTACAGCTTATTTTTATTGTTGGGCAGGAAATTGCATTTCCTGGAAATCCCAACTGCAATCTATAGTTGCACTCTCCTCAACCGAGGCTGAGTACATTGCAGCTATAGAGGCCTCTAAAGAGGCTACATGGTTATGTGGAATCTTGCATGAAATTGAAGGCAAAACATATTTGCCTATTCTTTTCACTGATAGTCAGAGCGCCTTGTATCTTTGCAAGGATCCTGTCTATCATGAAAGAACCAAACATATAGATGTGAGATATCATTTTATTCGGAGAATGGTGGAGGACCAGGAAATTAATGTGAAGAAAATACCTGGAGACACCAATCCTGCAGATTTTGGAACAAAAATAGTCCCCACAAACAAATTTGTGTTCTGCAGGAAAGAACTCCATATTGATGATGTTACATGAAATATGGAGATGAGTCAATGATGATATGACGAAACTCATTTCAAAATCCACTAGATATAAAAGTTACTTCTAAGTAATAATACTAAGCTTAAGAGGGCATTTGTTATGAATTAAGCCTAGTATTATTCTTAGTGACATAAGTATTAGTATGGCACTTGCAATTACATGAATTGAGGTAGAAGAATAAACCAAGTTCAGAATCGGGTTTAACAATAATTATACTTGACTAAATACTAGTGAACCGGATTAAGCAACCCCGGGGCCGAACCCGGTTGGATGGCTTAAACCGGAGCTAGAGAGTTTGGTCGGTTTAATATGTTGTTGGGCCTAATCTTGATATTGGGCTTGGCATCTCGCGAGAGGCTCGGCCCATTCTCCTTATTAGCTTTGGAGAACGCTCCTCACTTGCCCTAGCTATAAATAGCGTGCTTGAAGCTCCTTCGAGCTCATTCCAGAACGGCGCATCTGAAGAGAGCTTAGAGAAAGAGAGAGAAAGAGAAAGAAAAGAAAGAGAGAGAGAGAGACCGGTGGCCAGGGAGCTTCTCCGGTGTTCCGACGTTGGTGTTTGAAGAAGGCGACAAGCGCTTCTTCTTCCTCGTGGTTCAGATCGAGCAAAGCTCCATCTCAGAGCTTTGTCAGCCTTAGGGGGCCGAAACCCTAGATCTACTCTTCTTCCCTTTTCTGTGTTTCTCCGTTCTTGTACCTTAGATCTGTTTTGTTCTTTGGTGTTCTTTGCTCTTCTTGCTTGCTTGTGTAACCTGCTTTGTAACTCTTGAGATCTAGTGGATATTTGAGATGAGCTTCCTCTCTGAGGCTCCGCAGATGTAGGCTTTGCCGAACTGCGTCACCAACTCTCTTGTGTTCACTTGTTCTTCGTTTCATTGCTTGATTACTTGTTGTTTTCTGAGTTGATTCGAGTTTCTGAGTCGAATGAGAATTACACTTGCATTATTAACAAGTCTAGGAAAAACATCAAAACTCTGTTTACCCAGAATATGATGGCAATAATATACACATATAGATATAACATGTTCTGAAAGCTAGTAGTACCAACAAACACAACAAGACAAACTTAACAAACATTTCATAATTCCTTCACGAGCTACTCTGTCTCCATTACAACTCACCACCACACACAAACTCTTGTACTATACAAGTTGCAACAATAATTTACAAAAAGTATCAAAAGCTCAAGTTCACGGGTGCAAAGTACAATATATATGTATATCATATATAATTCATTCTCATCCTCTATATATACACACTACACACTATAACAAAAACATGAACTGGAAAGAACTCATATATAGTTCTAAGTAATTCCTTCTAAGCCATATGGGTTTCGTGTCAACTAAGTCTGCGATCTTGGCCGTGGCGTTGGTGCTAGTATTGGTGGCTAAACCGAGTGGCGGCGTGAGCCTATGTAAGATGGACGACGACGGGCTTCAAGCTTGCAAACCGGCGGTGACTAAACCGAGCCCGGTCCCACCATCAACGGACTGTTGCAAGGCGCTTTCTGGGGCCGACTTAAAATGTCTTTGTTCATACAAGGAGTCGCTGATGTTGCCTGCACTTGGAATTGATCCAGATCTTTGTATAGGGCTACCTGCAAAGTGCAACCTCCCAACTCCTGATAACTGTTGATTAAAATTAAGACGAAACTATTGTTTGTGTCATATGGGTGTTTATGTGTCACACCTTAAAAATAAGATATGAAATCGTGGCTTAATTTCTATAATTGTCCTATATAGACGTTTGTCTTTCAAGTTGTACGAGTGTGTTTCGGTGTTTCTTTTTCTTGTGTCTCGAGGGATTTGATGTATCCCCAAATTATTGTACTTGTAATGTAATTGCGATGGCTGAAAACAAAGTACCTTTAAAGAGTACTAGCTACATCAATATTTCCTCGCTATTAATCTATTTCGTCATTGCAAAAAGTTTATTTTTGTGTAAGAAGAATACGGATGAACTCGAGAAATACAACAATTATGAGACCAATTGTTTTTTGTTTTAAAAATGTAACAAATGAGATCAACTGTGATTTTTAGAGAGTCGATCGAATATCATCCGAAACTGACCTATTAAGAAATAACCAAAGATTTGCACCAAAAAAAAAAAAAACAAAGATGGGTTTTAATTAAAATCGATGATGTCCTGCTGCTTATTTGGTTCAGGCTTCAGTTCTTGATGTAGAAAAGTTTTCCGCACGCATAGAAGTAGTTCTTGATTGTTGTAAATTGCATTCTCGCGATGTTCGATGTAGCCGCACTATATCTTTTTAATAGAGTTAAAATCAAGACTTTATCCTATCTTGAGGAGGGGCATTTTAAAATCGTAGCAAGGCTTAAATTAAGGTTTTAGTATTTTTCGAGTTTTTTTTCCTGCAAATTCAATTTTTCTATCTTTGATCTTTATATTTTTTTTATAGGTTTTCTCTATATACATGACCATATGTACCTAGACCTGTTAATCGGGTCAAATCGGACAGATTTGGTCAATTTGTGTTCGGTTTAAATAGGTTTCGATTTCTTCAAGGGTCAATCAGGTTGGGTTTTTGCGGGTTTTTAGGGGTTGACCAGCGGGTCTAATAATTTGTTAAATATTTAATTACAATATATTATTTTATGTATTTTAATAATAAAATCTATTATAAGTTTCAATTTTTTTTATTAATTCTATAAATATACTAAGTCAACCCAACGGGTTTCAGGTTTTATCGGGTTCGGTCTATTTTGGGTTTCGAGTTTAAAATTTTGTAGTCTTGACCCTAAAATTATTGGGCGGTTCGAGTGCGGTACGTTTACTAGTTAGGTAAGCATTTGACAATTGTATATGTAGCTCTGAGAATAGATCTATCTTAATATCTTAATATTCATAACTTAAGAGTTTTTCTCTTTCAATCTAGTGGAGATCCAATTTCTTGTTTGCAATTTCTTATTGCCAAAATATCTCCACACCTTATTGTCATTACTAAGCCCCATTACAACCCGGTCGAATGGAAGCTTCTATGAAGTTTTTCCATTAAGCCTAAGTTCTCTTGATAATTCCTCTTGTTTTGACATCTTTGGTAGAAAGAATGGTAATATAAGTAACAATGTCTATGAGTTTTATAAGGATTGAGATTGAGAGTTGTTACAAAAAGCCTAAACACATGAGAATTGAGTAAAACACATATTTCCTTATGAAGTTGGATTGTGATTGCTTGTGCTTATTAGTTGCTTATATATGTGTGACGACATTTAAGTCACTTGTCTAATTTTCACTTGTGCTGAAGTTGCTTTTTGATAAGGGCTATTACTTGATGAATGTGTTCATGGTTTTAATTTATGTTTGGTGATTGGTTGAGGACAAACAAGTTTAAGTATGGGGTATTTTGATGTCCGAGTTTTTAGCTTTGTTTTAGTATGTTTTTCTAGGTAGTCTTGTTTAGATGTGTTTTTGTGTGTGTTGTGTGTCTTTTTGGTATAGTTTGCATATTTTGTGAAAAGTATGGAAACTACGCTAGTTTTGTGTCTTTGTGTAGGTTTTTGAGGTGGATTTGGAAAGCATTTGAGGATCTTGAAGTATTGGAGCATGCTAAGAGGAAGAAGAGAAGAAGGCCATGGAAGAAAACCCAAGAAGTCCAAATAAAGGGTGAAGAATAAACGAGAGAACAAGACAATACAGGCCCGTTATCGACCTTCTATGGGTCGGTACCGAGGCATTCAACAAGAAAATCCAGAGTCCTACCGATCTTAACGGGGTCGATACCGAGGTCCCCGTGTCGGTAGGACGTGACCGACTTAGTGCAATTAATGATATTATTTCAAGATCTTTTATGTTTAGAAGTTTTAATCTTTAATGAAACTTATTAGATAGATCCATTAGTATAAATACTCTTGTTTCGACAAGTTTAGAGTTCTCTCTCTCTCTCTCTCTCTCTCTCTCCCTTGTTTTTAGTTTTCACGTTCGCAAGTTAGGATTTAGAGACAAGGTTGTTGCTTGGGGGCACAAGGAAGAAAATTGTTGGAGTTTTCTTGTTTTCTAAGTTTGCTTTGAGAACGAGTTTGTGTTTGAATCCAAGTAAGCTTTTAGTTTAATTCAAGTATGTTTTCTTTCAATTGTTTTGTTTGTTCTTTCTCCAACATGAGTGAGTAGTCTTCTTGTTCTAGGGTTGGGGTTAAAACCCAAAATAGTTGTGCATGAATGATGATGTGATTGAATGAATTGATTGCCTTTTATCTATCTTTCTACTTGTTTGTGCATAAGCTTTGACGAAAGTTGGAGTCTTTCATGTTTATGACTTGATTGAAAGAGAAAGTTGTGAACTTGATTAAGAGATAAAGTTTGAGACGAAAGTTGAAAACTTTAGATTAAAATAAGTAGATAAAGTGAATTGATTTATGAAAGTTGATTGATTTGCTTGTTTGTTCAACGAAAGTTGATTACTTGTGTTTAAAGTCATGATTTTTATGTTTCATATTGCTTAGATTGCATGACTATGTTTGTGGTAAGACTCTAGTCCTAGATCTTTCTCTCGTTTGTGAGTCAATCTTAAAATTCAGATACCTCGTTACCGAGCTTATACAGGTCGGTACCGAGCTGCAGGTCTCTTGATTGTTTTTCGTTGTTATCGACCCTGACAAGGTCGGTACCGACCCCTTTTCTGAGTATTTAATTGCTTTGCTTTGCTTGTGTTTGGTATTTCTTTTTGCACTTTAGATAGAACTAGCGTGCTTGTCCCGTGCCTAAGGCACGGATTAAGTCTGAATAATATGCTTAATAATTTAATTTTTGTTTAGCTTTAAACAATGATAATGTTATATATACCTACTATATAATAATCATCAATTTCATCATCGAGATAAACCAAATATGATGAATTACTTCAACCATAGAGTAAATCCTCCAGACTGAACCCTCCTTAAAATAAAATAAAAAATTCTTCTAATTGTTACATAGAACATACAAAAGAAGATCCATATACATCAATTTCTTCCCAATTCTCACCAATACTTGAATGCACCCCACGATATGTTCCATGTAACCCTACAAATAGTCCACAAATATTGTAAACAATTAATGAAAGACAGTTTGGATCAAATAACATTTAAAACCATATATTAAGTATAATAGGGTCATCAAAATAGTTATCAGAAAAACTTTAAATGACAAAGTTTCCAGACTTGTAAGTACTAACTATATATGAATAATATACATGTTGGTATGTATATATATTGGTAAGTATAATAGGAATTGATTTCATCAAATAACATTTAAAACCATACGTTATTATAATAGGGTGATCAAAATAGTTATTAGAAAAACAAATAAATAGGCATATTATTTTTATTTTTTTGGTAGGAGATAAATAGGCATATTTTAGGAAAGAGGTATCAAACTAAAGGCAAATCAGTAATAAGGGGTTTGACAACACATGCTCATAGATTTGTCTTGGTGAATAGAACTTGTAGTCATGGGCAAAAATGGATACTTCACATGCTCATAGAAATGGATACAACACCATAAGTCTCCTACCAAGACAACACGATGCTAGAACTGACTCATTTTTTGGACTCCACCCAACTTGAAATATTTGTTCCTTTTATGACAAAATTATCAGTTAAACTGTTAGCAGTTGATTTGTGGTGGTTCTATAAAAATTCACAAGACTTAAAAGTATGGTTCATCAACAAAATACTTGAATATTTGAATCATACATCAGCAAATAATACATTTGTAGCACAATGTTACAAACATCCTATATTTGTCAAAAATACAAAATCACACAAAGCAGAATTAAATTATTTAGATAGTGATGGACAAGAACATAAAAAACCAAGTACAACAGAAAAATTAGATTGGAATTGGATAAGAGTATTTTTGGCATAATTGCATAAGAAAACCCAACAATAAGGAAAAAATGCTTGGAATTATAGAAGAAGCAGATGCCACCTGATGTATTTATTTCTGGAAAAGAACACGGAGTGTTGGTGGATCAAAATCGTCGTCGGAGAAGGGAGATGGGGGCAACCACGGTGAATCAAAATTGCTGGCGGAGAAGGACGGTGGATTGAAATCGCCGTCGAAGAAGAGCGATGGAGCAACGCTAGTACGTGGATCAAAACCGTCAGCCGAGAAGCAAAATGGAGTGGCGGTGGATCAAATTCACCGGAGAAGGGAAGTGGGGTAATAGGAGGGCATTGTAGATTTGAGTGGAGAGAAGTCAAGTAACTGTGTTTTAGATAAAATTTAGAGAAGTTAAAGAATTTTTTGGTCGAAATTAGAGAAGTTAAGAACGGAGTGGAAATAGTAGAAGATTAATTAGAGGAAAAAAAAAAGAAAAAAAAAAGGCTTCAATCAATTTGAGAGATCGTGGCTGAATTTAGGAAAAAAGAAGAAATAAAAAACAGGCTATAAGTATTGGACACGTGGCGGAAGCAGAAGGCTTTAAGCCTTACTGCTTTAATTAGTTAGTAGGATTTAAACACGGACTTCACTTCCCGTGGAAGAACATGACTTCATTATATACAACGGGGTCTTGATTATAAATTTATTTGTTGTCAAGAAATTCTTTCAATAGTATTCTCATACCTGATGAAACCCGATATTTCACGCGCTATAAACGAGAATTAAATAAATACTAACTCTCGGGATTCGTACAACCGAACGGTTTTCGTACGTGGATTATTCCTCCTTCCCACCCCTCAGCCTGTTATTTTTGTGCTGTTTACGAATAAAGTCTTTAGACTTTATACCGTTTATAGCGCGATCTCACTCGGAGATCAAACACGTCGAGCTTTAGCAAACGAGATAGTTCTCGAGCCAGAGGGGATTGTCGACCCCTTTCTTATTCCATCTTCTTCTTTATATATAGTAAATGGGAGCTTGTTCATGCTTAATTATATCGATGTGGGAGAGCTTTCACCGGTTTATTGCTTATCTTTGCCACATGAATCATTCGAATAGGCAAACGAAAACTTAGCCCTTAAGGCTATGTTGTGTCAGGCTTCTATTGGACCCAAACAAAAAGTCCCTCTGCTCACAGTTGATTTTATTGACTTTGTGTGTTAGGTGCTAGCCGACCTTTTTGACTCTTATTTGAATTGTCTAGCCGGGCCCACATACATATATCTCATATTTGCTTTCCCTGAGGTGAGCATTAGCTCACATATGTTATCTCACGTACATGTATTGTGCAAGAAGACTCATGCAACATGCACATTCATGCACGTTGAATTATGTTGGCCACGTAAGCCTATTTGAGTATGGAGCGTACATGTAACGCGATGTTTTGTCTCTTTTGCTTCTTTAATCATTTAGCGGTTATTATGCGCACCATCAATATCTTGTACATGTTTTTCCTAAATAAATTATTAATAATAAAATATTTTCAAATATATTTATTATCTGAGAAAAATAATCATGTAAATGCTTAGACATAAATTTTTAATAAATATTTAAAATTAATAAATTATAAAAGTTTTTTATTTGAAATAATAATATATTATGAGTATTACGAATTAAAATAATATCCAAAAGATTATAATTTATTTAATTATGAAAATAGATAAGTAATAAGATAAAAATTATCAATTTATTATATACATGGGACCGTTCAAAATAAATTTAATTATATTTTTATAAGATTGTATGTACATTACACTATCTTTATATTAAACTTAATTATCTAAATCTAGCCTTATTTTAAGCGATATGTATTATTTAATAATTTTTTTAACCTCCACTTTAGTATATAATTATGATAATATGATATGATATAGTTATAGATAGATTATATATTACGGTAGATTGATAATTGATAATTGATTGAATTGAATCATTAACTATTTAAGCTATAGATATTAAATAATATATAATAAAGGGATTGAAGATATATATAGAAAAATAGATAGAATTTTTTTCACGAGGTTATGCTAGTTATAAATAATAACAAAAATAGCCTCAAGCTTAATAAAACTAAAACTTACTGGCTTTTTCTTCATCCTCGTCCCGGGCAGTATGTCCAACTTCTCTCCAAACCCATGTCGTTCTATTCAAAAACAGTAATCAAACCCAGTTCTTCTAATGATAATTTAGTTGCAAGTTAATTTTTGTCTTCGACAGTTAAACCCTCTTCGACAGGCAAATTAGGAAGAGATTGAATAGGGGAACGAGTCTGAGGATGTTGGGGCCGAGGGTCGATTTTGAGTTTGCGTTCAACGACACCGTTTTCTCTGATCGGGTCCTCCGCATTGAAGTCATGGCCGACTCTTTGGATTCTGATTTCGACGGATTCAATTGCGTTCCCAGTTGCAAGCGCCAAAGAGAGAATCCGGATCAAGATAAAATTGGTAAATTACCCTTCTATATACTATTATATACTTCTTGTTCAAATTTCAAGTTATCTGTACATTATGTTGATTCTTAGTGTTGTTTGGTTTGGATTTTGTGCATTGAGGAGATGAAGCTGCTCATAGTAAAGTTGTCAACAAAGTTAAAACATTGCTCATAAGTTCTCCAATTCTGGCTGCAAGCAGTCCCTTTTTCTTCAAGGTAAAACTCTGTGTCCTTTTATCTATTCTTGGTAATCTAATCATTGTTTACCTTCTTCTTCCAAATTAAAACGCTAATGCTTACTTTGTGGTACGTGTAGTTATTCAAGAATGGTATGATAGAATCACAGCATGACCATGTGACCTTGAGAATCGATGCATCTGGTATGGGCTTGTTTTATTGATTAAGCCACTTTTTGAGTAGTTAACTATCAATTATCATAATACTAAATTCTCACATTAAGTCTTTTATTGATCATGGTGATCGAATAGAGGAAGCGGCTTTGATGGACCTCTTGAAGTTTATATACACCAACACTTTGGGTGCAACTACAACCACCGATTTGTTGAATGTGCTCATTGTCGCGGACAAGTATGAGGTTCTTTCTTGCATGACGTATTGCGTTGAGCTCTTACAAAAGTTGCCTATGTCACTAGAATCCGCATGCCTATATCTCGACCTTCCTTCAAATATCTTAATGGCCGAAGCAGTTCAACCGCTAAAAGATGATGCAAAGCTTTATCTATCCCATCTTGACTTCAATAAGTAAGTATTTCATCTCTTCTCATTGTTCAATTGCATTAGAAAGATTCTCTATTTTTCCCCTCTTTGGATCTTTCGAGTGCATCCTCCTGACATATTGAGGCTATAAATGCCCCCATCTTGACCCTCACAAATCCCGCTTGAGTGGTACTTTACTGTGTAATGATGTTGATGTTGATACTTGTTGATCATGAAGGTACCATGAAGAGATGATGACCTTGCCTCTTTCTGCCCTAGAGGTTGTTCTCGCTAGTGATGGTCTCCAAGTATATGCAGAAGAGCAGGTTTTCAATTTTATCTTGAAGTGGTCGCGTGCACACTATCCCATACTGGAAGAGCGTCAAGAAATCCTCACCAAGCGCTTAGTGCGGTTCGTATGTTTCCCGTACATGACTAACTCAAAGTTAAAAGAAGTCCTAATTTGCCCTGACTTTGACTACAAACAAGTGTCCAATCTCGTGAACGAAGCACTCTTATTAAAGGGTGAGCTCCCCTACGGGAAAGCCACTTATGTGTCAAACGATCTAGATTGTTTGACACAAGAAGGTGTCCAGCCTATTAAACGCTTCTACATATTAAGGCCTATTACGGTGGTGCAATTTAAATGCACAAGGCCTCGTTGTGTCGTCTACTTTGATCTAACGAAAGAAGAGTGCGAGAGTCTAGAATCAACAAAATTTGGTTCTCAGATATTCCACGTTGATGGGAAAATATTTTTTCTCTTACCTAAATGCTACAAGGACCAATTGACCTTGCTCCACCACTTTGGTCTTTATGTGTTTACGTCGACGAGTTTTGAAAATTGGACGGTCGATTGTGAGTTTGCAGTGATGAAGAAGCCTTTGGAGGAGTTTGAAATCAAGTACAAGGTTAATGATTGTACGACAATGAATAGTACGGTTCCTGGGGATAAAAGAGTGATCAAAATGCTCGCTCGGAAGCAGAACCTATTAGGAATCACATGGACCGAATTCATGAGTAATGACAGCGAGTATTTCATCAACGGGATCCTACATCTTCGAGTTCAGCTTATCCTTAACAAGAAATAAATCCTAGGCAAAAAAAATGATAAATTTCGGAGACTATGGAACAGTTTGGAGTTTTTTTTTTTTTTTTTTTGTAGGTTAGGCTGATTGTTACATAAAATCAACGTTGTATTGTATACTAGTGGTGATCTATTTGCACTTTGATATGTAAGTAGCTAATTTTGTCAACATTTTAAGATCTCTGGAACATTAAGTTGGTCAATTCTGTTATGGTACATTGGTGCGCGAATTAAGTTATGCAATTGTGAAAATGTGTATCAACTTCAAAACCAAATCCTCCCATTCATGACTCCCAAGTTTGAAGACTCGTGACTAGTAATTTGAAAGTATTAAGAAAAGGCTTGACTTGCCGCCTCTCAAGTAATAAGAGTTGTCAATGAAGAAATCATGCCTTGGTATTTACACGATCAAACACACAAATACTGCTTTATTTCTGTCCAAATACGTTACTTTGTATTGAACTATTTTACAGAGGAAGCAACCCACGTTTTCTTCCTTACATACCCTATTTTATACTTGACTAACATAACTGCTATGTAACTGTCATAGATAGTTACAACTACTCCAAAGGCGCCAACTGATCAATTGTTACAGATCAGCCATCAAACTGACTTTAACTTACATTAAACACCACTAACTAACTAACTAACAGTAATTAACTTATGATGCTAATACAGAATATAAATAACATTTCATAACTTTATAAACCAAGCTTATTCCAACATTCAACCCTCTAAGCTTGGTTTAGCACTAGTTAAAAAACAGAAACCTGCTTCCTCTTCAATTTCTTGACTCTGGATCATTAGTAATGCAGGTTCTTCATCATCATTCCTTCTCATCAAAAGATTGGCATGTTCTTCTTTCTCTTTTGAGTCGCATTCTGAAGCAAAATGACCCAAAATTCCACAAGAGTAACATCTTATCTTTCTCTTGTCAAATTTTCTTTTAGTCTTCTTTCCTTCATCATTTTCTTCATCCGACTCAGTCTTTGAATCTCCCTTGCCCTTTTTCTTATACTGATTTCTTCCAGTACCTTTAGGCTTGTTGGAGTAATCTTTCACATTCTTCTCTTTGGAGTTTTTCTTCTCCCTCTCTTTCCATTCTGCACGAGTCATTAGTGTAATTTCCTGACAATTTTCACCAAAATCCTGCAACCTTTCTTCATGTGCCTTCAATGATCCTATAATCTCATCAATGGTCTTGGATTTCAGATCACAAAACTCTTCCATTGTTGAGGTGATCTGGATAAACTTGGAACTCGTGGATCTCAACAATTTCTTAACCACAAATTCCTCATCAAGGCTATGTCCTATACTTCTTAATTTACTAACATTAATGTTGAGTTTGCTAGTAAATTCATCGATGGAATCACTTTCTTTCATTCTGAGTCCTTTGAATTCCCTAAGTAAAGTCTGGATCCTGACTTCCTTGATCCTCTCAGCCCCTTCATTCATATTTTTTTATGACATCCCATGCCTTTTTTGCACTTTTTTGGCCCCCAAAGGCAAAAGGATGTCCTCTCCAATTGCTTGGTAGATTGATGCCAATGCCATCTTATCTTTCTTAGGATCTACTGGTGGCGCTCCTTCAACTGCTTCCCATAACCCTTGAGCAGTCAGAAAAACCTCCATTTTGATAGCCCATATGGCATAGTTACATTTAGACAACATGGGAAATTGAAAGGACAAAGTTTTCTCTCCAAGAATCCTCACACCATCACTAGTATTTCCAGTGATGTTTCTTGTGTTTTCATTCCCTGAATTGCTTCTAGTCGACATGTTCTTCAATTATGCTCTGATACCAAATGAAGAAATCATGCCTTGGTATTTACACGATCAAATACACAAATACTGCTTTATTTCTGTCCAAATACGTTACTTTGTATTGAACTATTTTACAGAGGAAGCAACCCACGTTTTCTTCCTTACATACCCTATTTTATACTTGACTAACATAACTGCTATGTAACTGTTTGACAGTTACAACTACTCCAAAGGCGCCAACTGATCAATTGTTACAGATCAATCATCAAACTGAGTTTAACTTACATTAAACACCACTAACTAACAGTAATTAACTTTTGATGCTAATAAAGAATATAAATAACATTTCATAACTTTATAAACCAAGCTTATTCCAACAGTCAATATATCTAATTTATGGATTTTTAAATTGAGTGCTTGATACGGTTCTTTTCGAGCCAACAGTTCAGAGTTCTAGCCCCGTTCGTGATCATCGGGCTCCAGTGCATTTTAAGGATTATTGCTAGTATTTTTAAATTAAATTAATGTAATTTTTAAACAGAGTTTAAATACTCCTTCTCAGATTTTCTTTACGGTTCTTTTCCGGGACGCTTTTATTGAACCGTTAAGGCTTAGCACTATAAATACTCTTATGTTATTTTATTCCTAATTAATCAAATATCAGTATTTGCCCTAATCCTCTACTTTCTCCCTCTCAATCTCGTCTGCCTCCCTCATGGCCGCAACGCCTTTCATCCAATCATCTACTGGTTCGATCAATCTATTGTACAAGCCTACAGTAGCTTGTATCAACTGATGCTTTCATTATTGAACACCTTTCACCCCATGTCAAACGACGGAGACAATTCGCAAATCACTGGGTCCGAGAATGAGATCCGAGAGTTACTTCATAATCTCTCTCTCGAAATCTGATACGAAACCGTATAGATCTCGTATCGGATTCAATGAACGAAGTAACTGGGTGAAGGGAAGAAGGGCCAAAGGCCAGGGGAAAGAGTGACTTAGACGACGATGGAGACGAGATAGTAGAGAAGGCGACTAGGTTTGGGATAATTAATTTCTCATTTCTTATTCCTTCTCTAGAATACAATATAGGGTATTTATACTAAACCCTAATATCTTAATAACTAATAAGGTAAAACATAATGCTGAAATATTAAAATTATATCCTTACTAAAAGATAAACTATAATTCTAAATAAAAGGAAAGAAATAATATTCTAAATAGGAATAATATAAATAATGATCCTAAGATAATCTCCTCATCCATAATTGTAGCGTATCAATTCTCCCCCGTTGACAATCGACTTGTCCTCAAGTCGAAAATCAGGAGGAGACTCATGAATCGTATCTTGCAGCATAATCCGTCAGGGTCCCATTGCACATGTATCACTGCGCGATTCAGCAGCATAAACTCTTGTTTGGAACGCACATGATCACCAATAAACAATTGACTCAAACCAAACTTCTCAACGCCCAAGCTATCATCGAAAGCAAGAAAATTTAATTTCCCATAGATTGACATTTGCTTGGAAGTGCCAGGCACGACTACAAGTAACGTCTCTTCAACATGGAAGATAATTGTCGGGCTTGAATCTACAGGCAGCGGACGCGGGCATACAGCAAACGGATTCGTCAGGGCAGGAGACGCGGGTGCGGGGCACGGAGCCGCGTGCGCGGGGCACAGAGTCGCGGGCGCAGGGCACGGAGCCGCGAGCGCGGGGCACGGAACCGCGGACATGGGTTTCTTCGCCGCGGTCGCGGGGATGCTTGTCGTGGTCGCATGGTTGGTTGTCGTAGGCATGGGTCCGGTGGACGATTGTGCGGTGGTGGCGACCGCTGCTGGCTTGTCGACAATTGAAGTTGATGTCGACGGCGACCAAATTACTTCCAGTTGAAAACAACCGTCATAGATGCATCTCCCGTAGAGAGATTTAATCGCCTTGAGAGCGGAATCATGAGTCTGAAATTGGATTTGCCAATAAAATCGAGACCCATAACCTACTCTTTGAATGTTTTCCAAGTCTCCGATTGGTGAAAATACTTGATACAACACTTGCCCGGAGATTAGGTAGTATTCACGATGAATTAAGACTAGCAACGTTCGATCATCCGCGTTGTTGGCCATGGAAACGCAGAGTCCAGGAATGAAAGCACCAATTGATACGAAACCGTATAGATCTTATATCGGATTCAATGAACGAAGTAACTGGGTGAAGGGAAGAAAGGTTAAAGGCCAGCGGAAAGAGTGACTTAGACGAAGATGGAGACGAGATAGCAGAGAAGGAGACTAGGTTTGGGATAATTAATTTCTCATTTCTTATTCTTTCTCTAGAATACAATATAGGGTATTTATACTAAACCCTAATATCTTAATAACTAATAAGGGAAAACATAATGTTGAAATATTAAAATTATATCCTTACTAAAAGATATTCTAAATAAAAGGAAAGAAATAATATTCTAAATAGGAATAAAATAAATAATGATTCTAAGATAATCTCCTCATCCATAATTGTAGCGTATCAAAATCCGACAACATCATCAAGAACAAGATGTTCTAAGGCGATGAGTGGATCAGGTTTTCTATATTTTGGATAACCAGAATATCATCGATGATAATACTTGGGGAGTTTATGCGGAAAACCCCTTTGCCGAGCCGCGTCGCCCGCCGCAGGAGATCGCACGACTACAACAACAGCAATCGCCGACACGAGCCGCTGCTCAGGTTCCGCGACAACAACCGCCTGATCGCCTCCAAGCAAACACGGAACAGGGGCGCCTGGAACGCTACCCGAAAATTCGGATTGACGCCCCGCGTTTCAACTACACCGAACCCGCTGGTTGGGTCTATAAGGTACAATCCTATTTCGACTATTTTCATACTTTTGATAATGAATGTTTGCAATTGGTGGGTATGCTGTTCGATCACCCGACATCCGATTGGTTCCGTTATCAACGTCGGAACAACATAACGGGCACTTGGCCTGAATTTTTGGTTGTTGTTAAACAAAGATTTGTCCCCCACCATTACAAAGATTATGTCGGATTACTTGCTAAACTTCAACAGAAAACAACAGTGTTAGATTATCAGGCTGAATTTGAGCTTTGTTGAACAAAATTGAGGGGTTATCTAAGGCAACTTTAATCTCTTTGTTTAAAGCCGGTTTGAAATAGCCGGTGAAATGGGAATTTAACTTACGTAATCCTTTGACTTTAAGCCAGACTTTATCTCTTGCCCGTGAATTAGCTGCCTCTTATACCGACACCATCATCGCAACCTCCGACCCACGCCGCGTCTGGCCTAACACCAGGTTTAAAACTGGTGGTGCATCCTGTTCATCCACCGTCGGCAGCCAACATCACACCAACAACCCGCCTCCCACAATCCCCGCCAACCCCTATTCGTCCCTTCCCATTAAACGCCTCTCCGCTGCGAAACGCGAGGAGCGTAGTAAGAAGGGTTTGTGCTGGAATTGCAAGGAGAAATATGCACCGGGACATCGTTGTAAACACCGTTTTTTAGCCTTGTTGAGTAGTGAAGATATTGATGAGGATGCTACGGTAGACCTCGTTGATGAGGAATTAGATGTAACTGGAGATGTCTCTAGAATCAATTCTATGGAGGGCCTAGCAAACCCGAAATCGCTGAAACTCGTGGGATATATTTCTGATTTTTTGGTACAGGTTTTGATTGATTGTGGAAGTACTCATAATTTTATACATCCATCAGTAGTTGAAAGGTTGCATCTTCCGTTGTCCAAAGTGATTCCTTTTTGAGTTATGTCGGCAACGACGCATCGTTATTGTGTACGCATCAGTGTGCTTCGACGCGGTTGGATATTCAAGGCCACTCCTTTCTGCTTGATCTCTTTGTGTTGGAGAATGGAGGTACACGGGCCTTAAATCGTTCTGGATGTTCAGTGGTTGAAAAATTGGGAAAGTCTCTCATGATTATGCTCAACTTGTTATGGAGTACGTTTGGAATGGTCAAGTTGTAACATTACAGGGCGACCGTGGTACACCGCGTTTGATCTCTCTTCATACTTTGTAGTCCTTGTGTGCATCGGAATAGGTTGCTGAATGTTTTGAGTTGATTCCGATTGATTCTGATTCATCTGATCCACCGCCAACAACGACGGTTGATTTTCCGCCTGACGTACACCTGACGATTCTACAAATTCTACGGCTACATGCCATTGTTTTTACTATTCCGATGGGTTTACCGCCTCAAAGAGCATGGGATCATCGTGTACATTTGAATCATGACTCTAAGCCCGTTAATATGCGTCCTTATAGATATCCTTATTTTAAGAAATCTGAGATTGAGCGGCAAGTGCAGGATATGCTATAATAGGGTATTATTCGCCACAGTACTAGCTCGTTTTCTTCTCCAGCATTATTAGTTAAGAAAAAAGACAACAACTTCCGTTTCTGCCTTGATTATCGGGCTCTGAATGCGGCTACCGTCGCTGACAAGTTTCCCATTCCAACTGCCGATGTTTTATTTGATTAGTTTGGCAAAGCAAATTTCTTTACCAAACTCAACGTGCGCTCTGGCTATCATCAGATTAGAATGCACTCAGCCGATATTTATAAAACAACTTTCAGAACTCATGACGACCATTTTGAATTTTTGGTCATGCCTTTCGGTCTCACCAAAGTGTCGTCAACATTTCAGGCAACCATGAACCACATTTTTGCCGCTAATTTACGAGATTTTGTGATTGTCTTTTTTGACGATATCCTTATTTATAGCCCTACGTTGGATTTACATGTGCGTCATATGGATACCGCGTTACGGATTTTGCATGACAATCATTTCTATGTGAAAAGCTCTACATATTGTATCGGCAGGCACATTATTAGCGGATCCTAGCAAGCTTGAAGCCATGGCTAAATGGCCACTTCCGAAAACTGTTCGGCAATTGCGCAGATTTTTAGGCCTAACGGGGTATTACCGTAAATTCGTCAGCAATTATGCACTCATAGCCGCACCGCTTACAACTCTCTTACAGAAACATAAATTCAAGTGGTCAGCAGAAGACGAAACGGCATTCCACCAGCTTTAGTCGGCTATGATGAGTCCACCTGTATTACAGTTGCCTGATTTTAATAAATCTTTCGTTGTGGAGACTGATGCTTCTGACGAAGGCATTGGCGTTGTTTTTATTACAGGACGAGCGCCCTATTTCTTTTTTCAGCAAGGCTCTAGGTGCCAAACGCCGAGGCTCTTCAGCCTATCATCGAGAACTTTTTCCTATCGTTTCCGCAGTTCAGAAGTGGCGTCAATATCTCTTGGGCCGTGAATTTCTTATCAGAGCTTGAAAGAATTGCTATCTCAGGTGATTCAGACGCTTGATAAACTATTTTTTATCCGGAAACTCATGGGCTATAAATTCTGGATTGAGTATAAAGCGGGTACTCATAATAAGGTCACTGATGCTTTGTCCCGATGTATGATTTCTGACGGCCCGACACTCAATCAGTTTCTTGCTTTGTCTTTACCAGTGCGGAATTTGCTGTATCAGTTCCATTTAGAGATTCATCTTTGTCATATATGCTTGAATGGCATAGGGCCGCTCAGTAGAGTACATTACATGCTCCTTTTCGAGTCCATGATGGCCTCCTCTACTATGGCCACCGCCTTGTTCTAGGCAATGACTCGACTCTTAAGATTAAAGTCTTGACTGAATTCCATTTTGCGCCTAGTGTGGGCCATCCGGGAATAGATCGAACATTCCGGCGAGTCGCTGATGTCTTTTATTGGCGCCATATGCGTAAAGATGTTAAGCTATTTGTGGACTCCTGCATTGTTTGTCAGTCAACTAAATATAGCACCAAAAAGCCAACGGAGTTGCTTCAGCCACTGCCCATTCCGACCAAAGTTTGGGACGCGGTTTCCATGGATTTTATAACCGGCCTACCCTCGTCCCGTGGTTTTACAACCATCTTGGTTGTCGTCGACCAGCTTTCCAAATATGCACATTTTGGCACCCTTGGTTCTTCTTGTGATGCACCGAAAGTAGCGGCTTTGTTTGTGGAGATTGTCGTTAAACATCACGGGATTCCCGCATCCATTTACTAGCTCTTTTGGATGGAATTACATCGCTTGAGCGACACTACATTGCTCCATAGCATGGCCTACCACCCTCAAACCGAGGATAAAAATAGGGGCTTGGAACAATACTTAGGAGCCTTTACTCATGCTCGATCGACTCGTTGGGCCTTCTACCTACCATAGGCGAAATCGGCTCTAAATAGAACATATCATGAAGGCCTTAAGATGTCTCCGTTTCAAGCGCTTTATGGACGTGAGGCACCTCCCCTGGTTCAGGCAACACAACCCTCGGGCCTTTCCTCAGCTGTTGTAGCCACGGTTACAAAACGAGACCAAATAGTGGAGCTGCTGCATGACAATCTGCGTACTATGCAGCAGTAGAGGACTCGCCAGGCTAATACACACCGACGTGAGCTGGTGTTTCAGGTTGGGGATTTCGTGCTATTGAAATTGCAACCTTATCGCCAACACTATGTCGCCCGACCTTTGTCTGCTAAGCTTAGCTGCCGTTTTTACGGTCCATTCAAAGTTCTGGAATGCATTGGACCGGTGGCATATCGCCTGGAGTTAACCGGCTAACACTCAAATTTACAATGTGTTTCATGTCTCGCTTTTACGGCCTTTTATCCCGAATGCAGCAGGCCCAGTTCAGCAGTCTTTTCCGACAGAATTTGTGGAGCATAGGCCGCTGTCACGACTTCTCCGAGCCATTGCAGAACGTGAAGTGCTCTTTGAAGGAAAACCACGGCTTGAATGATTAATTGTGTGGGATGACGGGTCGGTTAACGACGCTTCTTGGGAACCATTGGATCAACTTAAGCTTTCATTTCCGGATTTACGCCTTGAGGACACGTCGCTTGTCAACGGGGGGAGATTGATACGGTTCATTCCGAGCCAACAATTCAGAGTTCTAGGCTCGTTCGTTATCGTCGGGCTCCAGTGCATTTTAAGGACTATTGCTAGTATTTTTAAATTAAATTAATGTATTTTTTAAACAGAGTTTAAATACTTCTTCTCGGATTTTCTTTACGGTTATTTTCTAGAACGCTTTTATTGAACCATTAAGGTTTAGCAATATAAATACTTTTAGGTTATTTTATTCCTAATTAATCAGATATTAATATTTACCCTAATCCTCTACTTTTTCCCTCTCAATCTCGTCTGCCTCCCTCCTGGCCGCAGTGCCTTTCATCCCTTCATCTAGTGGTTCGATCAATCTATTGTGCAAAGCTTGTATCAGTACTGACCTTGAATTATACCGGTTAAATTGATTTTGACATCAATGTTCTCGATCAGTAGAAAGAGATAATTGTTCTTTGTAATTTTTGAATATTCGTAGATACGAGTATTTTTTCTAAAAAGTACTACTTTATATAAATGAATGCATTTTTATCACTTACTAGTTGAAGTCCCGTGATATTCACGGAATAATTTTATTAAAAACTATATAATTATACGATATTAATTTGAAATACTAAATATATTTATATAATATCATAATAAATTATGCAATAGATAAATGCATAAAAAGATAAAGAAAATCTAATTTTATAATTTAAATTCAAATTCAAATTTTTTTAACATTTATATATAGTTTTAGTCATCAACATAAAATTATATCTTTTTTCTCAAAATAAAAATATATCAACATAACAAAAATTTATTATTTAAAATTATTATTATATATATATATAAATTTTATACGTGAAGCTCAAGTCTTGTTAAAAGATAAAAAATATATTAAAACCCTAAATCTTGTTAAGAGATAAAAATATTAAATTAATATGGAAAATATCATCTCATAGGAATTTATGTATATAAAAATTATATAAATATGTTATCTATTGTAGTAAACTAATTCATAATCCATAGATAGAAAATTATAAAGATAAAAATTATTATATAAACATGTTATCTATTTAGTATATATAGCAAGAATACTATAAATTGTTACAAAATTTATTAAAATATAATTTTACATTAATTTATTCAAAAATGTCACGTGACGCATATTTTACAACAGACTTGGGTTCTGTTTTATAATGTACTAGTTGTCCCGTCGTGCCATGCACGACTATGACTCGATATTTTTTAGATATACTATAAAAAGATATTAATAAAAAATATAATATAAAATTTAATGTAAGTAATTTATTGATTGTAATATGTATAAAAATTATTTTTTTTAAATCAAATAAAACAAATTAAATTTAGATTATTAAGTTTAAATAATGAAAATAATATATACAATGCTCATAAAATGTTATGGTAAATTTTCAAATTGTGAGTTGCAATAAAAGGAAGGTATTTTGACCAAACTTCTCATAAGGAAGTATTTTGATTAAAAAAAGCATAGATTTATCAAAATATATAGACCTATAATTATCTATTTATATAAAATATTTTTTTATAAGGAAAGCATTTTTTATCATTATAGTTAAATATGACATGTAAGTGACGGGGTGAAAATAATACGATGTGGCATATGACGTGTCAAAAATTACATGAAATGGCTTAAGGAAAAGGCAACACGTGGCAAAATCCGATGTGACGCATTTTAGAAGCGACACGTGGAAAAAGCTGACGTGGCGTAACGTGGAGGCTCCAAACCTTATTGCTTTTATATATATATATATATATATATATATATATATATATATATATATATATATATATATTAGATTAGTATAGATAAGCACGTGGAGTAAAATTTTTTTAAAAAATCGAAGGTTCTTTTCGGAAATTAATAAATGTTTACCAACCAAATCTTAATAAAAATAATGAAGAATATCTTGTCATAAAAAGATGATTATACTCTACTCTTTTTTTTTTTTTTTGGTAGAATGATTATACTCTACTCTTATTCGAAGCCTCTCACTTCTCTCACGCAACCCTTGGCGTTTCTTGCTTTCTTCATAGCTGCGTCGCAGATACACCCTCACGAGTCACGATCAAGGTACACAATACATACTCTCATTCGGAATACGTTCGCAAATATTCGGTATTTGGATGAAGTTTGTCCTGATCTAGAATTAGTGTTTATAGTAAAGTCTGACTTAATTTAGGGTTAGTTAGTATACAACAAAGTCTCGACCTAATTTCGATTAGTGAAGACAACTCTAATCGATGGCGGCAGGCAGGTTTAATTTAGCGTTAAATTTCTGTAATTCCCTTCTCGAATGATTTGGGCGCTGGCTCTTAATTGAAGTTGAGGATTTTGAAACTGAATCTAAACCTAAACCAGAATGTAGTTTTCAACTGATTAGGGTTGACCTATTCCGTTCTAGACTACTACTAGTCTATTATTCATCAACGAGAAGCCTGCTTTTTTTTTTGGTCAAGAACGAGAAGCCTGCTTTGTCATGGGAATGTCAGTAGATTTTTTTTTTCTCGTATCCATTGATACACGTACGTACGTACCCAATAGTAGGTTCATACTAATATTTAGTTGCTGAATTGGGTTGTTTTACACTTTGCCAATCCTGCCAAAGCCCTCAGCTGACCTCTGAATACTTTGGAGTTACCAATATCGATGGAGGCAGGTTCAAGCTCCACCGTCCCACCACCACCATCACCCCTCAATCACACCGGCCCGGAGGAACAAGAGGAACAGCTCCTATATCTAAATGAATCGATCGAGCGCTTTATCAAAGTGGCTAAATCCATGGGCATAGACCCAGAATTGGCCCTAATCATCAGGCTAAGTGCTGACGATGGGTACAGCTTCGTCCACAAGTGTTTGAATGAGGAATCCTGCTGCCCTGTTTCAAACCCAAATTATCAATCTCCTCTCAAATCTAGTGATGTACGTGGTAACAAATCTAAACTTACACGATTGCTCTTTGATTTGCACTCACCTCATTTGTTTCCTCCTTTGTTTGTTTGACTATTGATTGATTGTATATAATTTTAATTACTTCAGGAATTGAGTTCAGACAACAATGATGAAGCTGAGACCACGGGGTTGAGGTATCTGTGTGTTTCGGATGGCTGTGAGATTTGTCTCCTGGATCTCAAGGAGAAGCCCTTGATTAATGCTGCCAGTTGTGCTCAAATTATACCTCCCCTTCCTATAATCGCTACTTTGAATTTGGTCGAGAAGGGACGCCCTATGTTCGGGAGTTTGCTCAAACTGGGGTCAGACATATACATTATTGGTGGGCGAGAATATAATAGTGATGATATGAAACCGGGTTGGTTTAATCGCAGAGGTTACAATGGCACATCAAAGGACAGCCTCCTCTTGTCCTTTAATCCCAAAGATCCTCTCTCTCTCCGCCTCCTGGAAGGACCAGCAGGAGGCGGCGTCATCGGACAGATGAAGCTCCCAAAGTCTATCCCATTGTTGAGGAGATTGACGGCGATATACACGTGTTTGACTCAATTCTTGGGGAGGGGAGTTTCGTCCGTCCTAGTTCTGATTGGATCTTTTCTCATGAGGTTCTTGGCCACAATGACGACTCCACTTGGAAATGGAGATGGAGAAAAATGAGGTCATATGAAAGCCCCGCTGTGAAGGACTTGTTTATGCATGCTCACCTGGTTGTCGGACCCCGCATCTACGCATGGTGGGGCCAAAAGGCTCTCTTGTTCGACACGAAGAAGGATAAGCTGAAATGGGAGGTAATCAACCCCAATATTCATGACTGCGAATCGGGGGGCGAAATCTTAATGCGAACCGTGTGTGACATTTTATACGTCTGCGGAATATCAAGATGTATTCTTGAAATAGGTGAAGAAGTTGACAGCCGTTTGTATGTTATAATTTCGCTGCTTCCTAAGTATTTTGGTGGTGGGCCGGGTGATAATGATGATTCCAGGACAATTGCGGTAGCTTACCTTGTGGACTCGTCGGGAAACATCATCGGCAAGCAGCGTTTGCATCGTTTCTTCAAGGGTGGTCGGCTGCAGCCGGGTTTCAGGAGATGGGGTGTGGTGACCAGGGGGGATGTGGAGGGGAATACTGGCGTAATGTACTGCTCCCTTTTCGAAGCACACGCCGAGGGTGTTCCTGGAGTTTATCTTTTCATCAACACTTTCTCCGTGGAAAAGATTGCTTCGGTTGACTACTCCAAACGACGACCACATACACATACGATGGAGTTCGAGTTCGTCCGTGTTGATGTCAAGGAGAGGTATATCTACGAGAAGGACGAGTATTATGACAGACCCCTGCAAGCTTGCTTCATGCCTGCCATCGATGACCACTTAATTGCTGATGAATTGAATCTTCCTCAGTGAGGTACTGTGTATATGTGTGTTATGTTGTTTTTTGGGGGTAAAATTTTGATGCTAGCCAGTATGCCTGATGTAAAGCTAAGTTAAAATACTATCGATATTGTGTTTTTGTTCGCATAATTATCTAACTATCTAAGTTAAAATATTATTGTGGTGGTTAGAGATATTATATATAGCTAGAGATATTAGGATTTCTGTTTTATATCTGTGCTTTAGTTTCAATAAAATTTACTCAAGTTCTATCATTCCCTCTCCTCTCTATACAAACTGTTTTTTTTTATCAGATATGAGATATATATACAAACTAACTTATACGTCGACGCACATTAAGTCAACTTGAAGTACTGATCAAAATAACTTGCCCAAAATTACGTGAACGAAACAGCTCGCAACACTCACATGCGATCGAGTCTCGTGACACGCTGATCCATCGTCTACAACACCTAACTGCTCTTGATTCTCACACACAAGTACACAACTCTCTTCGCAACCCACGACAGCCGCCGCATTTCGGTTTCCCCTGGTAGTTCTTGTTACCTGTGTAAGTATTTTTTTAATTATGGAAATTCATGTATGCTACAAATTAATTTCTTCGACGCTTTGCAGTGCTGATCGAAGATGTCTATGAGAAGTAACACAAAAATGCTCTCTTCGCTTGTTTTCCGTAATCCTAGAAGGAGTGCACTCGTCAAATTCCTGGACATTGATTGCAAATCGGGCAAAATCGACATAAGAGAAGCCCATCACTTCTTCAAAGAGATGCTTTTTATGACACCTCCGCTTCCAATTTCATGCTTCACTACACTCTTGGGTGGTCTGGTCAAGTGTGAGCATTTCTCTGTCACCATATCTTTCTACAAGAAGCTGAATGTTTCTGGTGCACTTGGATTAAGATCGAATCCCTTCCTCTTGACTGTTTTGCTCAATTGCTATTCTAGCATGAAATTAGGGAGTGTTGGCTATTCTGCTTTGGGCCTCATTTTAAAGAATGGGTATCACCCAAATATCTTTTCTTTCAACTCATTAGTCAAAGGTTTGTGTTTGGAGGAGAAACTAGTTGAAGCTGTAGGTATGCTTTCAAAGATGTCTCGGTTGGGATGCCCTCCTGATATCGTGACTTACACTACTATAATCAATGGCTTATGTAAGACTGGGAATGTCACCACAGCCCTTGAGTTGCACCAAGTGATGCTAAGTGATAAGTGGCCCAATGCTAATAAGAATTGCAAGCCAAGCACACTGTCATATACTTTGATTGATGGTGGCTGTATAGAGTGGCCTCTGGTTGATGCAAAAGGAAAGGATGCAAGATTTTCTCCGAATGTTTTCTCTTACAGTTGTTTAATTGACGGGTTGTGTCGTTTGGGGATGGATGAAGATGCTAGGTCTCTCCTTGTTGAAATGATGGATCGTGGTGTTCTTCCCAATACGGTGACTTATAGCATTTTGATAAATACACTATGCAAAAAAGGAAAGGTCGAAGAAGCGATGGGAGGTTCTGGAAATGATGATCTCGAGAGGCAAGTTCCCTAACACTGTTACATATAGCACAATTGTGGATGGTTACTGCAGAATTGGGAAGATAGAAAATGCTTTGAGTTTGTACAAAGATATGAAGTCTAGGGGAATTTTTGCTGACAATGTGACTATAAATACCTTGTTGAAGGGCCTTTTGCATGTGAAAAAAGTTGGAAATGCTCTAAGTTTATTTAAAGACATGAAAAGGATGGATATAAATGGTGCTTGCAGTCCAAACCAAGTTACTTATCTCACTATGATTGATGGACTGTGTAAAAAAGGGCATGTAAGTAAGGCTGAAGAGCTTTTCTTGGAAATGCGGGATAGTGATATGGCTCCAGATGTCAGGGTTTACTGCTGTTTGATTGATGGGATATGTAAACAAGGGGATATAGGTAAGGGTCAAAAGCTCTTTCTCAAGATGTTAGCTAGTGGTGTTTCTCCTAATGAAGCTGTATATAATTCTTTGATTAATGGATTATGTAAAGGAGGATTCATGGATAAGGCCAAAGAGCTTTTTCTGCAAATGCAAAGTAGTGGGGTTTCTCCCGGAGTTATTACATATAGTATTCTAATTGATGGGTTTTACCATTCTGGAAATGTGGAGGAGGCAAACACATTATTGGAGAAGATGATTAGAGATGGGATTCTGCCAAATGCCGTGACATTCAAAATTATTAATAACCATCTCGGGAAGAAAGGAAGTATGGAGCAAGCTGCACCTAATGCAATTTCTCTGATGGAAATCTGTGGCTACAAGTGTGATGTGGCATCTTATAATGCATTGATACGTGGCTATTGTAAAGCGGGGTTGCCAGAGGATGCATACAATCTGCTTGTTGAAATGGAAGCCAAGGGTTGCTCCCCTGACGTCGTGACATACAGTACATTGATACGTGGCTTTGCTCATGAGAAGGAAAGTGCAAGAGTGAGGGAGCTGATTCAGAAAATGCACAACATAAGGATTTCATCCAACTCAAGCACAACATCCTCTTTATTGGAATGCATCAACATGGATGACAAAACCCAATGAATGACATGGTCTGAATCATTAGGTAAGTTGGCTCCCTGATCTGCTTTTTTAATTCTTTGATGCCCTACGTTTTGCTTTTTTCCCTTGTCTTATGAAGATGGTGTGGAATTGAATGAGTTTCTTCTTGCTGTAACTTGTTTTCAGGATAAGCTCTTTGCAGAAAGAATCAAGATATCTAGAGATGCATCAGCTGGAGAGATTAACAGTTGTGATCACTGAGATTAACAAGAAAGGACCTAGAAGCCAGGTTTATTTTACAGCTGCTCTCAATCTGCATGACATATTGATCACATATGTTTGGTAGACCTAAGGAACTCAGCAGACAAGATAAATATTGTCGTGTGATATTCAGGATTGACCAATTTTCCATGCTCATGCACTACATAGCTAGTCAATATAAGTTTGGTTGGGTTTGTAGTGCAAAAAGGACTTTTACAATTCTATGCCATTTCTGATGGGGAAAAAAGAACAAGTACTAAACAGGATATTTGTATTATGCTATTTAGAACACAAATATAAACAGACTTCAAGATTTGATCATTTGTTGTTTGTATGTTTCCTAACTCCTTAAGGATGTATAAAGAAGCCAATTAAGGAGATATTTTGGATATGATAATGGATTCCATATTAAAAGCTTCATTTTGGGGTTATGAATAACTGAAAAAAAAAAAAAAAAGAAGCTTCATTTTGGGGTTATGTATGTGTCCTGACTCCTTCCTGACTCTAGTTAGTATTTGTAGGAATGGATCTCCCAAATCTAGGACTTTATAGATTGGCACCTAATTGAAATAGCTATTTCTTTACACTTGAATTCTTTCCCTTTCAATTGCTGCTTTCAGCTGAGCAAATATCCTTAAGCAGTACAAACGACCACATACGGAGGAGTCCGTCCGTGTTGATGTCAAGGAGAGGTATATCTACGAGAAGGACGAGTATTATGACAGACCCCTGCAAGCTTGCTTCATGCCTGCCATCGATGACCACTTAATTGCTGATGAATTGAATCTTCCTCAGTGAGGTGCTGTGTATATGTGTGTACGTTGTTTTGGGGGGAGAATTTTTGATGCTAGCCACGGTATGTCTGATGTAAAGCCAATGCGCGCTATTTACACTGAACAAGGAACTAAACCCTTGATAAATTCATATATATGCATGAATTATATATGGCAGAATGTTATGCAGCTTGTCTGCATCTTCTGGCTAAAATTCTTAGAATGGTTTGGTTTTGGGTTTTGTTTCGAGTGTATATGAGATGAATTGGTTTTGGGATTATTTTGTCTTAGGCTGACTGCTACAGAGAATCAATGTTTTCATGTGCCGTCTAATTGTGCTCTAATACGTACCTAATTTTGTCAACATTCTCAGGTTTCTGGAAGATTTAATTGGTCATATATTGTTATGGTACATTGGTGCATTGAGCTTATGCAATTGTTAAAATGTGTATCCACTTCAACCAAATCCTTTAATCCATGACTCCCAAATTCGAACACTTCTGACTAGTAATTTGAAAGTCTTAAAGAAGACTTAAATTATCCAATTTATGATTTTCTATTCTAAATTTGAGAGTATAACAATATTTTAGACCATCATTTATATTATTAGTAAGGTGCGCTATGAAGTCGATCCAAAGATTTCATTCATACAAAACGTAGGAAATTTTCTTCTACTCACCTCCACAAATTGCAGATGTCATTAAAGACAGAGTCAGCCTATTTTATAAAGCTCTAAGCCAGTGCTCAACAGAATGACTCAAGATTGCAACCTTAAAACCCCCAAAATTGGAAGAAAAAAAAACAAATTGATCAAATGAGTTAATTGCCATTATTGCCTACAAATTATTCAACACATGGAATGCTTGGGGGCGTAAGATAGGCAAAGAAGCCCAGAAATGACCATCTAACATCACATCTCTTACACGACACTTAGAAGCTACAACAAAATCCAAAATCATCCTCTTCATCACCCGGATACGACGTGTCATGCATCTCCACCGCACCACCCGTCATTGGCGGCTGCCAAGCCGGATAGTGAGGCCTCTCCGCCGCCTCACTATCAACGACCTTGATCTGGACAACAAAGACATGGCCATAATTAGGGATCCTCTCTTTGATAAAAATTTCTTAGAGTTTTGATATATATATGTTTGAGTTGGTCTTGTTTCTTAGAGTTTAGGATCAATTATATATAGAGGATGGTTTCAATTTGTTAGCGTTTAGTGCTAAAGATCACTTCATGGGTCCATTACAAGAGAGAAATCACTTGATAAGATATTACAAGAAAGAAATCTTACAAGATAGAAATCATTTGATGTGCTAATGATGATTCTCACTCTTAATGATAATGATCATATCATGATCATGGCGGGAATGATTGCGTCCATTTATGCTTATGTACTACCAAATCTAGCTTTAACACATCAAATGGCCTTTTGTAATGGTGTAAGTGCGCGCAAAAAAAAAAAAAAAAACAATTAATGGAGCATCCTTGTTCATATGTACAAAAAGGTCAAGTACTATATACATGTTAACTTACTTTCACAAATTTTTCTTTCGGCGTTTTGTGTTCTAAAATTGGCCCATTTCAATACATTTTCTCACAATTAACAATAGATACATATGATATAATATATTATTGGATCGGATTCTATCCTAAAGGGTTATATATAGTCTATTTTAAATCTCAACTTTTCATGTTTAAAGAGTATTCTAATACGCCTCCGCAAGTACTACAATTGATGGAATTGGTCTAGTTAATACTTGAACATAACAACGGGTGATGGACATTGTAGCTGAAACCAACCCTGGGTGAGATCATTCTCAATTTCTTTATAACCGAAATCACATATGCATAGGAAATGGGCCTATAATCGAAATATGGCCAATTGACACTGACAACCCAACGGGTGATAGACATCTCAATCTCTTTATAACTGAAACCACTCATTCTCAATTTCATTAATTATAGCCGAAACTACTCATTTTCAATTTCTTTATAGCGGAAACCACTCATGCACAGGAAAGGTCAGCCCAGTGCACAAGCACGGCAAAATTTTATCCTAAAATTAATTAGCAATATAACAAGTAACTTATAAAGTTATATACTAGTTAGTTTAATTGCAATTTCTCATATGAGAAGGGTCTTCTAACATATATTATGTATACTAAGTGAGTAGAGGTGTGTCTGGTTCCGGAACCGGCGGTTCCGGTTCCTCCGCACCCCAGAACCGGGACCGGAATCGAGAAACCGGGGGGTTCTCGGTTTCGGTTTAGGTTCGGTTCGGTTCAATCAAATGTGAAAAAAAAAATTGAAGTTTTCTGCTCAAACCGCGACCGCGGTGTTAGAGCACCGCGGTCGCGGTCTGTCCTCCGTGATCGCGGGTAGACCAAACAATGATCGCGGTTTGTTGTTCTAATGGCTATTTTAGCCTATTCCGACCGGTTTGGGAAGAGAAGGGGTGGGAGAAGAAGGGTTTGAACTTAATATTAAGTTGCCTACGTATCCTCTCGTGGTCATAGAGGAATCAAAGCCCACGTAGTTCTCTTACCTTCGATATGCAACCCTGCTTGGCCACTTACCTACGGTTAAGGTGGATGTCGTTCTTGGTCTTTAAATGATGAGTGATGGTTCCATAACCTCCACTCGGCGACCATTGGTACCTCTTGGAACAATAGTTGCACTTGACCTCACATCGGCCTCGTTCATCCAATACGTTGTCTTTGGTGAAGTGATTTGTGAAAATTTCGAATTTCAAGCCTTGGCCTTGGTTTTCCATACTTGAAAATGATTATGAAATGAAGTATTCAAAAGAAATAAAAGAGTATGAGTCAATGAGATTGGTGTAAATTAAATTGAAGGTGAGATATGATATTTATATGGATAAATGGATTAGAAATAGCCGTTAAATTTGAAAAATGTAGCCGTTGGAATGGAACTGCGCTCGCGGTATGAGAGTACCACGGTCGCGGGAAGTCAGATCGCGGTGTTAGAGAACCGTTGTCGCGGTCCGTCCTCCGCGATCGTACATCGATCATGGTTTGTGGTTCTAATGGCTATTTTAGCCTATTCCGACCGGTTTGGGAAGAGAAGGGGTGGGAGAAGAAAGGCTTGAACTTGATATTAAGTTGCCTACGTATCCTCTCGGGGTCATAGAGGAATCAAAGCCCACGTGGTTCTATTACCTTCGATATGAAACTCAGTTTGGCAACTTACCTAAGACGACCCGGCGGAACCGACGGAAGAAACTTGGCTTGCGTCGTCCTCTATTACATCATCGGATGGCTCCATATAGTTCATTGATTGTGATCTAATTTCCGCCCTCTTCCAATCGTCCACACAAAATTGAGCTTCCAATGCTTCGGGTGCCAATCTTGATCTCCTATCGTCTAAGATGTGGCCGCCTTGGCTAAACTTTTGTTCCGCTACCGTTGAAGCGGGAACAGTAAGTACTTGAGCGACGATCCTTGCTAGTGTTGGATATGTGTTCTTGTGTTGCTTCCACCAATTTAAAATGTCAAAATCATCTACAAACTCAAAGGTAGTGGTTAGATAAGTATCGAGCTCCGTATGTGAGCTCGTGAATCTCGGTTTTTTTGTAAGATTTTGCAACATACGAGACCCGGCGGATAGAAAAGAACGACGAGATGAGGAGGACGATGGGGGTAATTGAGGCGTAGAAGGTACCTCACCACCCATGTTATAAGTCTTATACAAATCATAGATAAGAGATTTACCACGTTCTATAATGACATCAACATTGCAATTTCTATCATAATGTTCTTCTAAATTTAATAAATCATAGTATTGATACAAAGTATCTTGCAAACCTTGCATCTTAAATCTTGGATCAAAAACACAAGCAACAAGATAAATATCGGGAATATATTTGTAATAGTTCAACCACTTCCTCTTCATATGTAAAATACCTTGAACAATGTCGGGTCGGTCGGGTTGTGAAAGCCCTTCCTTAAAGGCACCCACAACATTCAAAGCTTTAACAACAAACAGATGAGCACTTGGTGTATATGTTTGACTAAATGTATAAGTTGCATCATTAAAAACTTGTACAATTTCCACAATATCATAGCAAATATCCCAACAAGCTTCAATTGCTTGTGAACCCGGGATATGTTGAGCAGCAAAGGAAGCTAAAACTTCTTTATAACGTAAACATTGATGAAGTAATTTATAAGTAGAATTCCAACGATGACCGACATCTTTTGAAATAAGTATGGGTTTAATACCATTCGATTTACAAAACTTCGCCCAATCACTTTTGGCCTTCTTTTTCAACCAAATAAAGCTAACAACATACTTAATAGGTTCAAGATATGGCATTAAAAGTGTCAAACCATCTTGAACACATAAGTTTAAAATATGACAAGAATATCTTACATGAAAGTATTTGTTTCCAAAAACCGGTTGACAAACTTGAATAAAATCACTAATAGAAGCGGTGTTGTTAGATGCATTATCAAATGAAATAGTGAAAACTCGATGAAGTAGTCTATACTCATCTAAAATAGTTCGTATAATGTTACAAATATTTGAAGCGGTATGTGCCCCATCAAATACTCGAAAAGCCAAAACTCGTTTTTGCATGTGAATATGATCATCAATATAATGACATGTAATACCCATGTATGAATGAGATTGACAGTTATCACTCCAAATATCACTACAAATAGAAACACGAATATCATTTTGAGCAAAAAACCGAGACAACTCCTTTTTACGATTCGCATATGCTTTAAGCACATTTTTCCTAATTGTTTTTCTTGTTGTTCGTTTATAAGCGGGTTGCAAATGGTTGGAAACCCAATCATTTATATCCACACTTTTCGCAAATTGAAATGGAAAATGATCAACACAAATGGCTTCGAACAAAGCATAAACACTACGCTCATGATTATAAGTAAACAATGGAGATTGAGAGGAAGAACTTGCTAACCCCAAAGCCGAAATTTGTGTTTGACCTCGCATCATGCCCAACTTGTCCAAGTGTTAAGCCTTCAAATGCTTGTTCAAGGTGCCATAACCTCCATTGCGCTTCCATTTGTACTGCGAAGGACAATAGTTGCACTTGACAACATATCGGTCTAATTCATCCAATACATTGCCTTTGGTGACGTGCTTTGTGAAAATGTCGAATTTCAACACCTTGGGGGTTGTTTGGTTGGTCGTAGATGCTCCCTCTTCCTCTTCCTCCAAATCCTCGTCGGTGTGTTGCTCATCGCCCTCCTCATTGCCTTGTGGAACTTGGTTATGAATAGGAATGGAAGGAGGAAATTGTGGAGGAATGGGCATAGGCATAGACATATGAGGATAAGGTGGTTGTGGTTGATAAGCATTATGATTCATTCGACTTTCTTGTAAACCACCAACACCACCATAGTATTGCTCGACCTCGGCCAACAAATCAACAAAGCCTTGACCTTGGTTTTCCTTGCTTCAAACAGATTAGGAAGGAGATAAGAGATTAGGAAGGGAAGTAGTAAGAAAGGATTTGCAAGTTGAATTGTTGAAAGCTTGTAGAATTATGAGAGTAGTAGTAGTAGTAGTAGAGAGAAATAAGAGAGTATGAGATTGATGTGAATGAAATTGAAATTGAAATATGGTATTTATATGGGTAAATGGAAGGAAAATAGCCGTTGGGATTCATGTGAACGTTGGAATATAGTCTTTGAAAAAGTAAATATAGTCGTTGGAACACTGGCTGCGATCGCGGTGTGTGAAAGCCACGATCGCAGCGAATACCGCGACCTCGTATACCACCCTGCGTCGACCGCAGATTGCTCCAACAGAATGTCTATAGACATTCTGTTAGCAAAACCGCGACCGCGGTAGCTATACACCACGGTCGCGGTTTTTACACCCGCGAGCACGGTTCCACATTGCTTTTTCGTAGGAACCGCCGGTTTTGAACCGGAAGAACTGGCGGTTCTCTGGTTCTTCTCAAGGAGGAACCAAGACCGGTATTCTACCGGTTCCTCCGGTTCGGTTCCGACCCGGTTCGATTCCGGAACCGGAACCGCCGGTTCCGACGAACCGTGGAACCGAACCCAACTCTATAAGTGAGTAGAGGTTGAAGAAAGCTTTCCCTTCAAGTAGCTCTTGGGTAGTCGAAGTAGGGGTTAAATAGTACCAAATTCTTTCACTTTAATGTGCAGAAGAAAAGGCCAACTTTCAAATGCTTCAAGGCTGGTGTGGAGCGAGCGCCGCAGGCATGAAGGAGGACCACTAACCAAAATGGAGAGTCCACGTAAAAGGGTTTGCTTTTGTTTAAGATTAAGTATTCGGAGAATATAATTAGTACCATCTAGAAGACACATTGATTCTTATATTCTCTTTAATTCTTTTCATGTAATGGGAAATCATTGTAATCAACAAATTATTCCTCTATAAGTAATGTAAACGAGATGATTTTGATATTTGATTTAGCATAAGAAATTAAGAATATGGTGCATGGACCTTACAAAACGTACCCATGGGGACTTCACATTATTGCACCCGAAAGGCCGAAACTCAATCATAAAACACAAGTTACGTCTTAATACCCTCTTTCAAATTGTGCTGATTGTAGACCTTTGCTTCATTTGAATATTATTAATATTTTAATTTGGTAGGGTTGTCAATATTTTATAATGAATATTTAGGGATTAAAAAACATAAATAGTAATACAAACAAAATCAATTTAATCAATATTCAATTAATCGAATTAACTAATTAAGAAAAATATCACCCAAAACATATTCAACGAATCTAATTAATTAATTAAGGAAAATATCACCCAAAATATATTCAATTAATCTAAACCAACAATTTAAGGAAAATATCACTCAAAAACATATTCAATCAATGTAATTAATTAAGAAAAATCTCACTCAAAAAATTAAGGAAAAAACGGTAAAACTAAAATTGAGTTTTATTAGATCGACTAGAACTTGTTAGTGATGATCAATCAACATGAAGCGAGTCTAGGAGCATGAAATGCTACTTGTTTCATCTTTGAAGGCAAAAAGCCAAACAATAATTCAAACATATATGACGTCGACATAATAGGGGTATTACAATGACCGACGAATAAAGAGTGTTTAAAGGTTTGAATACATTCCTTGAGCTACTCTCGATTCAATTGCAATAGCCCTTCCAACCCCCAATACTAAAAAAAATGAAAAAAAGATCCGAAAGACCGAAATACCCTTGAAAGCCCCTAGATCAGTTGGAATCGGAGGAGTCGGAAGCGGAAGGCGGAGGGTATTTTAGGGAATTGAGGTGGAGCTTCCGGAGAGCGGCGGCGCCCAGGTCGATTCCGCAGCTGTCGGAGAGTTGAATGAGGTAAAGGAGTACGTCGGAAAGTTCTTCTCCCAAATGCAATTTCTCTTCTTCTTTCCAATCCGGCAGCCCCCTTCTCACTTCTCCTTTCCACTGAAAAATTTCCGATAACTCCCCCATTTCCCCGACCTGGTAGGTAAATAATTCCTAAATTAATTCAATCAACAAATTGTACAAATTAAGAGATTGTTTGTTGGATGAAGGAGGGATTGAAATGGTACCAGAGCGAGGAGGAGGTTTCTTGGAGTATGATGAGGAAGCCACCCTCTTTCATTTGCGAAATCCTCGAGTTTCTTCTTGAGGAGGCCGAGGGAAACCATGGAATCGGTTTCGTCTCCTGAAACGCCGTCGTTTGATATGCCCATCATATTTCTCTGTCTGTTTCGATAAAAAAGAAGGAAGAAGGAGAGGAAGAGACGTGTGGTGGAGTGTGAAACAGATCGAGGGGGTTTTATTGGTAAACAAAAAGGCAGCAATCTTGTAATGGGAAGGGTACTGTTGGATAATTTCTCAATTAAAGGGTTAAAAAACGTGATTTTCCTAAAGGGAGATCGAGCGAGATAGGGAGTACTATTTGCTTAAATGCTGCATTTATGGTTTTTGGCTTTTGCTGAAACGGAAGGTGAGGGCTGAAAGATACTGCGTTTTCTGAAAGAAAGAAATCACCTTACCGACTATTAACTACTCATATTATGAAAAAAAACTTATCTTACTCCCTCCTATTTAAATTAGGCGAATACGGGGAGCCCATGTCAGAAATAACGGGTGCCCATGTCAGAACAAGTCGGTCGCCTCGACCGACTATATTTTTTTTTTTAAATAAAACCACACGCTATCTGCAATTGCAGATAGCGTGTGGGGCCCAGTGTAGTCGGTCGAGGTGACCGACTACATTGGGGCTTTTTTTTAAAAAAATCAACGGCTCTTTGCAAAAGAGCCGTTGGTGCTCAATTGTTGAGGGCTATATATAGCCCTCAACTCCTCCATTTGGTGCACAAGCAAGCGGGCATACACCGAGGGTTAAAAAAAATTTGCAATTGAGAGAAAAAAAAAGTGCAAAAAATGAGAAAAGGGTGGTCTTTCGGGTTAGGCAAATCTAAGAGCAAAAACCGTTCAAAATCTTCACATGGCCAATCGTCGCAAATAAATTTGAATGAAGGGGCGAATGCTGAGGATATACAAGTCAATGTAGAGCAAGAGGAGGTACCGGTTCAACCAACCGCTACAAATGCGTTCGAGTTCGACATCACAAATCAAGTAGCTACGCCAGTTGGGGGAGGGTTTTTAGGTATGTAAATTAAAATTTTACGTTTTGAATCATCAAGTTTAGTCGGATCTATTTTATAATAATAATTTAGAATTATCTTAATTTTATTTGTTAGTATTTCAATTTAATTTATTATTCATATTAGAATGTTTTTAATTTGATCTCATAGTAATTTTATTTGATAAGTAATTATAGTATTTAATACATTATATATGATAGTGGTCATACATTAATTATGTAGATATGCTTACGAGCGATTCCCAATATATGGAGTGGTATGCGTCTGGGGGTACGAACCCCCGACCACCACACGATTTTACTGGATCACCGTTTTCACCTAACCAATCGTCCACCCAATATACAACCCCCGACTATCAGAATTTGTGGGGGTCATCCACTTCCCAACACACCCCACACAGCACCAACCTAACCCCAACTAGGAATTTGTATACTGAATTCGATAATGTTTTCACTCCCCAGACCGACATACGGACTGGCCCACAGGGTGATACTTGGATTCAAGATACAATTTCTTTTACTCCCTTGAGTCCTTATTTCCAAGCTGAGAATCAGGCGGGGACGTCTTATTCCTAACCTCCACCAGCCCAACCTTATTTTCAAGCCGAGGGGACTTCTTATTCCCAACCTCCACCATCCCAACCTTATTTCCAAGCCCAGTCTCATGTCGGGACTTCATATTCCCAACCTCCAACAGCCCCTCCCAACACCCAAGATGGATTTGGCGGCGGACCAATCGATACTAATTTGTTGCTCAGTTACGAGACGCATATAGCGAAGGCCTTATGGGAAGATCCAACGGTAAGAATACTTAATTAATTTACCTTATATGTACGCATGAATAATTATACTTAATAATTTTGATAATAATGTTTCAGTACACTACTGGTAAACCCTTGAGAGTGCATACGCGAGGGGCGCTTAAGGATTGGAACGAAAAGTTGACAAATGGAGTTGTGTGGGTCGACCGTGCTCAGCGTAGCAGATTATTGCGCCTACAACATTGGAGTTTCAATCAAAAGGATGAAGCATTGGTTCAGGCTTTTGTCGAAAGATGGCACCCTGAAACTAACAGTTTTCATTTTCCTTGGGGGAAATATCAATCACCTTGAAACTAACAGTTTTCTAAGAAATGAATCGCAAATTCGCTCACCCCCATTCCGTTCATCTCCTTTTTAAACACATCGTATCGAAAATCATACAACTGCTTCATTGATGTGACCACATCTGGACACTTATCCAATAGGAATGTCATGGATTTCCTAGGTTCTATATCTACCAAAGCCATATTTCTTGCATCAATCTTTTGGTCCTTAGTCAGTCGGCCCGCAAACGGATAGCCCTCTAAACTGGTGGAAAGGTCATGGTTGTGGTTACCACATTCCACCCTTAAGTGCCACTTCTGGGTCTTTCTGTCCCTCCAACCTATCAACTCGAATGGGCAACCCTTCTTTCTAGTACGAGGACAAGGTTTAAGCTCATCACCGACACCTAAATTCTTAACCATTTTACGCGGTATGCCTTTTTTTCCCGCTTTGTACTCACCGCCTAATACACAACCCAAACTAATCTTTGCCGACCAAGAGTTTTTGATGGTGAGTACAATGTTTAACCCTCTCCCTATCTTACGGGCCCACTGTATCATATGATCTCGTTCCTCCCACTCACAATTATTTTCAAAATAATTAGAAAAATCTGGAAAATGAATAACCTATAATAATAAAAAAAAAACTAATTACAATTTTTTATCTTAATTTCTAAACTTCATAAAATTACATTTACATACCTGATTTGATTCTAGATTACAAACGACGACGTAATTGTGCTCATTTGAAACCTCATATCCTCCATCGCCGTCATCAACATACTCCTCGTTTAAATCAAATGGGGTCGGTGGTTTTGACCCTCCCACCATCAACGACTACGTAAAATTACGAAATATTTAGAGAATAATTTCGAATCGTATGAATTTAACGGAAAAAACTTAATAAATTGCTTAAAAATATGTAGTTAACTTACATTAAATTTTGTAATCAACCAATTCGCCATTTCGATAAAATTCTGAAAGTGCATTTTTTAGAGAAGATTGAAATGTATTTTCGGATGTGGAAAATATTTTGGTGTATTTGGGTATATATAGAGAACGAAATCCACCCGTTCGGAAATAATTCCAAACGGGTGGATAGTCGGTCGCCTCGACCGACTAGCTGTAGTCGGTCGAGGTGATCGACTATTTTTTTTTAAAACACACATGTAGTCGGTCGAGGCGACCGACTACAATCCACTTTCCGAGGCCTCATTTAGTCGGTCGAGGTGACCGACTTGGGCGCCCCGAAAATCTGACATGGGCACATCGATCCCCCGTTAAATTAAATGACATTTAAGGTACAAATATTTGATCTTATGTCGTTCACTTTTCCACATGAAAAATTATTGTATAGATATTTTCAATTCTTTTCTGTCATTGGTTATTTGTCTTCCAATTTATTATTTTCATTGGAAATCTTTTCCCTCTTACACATACATAATTGCCATCCAAATGCCTGTTGGCCAATTAATGAATATTTTACCTTGGCATACGTAGAGATAAGTGACTTTGATGGGTCATTAAGTATTTCTTAATAGTAGAGCTTTTTGCTAAAACGACATTTTCTTTGGATCGGAGGGAGTACTTATTTTCCCCTTACTCTTTCACACCTTGTCTAGTACAACCATAGACTTGTTTCACTTTGGATAGAAAGTAGTTTTTGGATGAAAATGTTATTTTTTATGTCTTGAAAAACGTAAAAAGTAGAGGAAGATGCACGACTTTCAAGAGATTAAAAGTAGTTTTTGTGTAGAAAGTCTTTCATGTAAAAATACGAACTCAAATACCGTTTAAAAGCAGAAACAACAGACGAGTCATTCACGACGATGACCATATCATCAACACAAATACGAACGTGAAGTATGACACTGGCTCGGTGAACGACAAACAATGAGTGATCAGTCGGACTTTGACGAAATCCGAAAGCACGTAAAGCCTTAACAAGTTTAAAGAACAAGTTTTGAGGTGCTTGTCGGAGTCCATACAGAGATTTGCGAAGGCGACATACAACATCGGAAGAAGAAGTAGAGTAGCCAGGAGGAGGTCACATATAGACTTCCTCGTGTAAATAACTATGTAGAATGGCGTTGTGAATGTGCATTTGATGGAGTTCCAAACCTGCAATGGCACAACAGAGAGAAACGTCCGAATTGTAACCATATTTGCAACAAGAGCGAACTTTTCATGAAAGTCAGTACCCTGAACTTGCCGATTGCCAAGAATAACCAAATGAGCCTTATGTCGTTCAACGGACCCATCAACACGTCGCTTAATTTTGTAGACCCATTTACATCCAACTGACTTCTTGTCAGGAGGCAAAGAAGTAAGACCCCGTGTGTGGTTTCGTTCAAGAGCAAAAAGCTCTTGAGCCATAGCCTGACGCCAACATTCATGTTGGATGGCTTCAGAATATGAGTTTGGTTCCCAAATAAAAGCAACAACAACCGAAAATCGGGTATGTGGAGCCAAAAAATTACTACATGAAACAAAAGTAGTTATAGGCAAGGATTTCCTAAGGGCGGTGATTCAGAGGCGGGTGTAGGCAATGTAGAGGGGGGTCTAAGGTGTGAATAGTGCTGCAAATATAATCTTGTAAGTGAGTAGACTTACATCACTTTATGATAAGAAGCACTGTATCCAAAATCCAAGGCGTAGAAACCTTACCAAAAGCATTAGAGGATGGAAAACTATTTAGATTGGAAAATAAGTGAATCATGGAAGCAAACTGCTCATTAGTAAAGCCAAGCGCTTGAAGGTTAGTTGCATTTGGCTGCACACTAGAAGAGGTGCCGGAGGCAGGCTGTTGGACAAAATTTGCAACGCTTGGTTCCCTGTGGTCGCGTCTTGTTGAGCCGCGACCCGAACCAAAATCAGCAGTCGTTCCGTGCCCATGGCCAAAGGATGAAGTACCACGACCATCGCCCTTTTTGTGACCTTGGCGGCCATAATGAATGCACTACACCAAGAAGTAAGAACATAAGAGCGGATCTTTAGACATAATATTAGGGCGAAGAGTCTCGTAGACAGTGTCATCGAGCCCCATTAAGAATTGATGAATGTGTTCCTCGTCACGAGCCTTCGACAACTTGTTATTGACGCCACAAGTACAATTCGAGCAAGAACAACCATCGAGAGGAAAATAAGTAGGCAATTCCTCCCAAAGCTTTTTCAATGTACCATAATATGCAGCTACCGATTGCCCCTTTGGCGGCAATTAGCGATCTCAAATTTGACTATTATAAACCCTAGTCTAATATGACCTATATCTCCTCTCTATGCATGTCAATAAGTTTTGATATTCTTTTAGAGCATATTCAACAAATTTTCTCAAACTTTATCCAAAATGTAGAAATAAGAGTCATATTCTCTAAAAAAAATTGCTCTAATTTTAATAGTTTGTCTATTTTGAAAAAAATTGCAATTATTATTTTTATTTTATATAATATGAAATAGTATATAATCTTTGTATGAATTCCATATTTCAATACTTTTGTGTCCCTTCATAATCTAATCTTTTAAATCTAGTTATAAATTCCTTGTTTAGTTTTTGCTAGAACTAATTGGTTAAAATTATAACCATCGACATGCAGTTTGTGTTACGTTTTCGCATATTTGTGCTATTTATAGAAAAGGGTTAGAAAATTAAAATTGACATGGTAATTTGGATTTCCAACGTGCTAGCTAGGAGGCAACGAGTCTCATCTTTGTTCCTTTGTTTCCTTAGTAATTTGATATTTGGGACAAGGGAATTGAACGACACATGTCACCATGAGTTTTTGGTCTTGGTCCAAAATAGTGGACCTATTTTTATAGAAGTGTCGTAGAGGAAGAGAATTTTTAAAGGTTGTTTGTAAAAATTAGTGTGTTTGTGACGTTGTGGTATATTTTACAGTTCATTGATGGTACGTTGTTCTTACAATTGTGATGTGTCCATTCCAACTTGACCGAAAAGATTTAAGTTTTAGAAGAAGCATGAGAAGCATAGCTTTGAAAAGATTCTATATTTAAAGGTTCATAGACCACCAAATCAAAGATCGATTCTTCACTTTAGCTTTTGTTTGATAAAGATACATATAATATTTCAATAAACAATTTTGAGAACGGAAATTTGATACCGAACATATACATTCTATTAAAAAAATTCTTATGGATATTAGTATTGTAAGCATTTTTCATTATACATTTGTATTGCGAGTCCTGAGTGCAAACGTACATGTCACAATACTTTTTTTTGTTGCCATATTGATTCAACAAAGCTTCGTTTTGGCTACATTTAGTTCGATCCATATCGCGCATCATGCCACTATACTTCATATTATATGTAATAGGTAGTAGACTAAGTAGAGGAACGTTACCCAATTTTTTCAAATCAAGATAAATCTTTTACATATCAAGATAAAAATAGAATAGTTTTTTATTTTTAATTAAATTACGAATTTAAAAACTATTTTTCACATAAATAGATAGAAAATAATTTAATTGTAAAAATTAAATTAATATAAATAAAAATTAATCTTTAAATATAAGGTGAGACTAGAATTAACGTGGTGACTCAAAAAGACTTAGCTTTAATAAATAGTTATAGATTAGTTGTACTCATCATACCATACAAGACTGGACCCAGTATTTTTTAGACATATTGTAAATAAAATATTAATAAATAAAAATATAATATAAAATAGATATATCATATATTATAAATAGGATAAAATACCATGTACAAAAATTGTTTTATTTTTTGGAATCAAATAAAACAAATTAGATCTAGATTATTAAGTTTAAATTTTAAAATAAATATAAATAATTAAGGTAAAATAACCTACAATGGTCCTTTTTCTGGACAATATTTTATAAATATGCTTCTTGTTTAATATTTTGGTTCATTGATCTTAGTTTGTGTGTGAATTATGTGTGTTTTGTTACCAACTTTTCGTACGTACTTATTGTATATTTTTTGCATAATTAATGTTAATAATTAATTTGAAATCATCACTTGGATTATTTTTCATATGATGGTTAGTTTGATGATGTGTCTTGTATTAACTTTTGCATGTGTTTTCTATAAGAAAAAAAGGACAGTTCTGCGGGTAGCCTGCCCAACCTTGTGGATATTGGGATATATTGATTTTAGTAGAGTTGGCAAAAAACTCTATAGATAGAGTTTGTACAATCTTGACCATTAAATGAAAATTTAACGATTGAGATTAAATTCTTTTCTTTCCATACGAACTCATAATTTTTTTTTCTTTTTAATTATTTCGCATGGGGTTCATTAATTTGTTATGTGTTTTAAAAACTTCCTACTAGTATGAATGCCCGTACCTTGTACGAGTTTTTTCCTTAAATAAAATATTTTCAAATTTATTTTTTATCCGAAAAAAGTAATTATGTAATTGGTTAACTATATTTTTTTGTTATGATCTGTGTAAAAAGATAAGACAATTATCATATAACTAATCAATATCTTTTTATATAAGGTAACAAATGATTGAAAACAATTCTATCTAAAAATAAAATAAAAATTCTAAAATTTATATAATAGCATAAAAAAATATCATAATGATTTTCCTATCTATCATATCCAAAAATAAAAGATTGTTTAATAATGAGATTTCTATCCTATATTTTAAAAACATGGATAAGAATTTAGCATATCCAAAAATAAAAAATTATTTTTTTAAATAAAAGGGGTGGTGTGGTCCAATCTAAAAGTGACATATGTCATTTAATAATTTTTTTAACCTCCGCTTTAGATTATAATTATGAATTATGATAGAATTTCTAATTTCTAATAAAATCCGTTGGAACAAGTTTTGAATGATGAGATTTAGTCAAATCCTTCGGTTTTTTAAACTCACTCTAAGCATTCTAAGAAACGGGCCGGATCCTCACCCAAAAAAAAGAAGAAACGGGCCGGATTTTGTGCCGGTTTTAAACACTGCGTTTTATTAATAAAAAGAAAAGGGGAGAAAGATTAAAGTGAAAGAAAAAAACCGCACCCTAATTCCGTAATCCGTATTTTCTTTTCCTTTTACCTCTTTCTACAGCTCTCTCTGGTAGCCGACGGCCCCTCGTCTGATCCGTCTACACCGCACCACCGAGCCGCCGCCATCTATCTTCTCTATCCTCATCGCCAGGTGAGTCGTTCCTTTAATTTATGTTATTTCATTCTTTCTAGTTAGTAGTTTTCTATTGTTCAATCGAAGATTAAATTTTTTGTTTTGTTACTTCAAATTTATAGTCTTTGCTCTAAATTTGCTTATTTGAGGTGGGATTAGCTCGTAATTTCGCCCCTTTTGCACTTGCTTTGTCTGTACTAGGATGTTGTAGGTTTTCCTTTCGTGGAAATCGTTATCGAATTGACGAATTGTGTGCAGTAAATTTGCACCGAGTTCTGTTTGTTAGCGTTGTGGTATTGTACTGCTGGATTTTTTTTACTTCACAGTTTCAATTTATTGAATTCTGTTAATTTTTATTATTTGAGGTGGAATTACTCTTTAATATGAAGAGATGTGATTAGTTATTGTAATTGTCAAGAATTATGAATGTGTGGATGCGTTCAACAGCTAAGGTTTGGGCTTATGAACTGAGAAGCATGTTAAACTATCTCAAAAAGAATGTGAACTTGTCAGAATAGTACTGAATGGTAGTTCAACATTGTTATTTTTCTAGATATTTATGAATGGATCAATGTTCATCAGACTTCTTTTATGTGGATATCTAAACAAGGGCTAAAGATAAATTGAAATTGAAGTGATCTAGAGGGAACCATCCTTCCAATAATTTATCGCTTTCAGCCACTGAAGTTGCACTTGTAGTTTCAACACAACAGTCTATTGTTCATCTATTATTGTGAAATAGAAGTGGATTAATTGCATCTTTTCCTAATTTTCTGCAGAATCTGAGACGAGAATTTGGATATAAATATCTGCACAGCTTTATTTAAATATAATGAAGCTAGAGGAACTACACCGTTGCCAGATTCAAGAATGGTACCCGAAATTCAAATCCGTCTCTCTGAAGACCATAGTCCATGAACTTCCAGAACCCTTTGTTCAGTACCTTCTTGAAGATTCTGGACCTTTCCTTCTCCCACTCTCCATCACAAACGAAGATGCATTCCCTAACAGAGTTCACAAGCCTGAAGATGAAGAGGACTACCAAATCTCTGAAGGATCTGACAACGAATCTGAAGACGCCCCTTCTCCACCTTCATTCCCAGAGCTTGAGCTACAAATCAAAGAATCAATCGAATCCCTTGGAGGTTCAGTCTTCCCAAAGCTGAATTGGAGCTCACCAAAAGACGCTGCTTGGATTAGCTCAACTGGGACGCTTAAATGCACCTCTTTCAGTGAAATAGCTCTTTTGCTCAAGTCATCTGATTCTGTTGCACATGATCTTTGCCATGCATATGATTCTTGCAGCGATAAAACCTCATCAAGGCCTAACAGCTTCTACCTTGCTCTCAAAAAGTGGGTCCAGGTCCTCAGGCCCGAGAGAGAGTTCAGGTGCTTTGTACAAGGTCAGAGACTTATTGGGGTTTCTCAACGAGAAGTCACAACCTTCTACCCGTCTCTTCTAGAAAGTAAAACCGAACTTGAGGATTTGATTCTTGATTTCTTCGTTGAGAAAGTAGAGGGGAGATTTGAGTCTGAGAAGTACACTTTTGACATCTATGTTACGAAGGGAGGGAAAGTTAAGCTTATGGATTTTAACCCATGGGGCGTGTTTACACTGCCTTTGATGTTCACTTGGGATGAGTTAGAGGAAATTGCAAAGAGTGAGGAAGATGGTGGTTTGGAGTTTAGAATAGTAGGAGGCCAGTGTGCTGTACGACCAGGATTGAAGACAGCGGTTCCTTACGATTACTTGGATATAAGCCCAGGGAGTGGCTGGGACCAATTCTTGAAGAAGGCTGATGAGGAGTTGAAGCGCCAAACAGGTTCTTCAGAACACTAAGCTTAGTGAATTCTTGCTTTATTCATAAGTGTACTGTCTCATAAGTTTAAACTCTTTTGAGAGAGTAAAATTTGTGTTTGGATGTTTTGTTACCATACTACTTGAGTTATACAGAAAGCATTTGCCTTGTTTTATACAGCATATGGGCTAAAACTGGGTAAAACCTATTCACGAAGGCCAAAGTTTTCCAATATTACAGCACACACTCTTGTAGTTTCTTTGGTTTATGTGGGTTATGAAATTCAAAGAGAGATTTAAAATATTTGGGTGGAAAGATTTTTAAAAAATTACATATTCAACAAATCTTCATTTGGTTGTTTGTGGTTGCCTGATGACCCCCCCTTCTGTTTCTGAAGTAATCTAAAAGTAAAAAAAAATTCTTCAATTGTTTCTTAATTATTGTTTTCTTAGTCTAAGAAAAAAAAAACCTCATTTAATTAAAATTTATTACTAATAATATTAATTTTTTTATATCATTATTTGTTGGAAAATTTGTTAGTTTAAGTTTGGAAAACCGTTAAGAGGAGGATATCTTTCCCGCCGTCTTTTGTTTTCCCCTTCCAAAAGAGCACCAAATCCGATTCCAACTCCCCTTTCTCCCTCAAAACCTTCAAATTCACTTCTCCAAGCAAAGCATTTCCCTCTTAGCATATCTCCAATTCTCCCAACATAAAAACCCAATCCATCTCCACCCAAAAAAACCAAGCAAAACCCTTCAATATTTCCTCCCACAATCTCTCAAATTCTTTATACCCATCTCCCCAAACAAATCAAATCATCAATGGAGATGGAAAACCAAAAACCACAAGCACCTCCCGCACAACCCCAACTCGCGCACATCTCCAAGTACACCAAAAGGGCAATCCTGGAAACCGTCCTCACACGAACCGATGATGGATTAGGTCTGATTGGGCAGAAGGTAGTGGTTGGAGGGTGGGTGAAGTCTGCCAGGGAAATCAGAAAAGATCCTTTGTATTCCCTGGGGCCAGCTGTGGCGCCGCTTGATTTGGCTAAGGCTCCTCAACCTCAACAGGCTGGGAAAAGTGGGGTGAATTGCATTGAGATTCTTCATATTCCTATGCCGTTTGTTCGAAGCTTACTCAAGGCATTTGGCATCAGCCATGAGCAGGACAAGGGTAAGCATGAAGGGATGGCTCTTGATCGTCCACCAGTAACGCTGCCATCAACCGTCTTCTTGCAAATAAGTGACGGATCTTGTGTGCCTAGTCTTCAGGTAATTTTTTTCCCTCTTGGGTTTTTATAGTTTGCTTGATATAGATGATACCAAACTCCATATATTGAGAAATCATGTTGAAAAGTTATAGTTACCGAAGATATGTAATTTTGCATTACATTGCGCAGGTTGTGGTGGAATCAACTCTGGCTCCACCTGGACACATAATGCTCACAGGGACGTGCATACTTGTTGAAGGAATTGTGCAGAAGGCATCATCAGCACCAGGCAAACACCTCATTGAGGTCAAAGCTGAAAGTGTGCTACACCTTGGGGTTGTAGATAACGAAAGGTATCCGCTTTCAAAGAAGCGTGTTCCGGTGGATACTTTGAGGGATTGGGCCCACTTTCGCCCTCGAACAACCACTGTGAGTTCATCATCTTCCACTCTTTATACCGGTCTTAATATCCTTTCTACTTAAAACTTAAAATTGCCTAATGCTTGATTTGGTTCTTTGCTATCCATTTGTCAATTTTGAAAATCAGAGATTTCCTATAGGGAAATTTTAATAAATATATATGTAACAAGTGATAAAATTTGGTAAATGAGTTATTCAATCTGTTTTTTTTAAATCTCGTGTAGGTAGCCTCTATTACACGAATTAGTAACGCCCTGACCCACGCTACACACATATTTTTCGAAAACAATGCCTTCCTACACGTTCAAGTCCCCGTAATCACCACCACAGACTGTGAAGGATACAGTAACAACTTCCACGTCACAACACTTCTCAAGCCAACACAAAACGTAAGTGATATCGATGAAACCAGAGGAGGAATCAGCCTTGAATCCATCAAGGCTACAATCAAGGAGAAGAGCACTCGCTTGGAGGAGCTCAAGAGAACCAATACCAATAGAGACGCATTGTATGCTGCTCTTCTGGATCTCAAGAAGGCAAACGAAATGGCCGCTGAGTTGGAAGCTAAAGAGAAGGCCAAAAGGACGCGTAGCAAGAGAAGTGCTTCTTATTCTGCCTCGGGTTCAGCTTCCAGGAGAGTTAGCTTTGAAGAGGATTTCTTTGCTTGTCAAGCTTATTTGACTGTCTCTGGGAGGCTGCATCTTGGGTGCTACGCTTGTGCTCTTGGGAATGTGTACTCATTTGGGCCAAGGTTTAAAGCGGAAGCTTCTAGATCACCTAAGCAAGCCGCTGAGGTTTGGAAAGTCGAGGCTGAGATGGCCTTTTCAGAAGTAGAGGTAAAAATGCTACAATATCAGTTTAACCTTCCTTGTGCTATTGTGCGCAAGAAATCTATGGATCATATTATTTCCCTTTGCTAATTGCTAATATGTGTTGCTGTATTTTTCTTGCAGGAAGCTGTGAATTGTGCAATTGACTATCTAAAATTTCTGTCCAAATGGGTCATCGACAATTGCTCTGAAGACATGGGATTTGTCCTTAAACGTATCGACAGATCTGCTATAGACCGTCTTCAATCATTGACCTCTGCTGATTTTGAGCAGATCTCTTATTCACAAGCTGTAGATGCTCTGAAACAAGTAAGCCTTAATGCAGATTCTTTCTGATGAAAACTTCCCAACATCTGTATAAATACTTCATCTGATTTCTTTTTCTCATCAGGTTACTACAAAGAAATTCCAGGCCAAAGTTGAATGGGGCGCTCCTCTAAGCGAAGAACACGAGAGGTGTGCACGAGTCTTGATTTTATTCATAGGATTATATCAAGAAAGATTCTATTAGCTATCCTCATAATTTTGTTTATGTAGTTTCCTGGCTGATGAAGTTTACAAGAAACCAGTTGTCATATACAATCATCCGAAAGAGATCAAGCCATTTTACGTGCGAATCAACGATGATGAAAAAACTGTTGCAGCATTTGATGTATTAGTACCCAAGGTATCTATCTTCTAATCCAAATATTCCTAGCAATTACATGCAATAATCGGTGCCTAGAGATTTAGTCGTCTCTTATTTTTCAGGTGGGCGTGTTGATCAGAGGAAGCCAGAACGAGGAGCGATTAACCAAGCTCAATTCAAGGTTACTATACAAAACAGAGTTGATGCATATATATGAGAAACTCTTATTGATTGATTTCATATTTTTCTTGTTTTTGTTTTGTTTTGTTCGCAGAATTAGAGAATTGGGTTTGCCAAGTGAGCAATATGAATGGTATCTGGATCTTTGTCGCTATGGAACTGTAAAGCATGCTGGATTTAGCTTAGAGTTTGACACTATGGTTCTTTTGGCCACCGGAATCACTAATATTGATAATGTTATACCTTTTCCTAGAAGCTACGGCAAATCGTCACACTAGGTTAAGGTTAATTGCTACCAAGGATCTTGAACCAAGATCCAGAAAGCCATGATCAAGATATTAGATATAGTTCATGTTATTATGCCTCTCATTTGATCTTCTGTGTATAAAATAAGCCTTGTTGTATAGCCATAATCTTGTACATGTGCAAACCCCTATTTGCATTTGGGGCTGTTAATAAAAGGAGATCATCACAAGCAAACCACTAAGAACTTTTATGATTCTTCCTTCTCTTATCATAATATACAAAAGAAGCGGTGATATACATTCTCATATGAACATGTAGTTATGTAACTTTATTAAAAAAAAAAAAAAAAAACTCAATCTTGGTATGAAAAGATTTATAAAAGCAAGATCACTTTAACTTTTGGGAAAACACTTAAACAAACTTTATGAGGACTTTTAGATCATTAGAAGAGAGGGAGGGAGAGTAAGAACTTTAGAGAGTGTATTTCTTACTCTACTTTGGTGCAAGTTTTACAATGGAGGATGGTCATATTTATAGGCCAAAGGTGGGGTTAAACTTAGGTGAATCTCCATGATTTATGCATGGAAATAAGGAGGTGAAGAAGGTGAATAATTCACCTTGTACAAGTTACCTCCAATCATACACTATACAATATTACATGTTAAATCATCTATGTATACAAGCAATAGGTGAAAAACTAAGGGTAACTTGTAGCATTGCATGTGTATACATGTATTCATAACACTCCCCCTTGAATATTCACCTTCTTTGATGTTGTGGGATATGCGTAGACGTTGCCTCATTAAAAACCTTGTCAGGAAAAACCCAGTGGGATAAAAACCTGAACGAAGGAAAAAAGAGTGCAACCATTGATCCCATTTGTACGCCTTGATGCTGCCTCATTAAAAACCTTGTCAAGCAAAACCCAGTGGGATAAAAACTTGATCGAAGGGAAAAAGAGTGCAACGCGTATGATACTCCCCCTGACTTCAACATATGTCTCGAAGTCTGCACATTCCAATTCTGGATACCAGTTCTCCAAATTTCTTGGGGATTAAAGACTTTGTGAACAAGTCAGCCAAGTTGTCATTTGACCGAATTTGTTGGATGTCCACTTCACCAGCTTCTTCCAATTCACGAGTGGAGAAGAATTTTGGAGATATGTGCTTTGTGCGGTCTCCTTCGATGTAGCCCTTCTTCATCTGAGCAACGCATGCTGAGTTTTCCTCATATAATATTGTTGGATCATCGGTGATTGGCTTCATTCCACTTTCTTTCTGGATGAATTGAATCATTGCTCGAAGGGACACGCATTCTCTTCCTGCCTCATATAAAGCAATTAATTCTGCTTGGTTTGATGATGTGGCAGTCACAGTCTGCTTTGTTGATCTCCAAGAGATGGCAGTGCCTCCATATGTGAACACATAGCCATTTTGCGATTTGGCTTTGTGTGGGTCAGACAAGTACCCTGCATCTGCATATCCAGTTAAGGTCGCATCCCTTTGATTACGATAATACAACCCAAGATCATGTGTTCCTCGGAGATAGCGGAATATATGTTTGATCCCGTTCCAATGTTTCCTTGTGGGTGCATTGCTATACCTGGACAACAAATTTACTGCAAAAGCAATATCTGGCATCGTATTGTTAGTTAAGTACATTAAAGCACCAATTGCACTTAAATATGGTACCTCAGGACCAAGAACCTCTTCGTCCTCTTCTCGGGGACGAAATTGATCCTTTTCTACATTGAGGGATCGAACTTCCATTGGAGAGCTCAAAGGGTGTGCTTTGTCCATGTAAAATCTTTTAAGAACTTTCTCAGTGTAATTAGACTGATGGATAAAGATTCCATCCCTTAAGTGCTCAATTTGTAAGCCAAGACAAAGCTTCGTTTGTCCGAGATCTTTCATCTCGAATTCTTTCATCAAATATTTCGCAGTATCTTGAAGCTCATTTGGAGTTCCGACGATGTTTAAATCGTCAACATAAACTGCGATAATAGCGAATCCCGCTTGATGAAAACACATGGACAAACGGTGTCGTTCTTGTATCCCTCTTTCATGAGGTATTCACTGAGGCGATTGTACCACATTCGTCCAGATTGTTTTAGCCCATACAATGACCTCCTCAATTTTATGGAAAACATTTCTCGAGGTCCACAATTATTGGCCTCAGGCAGCTTGAGTCCTTCGGGGACTCTCATGTAGATGTCTGTATCAAGTGATCCATATAAATATGCGGTCACGACATCCATGAGGCGCATTTGTAACCTTTCAAAGACAGTCATGCCAATTAGGAATCTCAATGTAGTTGCATCAACTACCGGAGAGTATGTTTCTTCATAATCAATTCCATGGATCTGAGAAAAACCTTGTGCTACAAGCCTTGCTTTATACCTTACAATTTCGTTTTTCTCATTTCTTTTACGTACAAAGACCCATTTATAGCCGACTGGTTTCACACCATTTGGTGTATGAACTACTGGTCCAAAGACCTCTTGCTTTTCAAGCGATTTTAGTTCTGCCTGAATAGCCTCTTTCCATTTTGGCCAATCATTTCTTCGTCGACATTCATCGACCGATTTTGGCTCAAAATCATCATCTTCAATTACAATATTACTAGCCACTGAGTAGGCAAATACATCATCGACAATTACATCTTTTCGATTCCATTGCGTGCCTATTGACACATAGTTTATGGAAATCTCAAAGTTGTCGATATCATTATTCTTGTCTAGAATATCATCCTCTGTTGAGGTATTCTCATTTTCAATATCTTTGCCTTTACCATCATTCTCATGATCCATTGTGGCTTCTCCTGCTATACCCTTTTGGCTTCTTGCCTTTCTCGGTTTCAAATCTTTTGAGCCTAATGGTCTACCACGCTTTCGGCGTGTTGTAGACTCGCTTGCGATGGATGCATCTGGCAATCCATTGGGTATTTCAATTCTTGCTGGAGCATTTGCTGCAGGTATATGTGATTTAGTTACCTTCTGTGTATCAGTAAATGCATCTGGTAACTGATTTGCTACATATTGCAAATGAATGATCCGTTGTACTTCTTGTTCACACATTTTTGTTCTTGGATCAAGATGGGATAATGCAGTTGCATTCCATGTGATTTCTTTCACATGTGGGTCCCCATTTTTCTTTTCTCCCCCTAAGGCTGGGAATGTATTTTCATCAAAATAGCAATCAGCAAATCTAGCTGTAAATAAATCACCAGTTGTTGGTTCAAGATATTTGATTATCGAGGGAGACTCAAAACCAACATAAATTCCCAATCTCCTTTGGGGTCCCATCTTTGTGCGCTGAGGTAAAGCAATAGGGACATAAACCGCACATCCAAATATTTTTAGATGTGAAATATTTGGCTCCTTACAGGACACAAGTTGCATAGGGGAATGTTCATGGTTTGCACTTGGCCTTAATCGAATTAAGGTTGTTGCATGTAATATTGCATGTCCCCATGCCGATGGTGGTAATTTTGATTTCATCAATAATGGTCTGGCAATTAATTGCAATCGCTTTATCAATGATTCAGCAAGACCATTTTGTGTGTGAACATGAGCCACTGGATGCTCTATATCAAGCCCAATTGACATACAATAGTCATTGAATGTTTGAGATGTAAATTCTCCTGCATTATCGAGCCGGATTTTCTTTATTGTATAATCCGGAAATTGGGCCCTCAATCGGATTATTTGGGCAAGGAGTTTAGCAAATGCAACATTTCTTGTTGATAGTAGGCTTACATGTGACCAACGTGTAGATGCATCAATTAGCACCATAAAGTATCGGAATGGTCCACATGATGGAGCAATTGGCCCACATATATCTCCTTGGATTCTTTCTAAGAATGCAGGATTTTCACTTGCAATCTTGTTTTTAGAAGGCCTGATAATTAGCTTTCCAAGTGAGCAAGCAGTGCAATTAAAATCACTGGACGGAAGAACCTTAATGTTCTTTAATGTATGTCCAAGTGAGCTCTTTATGATTTTGTGCATCATTACTACCCCTGGATGACCCAATCGATCATGCCATAATGTGAATGTAGTTTGGTCATATGACCTTTTGTTAAACATTGCATTGACCTCAAACGGATAAATGTATGTATGATATAATCCGGAGGTTTGCGTTGGCATCCTTTCGAGAATCTGTTTATGGCCAGATTCATGTTTTATGATGCACAAGTATTCTTTCCCATTTTCGTTCATGGTTTCCATATGAAACCCATTTAGACGCACATCTTTAAAGCGTAGCAAATTTCTTCGAGATTTACTCGAATATAGTGCGTCATTTATTACTAGCTTTGTTCCCTTTGGGAGTAGAATGACAACTCTTCCAGAGCCTTCGATGAGTTTTGACACACCGGATATTGTAGTGACATTGCCTTCAAAGGCTCTTAATTGAGTAAAGTGTTCTTTACTCCTCAAGATGGTGTGTGTTGTCGCACTGTCCAAAAGACATTGCTCCTTCCCATCGGGTTTCACTTTAGTTAAGTCCATGTTTTCTATCAATATAAAGAAAAAGGAGAATTAAGGCATTAATAAATAAAGCTTCATATATTATACAAGGATAAACATATTATACAAGTTCTATTATACAAAGTCCTACGAGAGAGAAGTTAAAACATGAGATATAAAAAAATACATTGCAAATATTATACAATAACATGGGAGATAGTAGAGATATTTAGGGGCTTGTGCTTTTCATTTAAGCCCCTAAGGCATAGCCATCATCATTCTCAAAGTTGAGGAAGTCATTGACATCCAGACTAGTCACAGGTGACCTATCCACATCTTTGTTATCGATGTAGTTGGTCTCGGTAGCCTTTTCTTTATTCTTTTCAGCTTGGTACAGCTTCACTAGGTGTGGAGCTGTGCGGCATACCTTTGACCAGTGACCAGTCACGCCACATCTGTAGCATGCTGATTTGGATTTCTGGGAGGATCCTGATGGACCCGTCTGGACCTGTTGCTTCACACCTCCTTTGTAGCCTTGGTTCTCACGGTGATTATCGTGGCTTTTGTTGTAGACTCGGCCACGTCCATGGCCACCACGACCACCACGACTCCCATAGTTACCACGACCTCGTCCACGCCCATTGTTACGGCGTGATTGCTGCCCACGTTCATTGTCGTTCCTATCATGGAACGCTTTGTTCATAGCATTTGCTTTTGGGGCAGCTGTTGAGCCAGTAGGCCTTAGGTTGTGGTTTTTCATTAGGAGCTCATTATTCTTTTCAGCAACCAACAATACTTTCAACAAGTCAGAATATCTTTTGAAATTTCTTAATCTATATTGTTGTTGCAATAATATGTTTGAAGCATGCATAGTGGAGAAAGTTTTCTCCAACATCTCTTCCTGAGTGATCATTTTACCACATAGTCTCAATTGAGAAGTGATCCTGTGGATAGCACTGTTGTACTCAGTGATGGACTTAAAGTCCTGGAACCTTATAGTGTTCCACTCATGTGTTACTTGTGGGAGCAAAACTTCATTTTGATGAGCATAGCGCTCATTCAGGCTCTCCCACAATTCTATAGGATCCTCCACAAATAAGTACTCAGTTTTGAGACTCTCATGAATGTGGTGGAGGAGGAACACAATGGCTTTCGCCTTTTCCTGTGGGGTGGCATTATTGTTTGCCACAATTGTTTCCTCAAGGCCATTTGCCTTGAGATGAGCCATGGCATCTACCCTCCATTCGAGGTATTTCTGGCCCGATAGGTCAAGGATGTCAAACTCCCTCTTAGCGATGTTTGCCATTAGTTGCTACATATAAAGATATGCAAATTAAAGGTTAACATAATCGATAATATAATGCATGAGTCGTGTCTAAGACGATTGAAGGACATGTCATATCAAATAATAAATATATGCATGTAGATGATATATTCGGAATGCATAAAGAAAGATTGCGTGAGTCAGAGAAGTAATCAATATAGATATAGGCATAGACAATAACGTAAGACAAAAGTAAGAGATCATATGAAATGAAAGAAAATTATATAGCGGGAATTTTAAAGTTTTAAAGTCCTTAGAGTTCGAGGTCCTTTAAGTCCAAAGTCCGAGGTCCTTTAAGTCCAAAGTCCGAAGTCCTTAAAGTCCGATTCCCTTCATCCCCCTTTTCACTTTTTCACTTCCGACCTTATCTCCTTCCTCCACTTCCATATTCGACCACCTTTACCAAATTTTTTTCGACATTCTCCATGGCCGACGACGAGATTATGCGTCGTCTTAGGGCCGGTAATAGGAGATTTATTATTGAGCTTTTCGTTTGTCTTATTCTTATTGTGATTACCAACATCATGCTCTTAATCATTTTGGTTAAAACCTACTTCCAATCCAAGTGGTGAAGTTGAAGATTTTCGAAGGAGAAATCGGTTTAAACTTCAAAAGAGGTAAGCAAATCTAATGTTTTGTTTGTATCTTGTACATATCCAAAAGCATGATTTATTTTTTGGTAAGAACTCGTTTTAAATCTAGAAAGAAAAACGAGTTTCTGATGTAGAAGATCCCAAATCGGGCAACTACAGAGCATACTCCTCAAAACGGTTTTAAGAAATAAACTTCTTGGTTGATTAAGATTAAGAAGAGATAGAGTTTGTACCTTGGTGATTAGAGAAGCTCAATTGGTAATTAGAGACTCGTGCTGATAACGTGTTATGAAAAGATTTATGAAAGCAAGATCACTTTAACTTTTGGAAAAACACTTAAACAAACTTTATGAGGACTTTTAGATCATTAGAAGAGAGGGAGGGAGAGTAAGAACTTTAGAGAGTGTATTTCTTACTCTACTTTGGTGCAAGTTTTACAATGGAGGATGGTCATATTTATAGGCCAAAGGTGGGGTTAAACTTAGGTGAATCTCCATAATTTATGTATGGAAATAAGGAGGTGAAGAAGGTGAATAATTCACCTTGTACAAGTTACCTCCAATCATACACTATACAATATTACATGTTAAATCATCTATGTATACAAGTAATAGGTGAAAAACTAAGGGTAACTTGTAGCATTGCATGTGTATACATGTATTCATAACAAATCTGAAATATTAATTTTTTTTTGAGGAATCTAAAATATTACTTCAATCTCAAAAAAAATCACTTAAAATTACTTAAAGGTCGATTACCATTGAATAAAATAAATTAAAATGTTAGTAAAATAATCATAGTAATAGGAGATGTTACAAAAATGTCATTCTTCTTAAAAAACCGAAAAATTCTCAGATTCAGAAGGCTCTTCTAAACCTTCAACCCATACTCTTTTATTCTCTCCATCGCCATTATTTTTCAAAATGCCTTGATTTTCCGAATCACCTTTATTCTTCCCTTCAACTTTGTCACTGAATATTCCTCGGACAACGCTCTCCACATCAATCTCTTTTATTCCCTCCAAGTCCTCCTCCACTTCGGTTTGCAGGGGAATAAACGGTGGCCGTTGGATCCGCCAGATCATCTCCCAATTCACCCCCTTAAAGAACTCATGGCCCTTGATCTCCTCCAGCTGGATCCTCTTCCCGGGGTCCTTTTCCAACAGCCTCCCTATCAAGCCCCGCAACGGCGTCGTTTCACCCGCCAAATCTGGCGCCTTTGAAAGGATCCGGTAAAACGTTTCCTTCCTGTTTGACCCCCGAAACGGCGTCGTTCCGTACAGCATCTCGTACATCACCACCCCGAGACACCACCAGTCTACGCCGTAATCGTGGCCGTCTCCGGCGATGATCTCCGGCGCCACGTAATCCTCCGTCCCCACGAACGAGTTGCTCTTCCCCGCCGATTCCGACTCGGTCAATCGAACCGAGTCGGACTCAGACTCCGATTCTTCCATCGAAAACCCCGAGTTAAAGCAACGGAGGCCGAAACGGCGGTGGGCTTTCTTCGTGGGAGGATCCGGATTCAAATCCGGGTCGGGTGGACTTGTAAACCGGGTCATGGGCGTTCTGGGAGCGAGTTTTGTGGAGAGATCGAAATCCACTAGCATTAAATGGCCGCTCTCTTGGATCAATACGTTATCGGGTTTTAAATCCCTGTAAACAATCCCTAAATTGTGCAAATGTTCGAGCGCCAGCACCAATTCAGCCCCGTAGAATCTAGAGAAAAGAAAATTCCCAAATTGAGAGTCTTGAATTGAAATCGCGCGATATGATATCACAATTTTACAATAAGGATTTATAAATTACCTGATGATTTCATCGGCGAACATCTTCTCACTCTGATTCTGCCTGACCCAATTGAGATCTCGACCTGGGCAATAATCAATGGCGTATCCAATGACGTGTTCGGTGTCCAGAACGCCACGTAGCCTGGGCAGCAGAGGATGGCGGAGACACCTCAACACCTCCCGCTCAAACCCGACCCGCCCAAGCCCGTCCTTCTCAGAGCCACCGCTGCTACTCTTGGTTCCAATTTTGGTCCTTAAGGACGCCTTCGAAACCACCTTTAATGCCACGTCGTCTTCCGAACCGGGTACCCGGACCCGAAACACGACCCCCTTGGCTCCCCGTCCGAGCGGGCACAAAACCTTCATTCGGTTCAGATCAAGAACCGGAATTCCTACTGGTTCATGGTCTTCTGGATTTTCAAGATCCACCATTTGGAATTGAGGGGGGAAAAGGTTTTAGGAAATGAGAATGTTTGGGGGGCTGTATGAAGGAAGAGGTGGGTGTTTCGTTTGGTATTTAATATGAGTTGGGTGTAGAGTTGATCAAATGCATGGATGTTGTTTCGTCTATTTTATTTAAATGATGAAGATGATTGTATAAAGGTTTTTAATGTTGTATGTGTGGAGAGAAAGTAAACACATTTTTCTTGCAAAAGAAGGGTCTGAATTGGTGAGGTGGTGGATGACGTAATGCGTGATTCTAGAAGGATGCTGATTCTGAGATTCTCCACGGGGAGGTGTAAGATTCTAGAAGGAAGCATGATGCAACTATAAAAAAAAAACAATAATGCTAATTGCCAATAAAAAATGACAAGCTATTATGGGCTTTGAAAATATATCTTCATTTTGATAATCCATGCTTTCCTCTACCTAATTATTGCAATTGCAAATAAAAAAAATATTGGAGGCATTAAATGGGGTCGTTCATGTTTAAATTTTGATTGAAACTACATTGTTACTATTCCTTACTAATGAATAGGTTACATTTTACGGAGTATTGATCAGATTGGTTGCACCCATCTTAAATGGCTTAATGTACTTGAACATTAATGAAAGAAAAACATTGAAATCTAAAGACAAGCATGCACTTATCAACTTTATGAGGGCATTTTCTTTATTTACTTCTTCGAGTTGCCTTGGGCGTATATTGATGCATTAAAAATTTTTGCTTGTAATCTGAGCATAATTTGAATTCACTTCATATTTTTCATACATTTAATATTTAGAGAAAATTGCACTAAATCACCCGTTAAATAGGTGAATTTACACTTAACCACTCGTTATACACGAATTTGTTTTAAACCACCCAAAACTTTGATTCCGTTAACAAATAGCCACCCATGGCATGATTCCGTTAGAATTTCCGTTAAATCGTGTGAATTTACTACTTTGCCCTCAACTGTTCCAAACATTTACACATTAACAAGCATCGTCATCATCACCACAGCCACTATTATCCGCACATTCATGTCCACCACCATCGCCAGATCTGCGCTCCACCACCACCATCAATTCCGTCACTACAGAAGGACAGATATGCGAACCGATCTCCGACGGCCGCTCGCACACCAGTCGTCGCTACAACTCCCAACGACGACCTCACGAGATCTGCGCCGCCACCAACTTTGCTTCGTCGCCCGCTCGCTGCACCGACGTCTGCGCGTTGGTCGCACCAGATCTGCAACCGACGCCTTTCCTTGCCCACCCACCAGATCTGCGATCACCCTCGCCCGCGTCACCCTCGAAAACCTACAGCCCACCGCCACCACCTTCGCTCCCCGCTCGTAGCGCCTTCACCATCACAGATCTGCGCGAGTTGCAGCAGCAACCGCACCATCTTCCTCGTGGCTCACCGCCCCTGCGTCGCCCACCGCCTAGATCCCTAGATCTAGGCGAGGGTCCGCCGCCACCCCCCCCCCCCCCTTCGCAAACTCCTTCCGCCACCAGCGCCCCGTCTAAACCCTAGATCTGGGCTACGCCACCATCCAGAGTAGTTGCAGGGCAAAGTAATGTGTAAATGTGTAAATGTTTGGAACAGTTGAGGACAAAGTAGTAAATGCACATGATCTAACGGTAAATCTGACGGAATCATGCCATGGGTGGCTATTTGTTAACGGAATCGAAGTTTTGGGTGGTTTAAAACAAATTCGTGTATAACGGGTGGTTAAGTATAAATTCGCCTATTTAACAGGTGATTTAGTGCAATTTTCTCTAATATTTAATCTATTTGGTTAGGGGCTCCTTGACATAACTCATAAGGATGTCGTGTCTTTGTATTCTCGTCAAATTTGAGTGAAAATAAGCAACCTCTTGAGGTGTTAGTAGAAATATTATAGTTTTTTTTCGTACTAATATAAATTAAATCTTATTCTATTCAAGTATGCTGGCTTGTAATCAGTCAAGTGAGCATTTGAGTTTTGGTCTTGTCCGAAGTAATTGATACTGGACAGAGTTGAGAGTCTTGACAGCTAATATCTGCTGGAATTTTTTTACTTGTCGTTTTGTGGATTTAATGATTTGGTGGCATCGATATGCAAGGAAAGGATATACTCGTAATCGGGATTTTAGGAGAATTTGAATACCTGCTCTTTGTTGTAAAGTAGCATGCACGTATTAATTGGTCCATCTATATTGAAAACAATATAACAGATAAGTGGACCATTCTTGCATCAATATATAGAATCCTCTACAGGACTACAACAGCTAGCTATATTATGATATATGAATCATAAATCACATGCCTAACTGTGTGATTGCGATTGGGTAGTTGAGGGAGTGATGGCGATAACGCTACCTAGCTAGTGGTTTATATTAGTTGGGAGAGTGATGGTGTCCGGAGATTGGGATAGATCGTATATCAAAAAAACAAAAGAAAAATTAACAATATACTGTAATAAGTATTGAGTTGAGATTTTGGACCCGAACTTATATTAAAAATAATAATAATAATATATATGTTGCAATCTTTCGTCTTTTAATTAATTACGACTTAGTATGTATGGACCCGTCTCGAATAAGATTTCGGGAGATCAGGTGTACCCACCCTTGCCTCGTCCTATAAAAAACGAGAGGTGTGTAAAATAAGGCTCAAAGGTAGAGGTAATAAGGGAAAAACTAGAGCGAGCTGAAGCAAGAGAAAACCAAAAACAAAGAAAAAAGTAGGAACAAAAGGTGGGGGCCCTCCCTGGCTTGCCGTCTACCGTTCCTCTACTATAATCCTCTTCTTCCAAAGGTCTATGCACTCTGCCAAATCCGCTGAAATTTCTAAAAAGGCAAGATCTTGTTTTATTGTTTACTTCTATCTCTTCTTCAGTCTACCTTTGCCCTTGTAAAAATTAATTAAACTCATGTCCTCACATCTTCGTACCAGGGCCTCCGATGGCCTCTTTTGTACATGCCCAAACCAGCGCAGTCTCGACTCCCACAACTTCTCTCATATACTAGTTACTACGACCTTGTTCCTAATCACCTCATTTATGATCCTTTCCAGTCTAGTGTGCCCGCACATCCATCTCAGCTACCAACAACTTCTAATCATCTACCTTCTTGGTAGGCCAACATTCTGCACCATACAATATTGCGGCTAATTGTAGAATTTGCTCTTTAGCTTAAGTGGAACCTTTTTGTCGCAAAGAACCCTTGAGGCGTCCCTCCATTTTAAACCCCTCTGAACCCGGTGTCTGATTTCCTCTTCTATGCCTCTGTCACTTTGCATAATCAATCCTAGGTACTTGAAACTCTCCTTCTTCGTTATGGCCTTGTGGGATCACCTCCCAAGCGTATTTCCTCGGTGGGCTCATCTTCTTGCCAAACTTGAAGCCCACATAGTTTGATACGAAATTATCTCCTAGATCGCTCGATGATGACAATTCGGTCTTGTTTTGGCCTGATCTTGACAAGTATTTCTCTTTGCCTTTGAATGCATAAGAACACATGAATTTGAATCACTCAATTTGGAGTTGAATTACAAAAGTTATGAAGATTACAAGATACGAATGGTATTTTGGACCAAAGACACGAGAACAACTATGTCAAGTTATTCTCCAAGTCTGATCTAATTTTTATTAAATAAAAAACGTAGTTTAAATAGAATAAGAGAGGACTAGAAACTTGGAGAACAAGCAAAGGAAGAGTCAGTTACAAGTCAATTGATTATCTTTTATCTTTTCTCTAGTTTCTATCCTAAAATAAAAGATAAAATAAAATATAGAAAGATAAAATAAACCAAAAAACATCTAAGAATGCAATTCTGATTTCTATCTAAAATATAAAATATCAAGGCTATTAAATTCTTAAAATATTAATAATAAGAAACTAATTATGGAAAGTAGATAATTCCCGCAAGATTTTGCGCACTTCTCAGTAAAACTAGATTTTTATCTTCTTGTTGTTGGAATTCAACTTGACATGAACTATGAAGTTGTATATATTTGAGTTATCTTTCCAACTCATCTTGAATGAACTTGAGATCATTTTTGTAGCCAAAGTTATGACCAGTTTACTAAAACGTGTCCAAAATTCAACGTGAACACAAACTTTCGAGATTTCTATTCGACATTCCATTGACGTCATTCTCTTCCTTCCTGGTCGTGGTCTATTCCCATATAAGAATTTCAATGTCTTCTTTTGGTTGTCATCATACTTTGTTTTAGTCCTGCTCAGTTTGAAACTTTTTCCTTCGAGCTTTTCTCTCTAGACTTCGAGTTTTCTACCCACTCCAGCCCTCAACTTGTCAATCAACACAACGTCGTTAGTGAAAAGTATATGCCACAAAACTTCCCCTTGGATATCTCGTGCTAGCACATCCACAACGAGCAAGAAGAGAAGAGGGCTCAAGGCCAACCCTTGATGCAACCACACCCTTACTTGAAAGAATTTTGTATCACCCTTGGGGTATCAACATTGGTTAAGGACCCCTCATACATGTTTTTAAGAATTTTGATGTACGTTCCTAAAATTTCTTTGACCTTCAAACACCTCCATAGCAACTATCTAGATACTTTGTTGTATGCCTTTTTCAAATCAATGAATGACATAAGCATGTTCTTCTTTCTCTCTCCCTCCATCTCTCTCTCTCTATATATATATATACACCTATATAGTACAAGGCTGTAGAAAAACCCCTTCTTCTAGAGAAACCGGGGAAAGAAGGAGAGCCTTTAGATGAATTTAAATACACGGTCTAGATTAATTAAAAAAAGGTGCACAAAACCTCTATTATGTGTGATGTACTTGATTATATCCAAATTCCTAAAATTATGCAAGATTACTAGGCTCTCTCTCTCTCTCTCTCCATATCATTAATTCTTCCAAATCTTAAAACTGTTTCCAAATTAGTTTCTCTCCCTTTTCCGATGGATCTCAACGTCTTTCCATCATCCTCCATAGCCAAGCAAACATGGGAGCTCGAGAACAATATCGATCTTCTTCTAAGATGAGTTTGCACCTTGAGGGAGGGAGTGTCGACGCATTCCTCCACAACCGCCAAGCTCGAGAACAATATCGTCGTCAATGTAGATCTCTTGGAGTACCTTGAGGAAGGCAGTATCGACGTTGTCGCCGGTGAGGGCGGAGCCATCGGAGAAGGAAGATGTCGACGACGTCTTGGGTGGGCTACCTAGCCTCGTGATCGACTTTGTTGGTAAGATTCAAAGTCTTTTTCGTTTTATTTTGGAATTTTGATGGTTTGCATCTTCAACTTGAGATTATACTAAAATTAAATCTACTTTGCATATTCAAGCTCTCAGTTCTGAACATTTTTATGAATTTAGGAGTTTTTTTGCTAATTCAATTTAGTATTGTTCTGTTGTTTCGTTTTGTGTAGGTAATTCATGTCTCACGAGAGCAGCGATCAGAGAATGTGAAAGCTTGTATATCCATTAGTTTGGCACATCTGTACAAATTGAAGAGACAAATATAGAATCAATTATAAACACATCTCATACAACAGCATATTCGAAAATATGTTATGTATAATCAGTTACATATATTCGTATGTGCAATATTTAATTGAACATATTCAGCTATAAACATGGGTATCATACAACGACATATTCAAGGTTGAAGATGAAGTTGGAACGGAAGGTGAAGATGAGAGTCAAAAGGAACATTCAATTAGTGCATTAAAAGGCGGAATTTTTGTGCACTTCCGAGCAAAACAAGCGCAACTACCCGAAAATCCTAGAACCTAGAAACTAACCTAAAACTAAACTAAAACCCAAGCAAAACAAACATAAACATGCATACTAAATTATACCTAAATGCAAGCTATCACTATGGTCCAGACCGCCGCGACCCCGGCGAGACTGTACATCCGTGAACACGACCGACTCCTATGAAATAAGGGGGCAAATTCCGATCATCGCTCGAAGAATAATCAAGAACCACATGGTGATCAAGAGAAACTCTAATATTCGCTCGGAGGATCAAATCCTAGAACGCACCGAGCAAGACAACTTGCTCGAAGATGATCAAATCCGTGACTCGATCTCACCCTCAAAGCATGGTTGCTCATTGTGCAAGCCAACTAGGTTCAGACCAAGCAACAGAATCAATGATTATAGCTCTACACAATTTGATGGAGTCAATCATCTCTGGAAATCAACGACGCGCGTCGCTAAACCCGAAAGCAATCAAGGTAGTGGGGCATCGACCACTGCCAAGAATGAAGACAAGATTGTGCTTACACACGCCCTAGCTTACGCTTTGAGAGAGAACAAGCGGATTAAAAGCAAGAAAAATCGAATAGAGTCTTTCCGCTATCAAGCCTTGGAAAAAAAATTCAAGGATACAACTCCATCAACAAATCGGCGATCGAAAGGACCAATCGACGGCTCGCTAGCATTATCAAATTCGTCGATAACTGTTGTGGTCCCGAGTGCAAAGTCAACTACGAAAGGGATTACCGCAACCACTGAATTTGCCGATCGCGGCAAGCAAGTCTGCGGTCGTAGATCATCTCTAGAAACGATCGTTGCCTCAATTAACGAGTACGCGACCACAAGTTCCCAAACCGCGACTGCGGTTCGCCCTAGTGAGATGCAAATCGAATTATGTCCTTGAAAACGTATGACACAAGTCGCAATCAAGGATCCGAAAACCGAATGTTGGGTTATTGTGAAGCCAAAGATGCTCAAATATAATAGAAGAGTTCAAGTTGTTTAAAAGTGAACAATGATCAAGCGATCAAAACGAGCCCATTAATGCCTTGGCAACGTTAGCCACTTGTGCAAGAAGCTCGCTCAAGACCTCGATGCGCGTCGAGGTAATGAGATGTCTAAGCAATTGGCACCTCAATCGAAATCATAAGCAGTGATATGCCCGCAATTGCGATCACGGGAAGCGAAACTGCGTAGGTTCTCGAATGGAAAAGGCCCTTGATGCGCAAATTGGATGAGAACATTTAGCCCTCAGGGAAGTTCTCTTAAGGGCTCATAGATTTTGGCTATTGTCGAAAAAGATTTTACATCATCGTTCTTTTTCCGTGCCAAACATGAAAGGCGAACCCCCAAGTAAGGTTGAGCCTACATTGTACGGGATCCCTGAAAGCATATATATATGAAATGTACGCCGGAGATTGCATTTCGGCTCTCCGAGAAAAAATATTGGTGGCCTTTCATGTGAAAAGTGCCTCGAGAAAACCAATAAAAGAATCGTCACGCTCTTTCCGACCACCTCGTCTTCGTCGAGGATCGTCAAGAGTTGAGACGCTGCCGCTACACGAATCACATCCTACCAAATGGGCAGTCGTAGCCCAACGCGTGGAGGCCTATACGTTAAAGGTCATGGAAAAACAAATGCGTATGGCATAGCTCGGCCCAAATTGGGAGGAATCATGTTAAACAGCTGCAGTGCAAGGTCGGAGAGTTAACTGTTGAAGAGTTTGACGGGAATGTCGTCCCGTAGAGCAAACCGCAGCCTCAAATTATCGTCGCGACAGCAGGTCGCCGACAAACAGCTCCTTTGGAGGCTCTCGCATGGATGTCTGTTTTGAGAATGGCTAATGGGACAAGCTCGATTTTTCGTTTTCTATTTTTTCTAAAACAAAATCCCCAGTCGGGAATCTTTTTCAACGTTCTGTTCTCCCTCTCTGTTTTACTTGTTCCAATGAGTGTATCTTGAAATCCGGCAGACAAACTCGCACGCACACACGCACGCATGTTAGGGGAACCCAATCGACTAATCCGCATGACCATTTTATATTAGCACCTTTGTACCCTACGTCCTAGTATATGTGAGAAACGTATACAAAGACGTAGGTGGGGCATTTATGAGCGGGTAAAATTTAGCCATCATTAATATTTTTCTTATCAACTGCCATAAAAGTATTTTATTCATTACGCTTTTATTATCTTTTAGTATTTTCTTATAAAATTAAATATGATGGTTATATGACATAATGGAAGATTCTATCTTAATCAAAAGATCGATACAATTTTCGCTTGGAGTAGGGAGCAAGATATCGCTTGCTTGGGCTTTAAGGCATCGGACCGACCCTAGGGATAGGATTTTCGGCCTCCCTTCCATTATAAATACACGTCTTCGTCGTGTATGGAGAGCATATGAATACAGACGTTCAGAGATTGTATAGGCTAATATTCTCTTAGCTTATTTGTTCTGAAAGACTCATAATCACTGAGTTTTCTAGCTTTATTGTCTTTACCTTGACGCTCGAACGACAATGTTATTTTGACTTAGGCATCGGAGGTGGATTAGGGGGTCCCCGCCCCCTTTGTCTATGTTTTGTAGGTTCTAGATTGAAGATGAAGTTGGAACGGATGGTGAAAAAGAGAGTTAAAAGGAGCATTCAATTAGTGCATTAAAGTCGGAATTTTTGTGCACTTACAAGATTCAATCGCCTTTTCTCACAACTTTATCATATGACTAAAGAGTTTGATACCCTGGCATCGTATGAACTAATGATATTTTAGTTTGATAACCCTATACTTATGTAGACAAATAAACTATTTTTATTTAGAAATTGAACATATAAACTTTTTTTTGGTAGAAAAAATTGAACATATAAACTAGTGATCCATGTATTCGTGCTACAGAATTATTGGGCCTATTATGCTAATCCAATAGTGAGCCCAATATTTAAATTTAATAAAAGCCCAATTCTCCTAAATGGCCATCCAAGTAGAAATTGACACACAGTTCCTGATTCTTACAACTTACTCTAGGTCAATAGTCAATACCCTGAAAAGCAAGAATTTATGAAAACAGAATTAACTGATATTCCTCCATGTACTTCTACGTTCTACCGCTGTCAGATCACATGCTCAATAATTCATCAAACATGTGTATAGTAGTAAAGTTAACAGATACCTCTGCTTTATTCCTTTCTACTCTCTACGTCCCCATTTGTTTGTCCTGTTTTTTTTTCGGGCGTCCTCTTTTATTTGTCCACTTTCCTTTTATATCTATACTTTTCTTACAATATTACCCCTATCTCATATCACTTTTTACCTACTTTCCCAATTACCAATATTACTTTACACCTTTTATCCCTATAAAATTACAAATATACCCTTAATCAATCTCATCTTTTACCCACTTTCCCAATTACCAATACTATTTTACATCTTCCTTAATAACCACAAAAATCGTCCTTTAGGACAAACAAAAAGGGACGGAGGGAGTATTTCTTTTGTTTGAGTTACATCAAATGATATATTCCTTCCACCTTCATTTGTACTCATTTTGAGCTTATCCTAGGATGGTTTTTCTTTATTCTTTTTTTTTTTTTTATATTCCGTAACTCATACATGTTGTGTGTATATATCACAATGGATGCCAAAAAATGAAGTCATAATTCCATACATATTGCATTTGATTACTCTTTTTCATGTTCTATCTACGTCACCCATGTATATATCAGATCAATGATGAATTTAATTTATGATTTGATGCTAATTATATAGTCGATATATTATTGTTACACGTCTAGGGTTCTATTCGCCAACTCATTCAAAAAGATACACAATAAAGCGAGGAAAAAGAGTGCAAATCTATATTAATGGTGTTCGATGTTTACATGAGCATTTTACTAGACAATACACGTGGTAGACCCTTTTTTTGGGTTTAATCTCTTTTCTTCTTTTTTTTTTTTTTGGTTGAAGGAGAGGCGGTACTCTCCGGCCCCTCAAGGAGGCATTTTATTAATAACGAAAAAATGGGCTAAGTAGTCAGCAAACGGGGGATAGCCCGGCCCCTAACATCATCAAGCAAAGAGTTTATAATCCCCTTAGGCGGGGCAGACAATACATGCAAACCAATAGGAAAAGCAAACGCAAGGGACGTGATGCGATCCGCAACAACGTTGGCCTCGCGATAAACATGACGGGATTGGATAATCCAATCCCTACTAATAAAGCCTTGGCATTGAGATACCAGGCTAAAAAGCGGGTGACATCTGGTCACCCTATTACCTAAAAGCCGAATAACTAATTGAGAGTCCGATTCTAAGAACACTTTCCGATAGCCCTTCTCCCAAGCTAGACGAAGCCCGTTTAGGACGCCCCAAAGCTCCGCCATTGGCACGGTACACACCCCAATATGATGAGCAAAACCAGCAATCCAATCGCCTCTATCATTCCTCAGCACTCCTCCTGCAGTTGCAAGCCCATCCTCTCTAACCGCCCCGTCGGTGTTGACCTTTATCCATCCTTCCTGGGGCATCTCCCACGAGATCTCCTGCAAAATTCTAATTCTAGGCAAACCAGAATTCACAAGCTTACCTGAAGCATTCCGAGCTTCCCTCGCCTGGCTAATAACAAAGGATAATTTGTCGGGCACCACGAACTCATCTTTAAAGACCTTGGCATTCCTCCATTTCCAGCACCACCAAAGAACCATCACGAACAGTGCATTCCAGTCGACATCCTCAACAATACGATCTTCCAAGATATTATGGCGAAACCAAGAAGCGAACGGGTCCTGAAAGAAGGATGGGTAGAAGTTAGTAACTTTCAAATTTAACCATAAATTTCTCACTTGGCTACAGTCACGAAATAGGTGTTCGAGTGACTCCGGCGAACTACTGCATTGGGGGCAATTATCACTCGAAGCGATGTGACGCCGACACCTTTCCATGTTGGTAAGAACGCCACCCTTGCTGGCCAGCCAAGCAAAACCACGGACTCTCTCAGGGACTATAATCCTCCAAAGCTTCTTGTAGAACAGTGCATCAACATTCTGACGCACGAAGTTGCTGCAAATAAAGTTGTAACCAGACGAGACCGAATATGCACCATCTGCAGAAAAGCTCCAACACAGTTCGTCGCTCACATCAGAATCATTCCAAAGAACAGAAATCGCTGCAAGTCTGAGCAAGGCAAAATTCGGAAGCACCCGCGCGAGAACGCCCCAGTCCCAGCCAGCCCCCTCGTTCCTCTCTAACTTATTGATTATAACTTGTTTGTTTCAAATGACATGTGAAGTTCATGTATACCAAGACAAAATGACATGTCAAGTAAATTGTCACTATGCATGCCCTATGTAGCAAGTTGGGCCTAGCTAGCTCCAACACGATGGGCTCAATTCATCCCGGCCCACTTCAAACAATGACAATTGACAAGAACTTTAGACACAAACAAAATCCACGTTGTCATCGTTATGGTTGTGGTTAATCATAATCACAACAACAACAACAATATCTACCCATGTGGATTTCAGTGTGAGCGGAATCTGGAGGATTAAGATATACATATCGTTGCCCCGAGTGAAATTTGAGAGGATATGTCTGGCAGGCCCAAAGCAAAAATAAAGCAAAAGTGAAACAAACGAAAAGCTAGAAGGGGACAAAAAGGCTAAGAAGGAAAAGCAAAAAGTACGTGAGGAAACCAGAGAACGAGGAAATAAACTAAAGGAAAGAAAAACGAGTAAGGCACTTTCTCTAGTTCTTTTCCACTACCGCTCTGCCACTGTAATCTTCTCTCGCCACTGATCCCTGCAAATGACCAAATTTGCTGAAACTGACAAAGAGGTAAGATCCTGCTTTATGACTTCCTTCTAAATCTTTTGAGGTCTGTCCCTTTTCATGCGAAAATCACTAGAGATCAAGCTCTCAATCCTCTGTAGCGGGAGCATCTGACGGTCTTCTCTGTATGTGCCCAAACCATTTGAGTCTCGATTCCCGAAGCTTTTCCCCAAAACTAGCCAGTCCCTCCTTGCTCCTAATCACTTCGTTTTTTTATCTTGTTCAATCTCCTAATCACTTCATTTTTTTATCTTGTCCAATCTCCTAATCACTTCGTTTTTGAGCTTGTGATTAATCATGTGATTAATTAAAATGTAATTAGTTCATAACTTTATAAGTTGGTTTTGGTATCAATATTAATACAAACTTACAAACCCAATTATTAGAAGTTTTTAATCTAAGAAGATTTGAGTATGTAAACTTATGCTAAGACTATAACAGTCGCAACCCATGGTTTGAAATTTATCTGATCAAGTCAGACCTTATAATCAATATATTTATAAGTCCACAATTATTAAAAAAAGTTATTACCGCGTAATCAGCAATACGGAAAACACCCTTTAATCTTGAGGTAGAAGTTTTAGTGCTTAGTGGAGACAAAAGTTGCTTCAATATCAAATGAAAAGATTCTTTCTGTTTAACTATGAATAAAGTTTATCAGACGGCTCACAAAAAACTTTAAACTATCAAAACATTAGTACATTATACAATAACTGTTGGTAAAAAAGAAAAAGAATATGGAATAGAATTTGATGATGAATAAATTCTTTTCTGGGTTTTCTTCCAACCCCTGATTTGTACAATATCACTTTCATATGATGTCAATGGCTACTTTTACTGTTCTTCATCACCATCAAAAATTGATTCCTTTCAGTTCAAAAGTTAACTGTACAATTCAACTATAAATTACCCACTTGATAAACACATAATTAGCTACTGTTATTCATTTTATTTGAACATATTAGTACATTGTTCATGCTATGTGCTCCATTCTCTTATCAGCCAAGCCATTCATTCCACTTGAAACAAAAACACTGAAATCCATGACAACTATATTAATACTCAAAGCTTTTGTTCCTTATTCTAGCCTGTCGGCAAGGAGAATTAGAGTGACAAATCCATATGCAATTTTCAAAAGTACTATTTTGGCATCTGGCTTTTTGAAAGGAACATTTCTTATGAATGGACTAAAACAATTCATCTCAACTGCAATGTAAACTACAAATTAAAAATTGACACTGCCTTGAAGAATATCTTTTTTTTCCCCATTGTGTTAATCACGTGAAAAAATAAAGGTGCAGTTTTGTCCACTGGGTAAGAAATTTCAAATGCTGAAGATGTATGAAGATAACTCTCTGATAACTTACTTTATCAACAGAAGAACAAAACAAAACCCACCAAAAATGAAGAGTAAACCAAGCAAAAGAATTTACATGAGCATGACTAGTGAAAATCACAAAGGCCTGAGAAGATACAAAAATTTACATACTTTTCTGATTGGATTAACACAACATTGCACCCAAATAAATCCACATATCAAGCAGTGTGTGTAAGATTCACAGCTCTGTTCAGTCTCTCCAAGATCCCATTGGCTTTTCTCTTAGCCCTAGACGTCCCGTCCCGAGCAAGCTTAGACAACGTCCCGTAGTCGTTCTCTTCCTTCCTCATCTCCCTCAACTTTCCGCGGTCATTCATGCAAACAACATAGAGTATTGCAATGCAATTCTCCTTGTTCCTTGGACACGACGTCTCCCTCACAATCCCGAGAAGGCAAGACACGCCTCCAAACTCACCTATCTCCTCAACCGCTCTATGATGACTCGAAAGCATTGCGAGGATCGCCAATAACTCGTCCACATGGACACCGTTCTTGATCCTATCCAACAAGACGCTAACCGCCCCTTCATTTACAGCCCTCGTCTTATTCTCATGAAGGATGCATAGGTTAAAAATCGCTGAAGCTGCATCTTTTACTGCTGATAAATTGTTGCCTGGGTCGTTTAAAAGCTCGATTAAGGGCTTCAAAGCCCCTGATTCCCCGATCAGCGTCTTATTAGAGTCAAGCGCTGATAACGTGAACAACGCTGCAGCTGCATTGCTCCTCGTTTCCATCGTTCCACATCTTAACGACTCGATTAAGACGGGGATTACCACACGGGTTTCTGCCACGAGTTTCTTGTTGCTGTCGTAAATCGATATGTTCAAGAGGGTTGTGATGAGATCCTCTTGGATATCCGGGTGGGTTTGGATCAACGACGAGTTCTGATTGGTCAGGGGTTTCAGGAGTTTATGGATTGAGTTGGTGGACTCTCCAAACAGGGCACGAAAAGTCGGTGTTCGTTTTGTGAGGAGGCGGAGTTCCTTTGCAGCCGATTTCTGGTCTATGGTTGAGGAAGAGGAGATTTTGTCAAGGAGGGACGAGAGACGATCTCGATCCGACTCTAGGATTAATCCGTCTTCGCCGTTTATCGATTCAGATTGGTGATCGGTTAATTTGATCCCACGATTTAGACACCATTGAGAGATTAGGTTCTTGATTAGGTGGTTTGGGGTCAGGATTGTATGGGAGAGGACTTGTTGAGTTTTTGGGCAAGTTCTGTTCCCTGATTTGAGCCATTTTTGGATGAAGGGCTTATCATAAGTCTGCATGATTTACACAGAAACATAACAAATCAATCATCCAAACAACTGGATAGTAATTGTATGTTGAAAATGGAATGATAATAACAATATGATAGAGACATGAACAAATCATGATAATAATTAGCTGGATCACACAAAAGTTGAAGTGAGCAGTAGTAGAAGTACAAGATGCTTCATTGCAAAATTCAGAGCCAATTAAAAGAAATTTTCCATTTTCTTCCCTATTCAGAAGAATTCCATAGAAAATCAGGATCCAAAATCTCAGAAGAACATAGATAGTATTATAAAATTAATCCAGAATTCAAAAACTACTGTACATTGAAAGCACAATTACACGAAAACGTTGAAAAGGACATGAATTTGTTGAAGAATTTTTTTTCAAAAAAATTGAATTTACCTGACCAGTGGCGATGACTACGGGATCTCTCATGAGTTGTTTGGAGAGAGGACATCGGAACTCGTCGGGGCAAGCGAGCGACACGTCATCGAGCCTCAACGACGCCGTTTTGCTGAACTTCAAATCCCTAAGAGCAAAGAGGGCTTCCTTGGCCCTATCAATGGCGTCGAGGGTAAATTCGTCCCTCTCCTCGCCCAAAATCGCCTCCACCGTCCTCCTCAACTCCCGCTTCAACTCCGCCGCCGCCTTGGCCGCCGGATCTCCGTCCACCGCCGCTGACCCCTTCTTAGCCATCATCCAATTTCCCAAACTCTCTATGTACCCCGGAAAGGATTGACAATCTGAAATGAGCTTCCGATCAGACCAGAAACCATGAAAATCAAGGTTAATCTCGCCCACTGTTTCGGGATTTTGAGGAAATTAGAACTGAGCTTAATTCAGAGCCCTGCAATAATGCCACGCCGCATCCACAACGGCATCAACACACAATACACACGGAAAGAGAGAATCTTTCTCAATTTGAATGAATTAAATGGAATTGAATGAGCAAGATGCCGATTGCTGAGAAGAGAAGAGTGAGGGATTGTGATGAATAAATGGGAGAGGAAAGAGAGAGGGGTGGGGTCAAAAACTTGCACCGCTAACGCGGGAGAGTGGAGAGATTAGAGAGACTGGTTGAAAGCTCGTCACTTTGAAATAAAAATCAGATCTCTCACCTATAAAGTACTCCGAATTATTTATTAGGAGAAGTATTTACACAAGTTACTCTCAAGTTTGGATAATTCTACTTTTAAGTATAAAGAGTTATTTCTTGGTGTCTACATTTTTTCTAATTGAAAAATACTCCGTATGACATAGTTTTCATGTTATTTTGTTGGATTATTTTTCTTCTCTAATGAAGTTATCATTAGGTACATGTTATTACTTACAAACGGTCTATGGAATCAAAATATGCTGTTTGGTATATGCTGTTTGGTTTAAGAAGGGAATTTAATTTTTAATCAGTTAGTTCTTAGAAAATAATTTCTTAGAAATTGATCAATGTATTTGATCTTAGATAAGAAATAAGAATTCTTTTATCTACCCTATTATGTAAGTGTAATTAATGTGTTTTAAAGAAAGTATAAATTTTAAAAATACATAAAAGTTAAAATTAATTTGTAACAAAGTTGTACTTTCTAAGAAAAATAGCCATTAACTAAACGAATTTAGGATCTAAATTATGACTAGTTGCTAGCACCTAGCTAGAAGATCAGAGCAACCCAAAAACTTCCTCATATCAATGTTCTTGGAGATTTTATGCTTCAATAGATTCTCTATCAAATTTTCTAAAATAGAGACGGAAGAGAAAAAAATTAAGTGTTTTTCCCTAGATTTAGAGAATTCTCTAGTGATTAATCATATTGAATTTTATAATTTTTTTATATATATAAATAAAACTAAGAAAATGTAAGATTGTCTAAAATAAGGAAGCTATTGGATTTAAAGTAAATTATATTTAAAGAATATGATTTTTGACTCTTTATGTTGGAGAAAATTATAGATAAGTTGTTAGAGATGCACAATAACATATGTTTAGTTAGGAATATTATAGATAAGTTGTTAGGGATCGATGCCCAATAACATATGTTTTGTTAGGAATTTTGCATTCAAGTGGCATATATTGTAATCCATAGTTTAATTTTAAAGCAAGGCCGGTTGGGAAATTAATCTCCATAAACCTAAAACACCAAGATCAAGCATATGTATACTATGGCTATTAGAAAATACCAAATTGCTATACATGTAGTTTGATGGTAATCGAATATTTTGCGAAACTACTATGAATGAGAACCATATGTATATCAACTTCCTCGGCGAAATTCTTCCTTATACTTTCTCTCTAATGGTAATTATTTGGCATATTGAGATCATAACCTAAATTTTTTATGTACTAACCTAATTCAATTCTATTAAGTCTATTAGACCAAATCTCAATATACACTCATTAAATACATACGAATTATTATTAGAAGTACATCTAGTAATTTTACATAATTGAATCATTCAAGTTAAACTCGTAAACATTTACCCATATAATATAATTATTTTACTAAACATGTAAACTCACATTGAAGCTATTTAAAAACATAACAAGGCCCACCAATTTGTTAAAGTTAATTAGATTTTGTACGAAAATCATGAGTAAACATTGGTGGTAGGTAAATCATAAGACTATAGAAACTCCTCCCAATCAATATTATTATTCAATAGGGATCTCTAGCTAGTACAAAGAATTAAATGTTTGTGTAGTAACAATTAACAGCAACATAGTCGGATCGTGACCCGGAACCACCGACCCTATTCGGGTCAGGTGGTGGGGGAGAGGAAGAAGAACTTGGACACTTGTTATTTACGGTAGTACATGATAAACAAAACAAAAATGGAAAGGCAAATCACGTGGCGCCGAGGCACGTGCCAATGTATGCTGCCTAGCTTGTTATATATTTTCCTCAAATTTTAATCATTCCTAGTACTGTAATTTAAGAATGATGAGTTTGACTATATGTTTTGTACGTACGTTGTTAACCGGAGTTTGATTAGAGGGAAGTGCATGAATCATCGTGGTGGAGGGGTGGCTTCACGCGGAATGAGCGACGTCGTTTTCCGCCTTCCAAATGATCCAGTGCATTCTGAGTTGTGTTGCAAAACACCGTTTCAGAATTTACTATATTTGGCTTCAACTTCACGTCACGCTCTGGCAGAAGCTCGATCAAGGAAAGACCCAACAGAAGCTTTCGTTAAAAATCATTATACGGATGACGGAGTATATACTTCATCTATTCAAGAATCAAGAGTGAAAGACCCTAAAGGGATGAAAGGTGTTAAAGAACAAAATTGTGACAATTTAAATATATTGGAATATAATGTTCGTTCAAGATTAATTAGTATATAAGATCGATGGACTAATCTTCATAATTAGGGAGAAAATATACTTAAAATAACATATTTTTGGAAAATAGTGGGATCAGTATATAAGGGTTGAGTACTAGTGTGTAAGTGCGTAACCTGATGCTCGTTCTTGAACTGATGAACTTCATTCGCACAAACTTTCAAATTGTAAGCAAATGACCCTTTTCATATTTTAGATTGGTTTCTGATTTCTGATCTCTGATGGAGTTTTTTTTCAACGATTGTGTTTGCTTGGAAGCTACGTGTCTCTTTCTTTATGCAGTGCACGTTTTGATGGACGAAATTTGTCAAGATCGATCTTGGTGTTTTCTAATGCACTTAAAATTGTTTTAAAATAAGATGTAGGGTTGATAGACTAGGCTGGCCATAATATGTAGCTAAGATTATACAAATCTAACTTCTAATACAAGCCACATAAATCTTATACTCGGTATTTAGCTATGTGACTTACATCGGATCCTTGTGGTTTTCTGAGTTATTCATGAATTGCTTAAGTATGCTAAATAACACCTCGAATCAAATTATAGTGGACGACTTTTTTTTTCAACTTAAAATTCAGTACTAGGTAAAGTGACGAGAGCATCAAAGAGGACATTAGGGTTCGTATATAGAAGGAGTAACAGAAGTGGAGGGGTGTATCAGAAGTGTTTTGTGACGGAAAGGTTTCACTCAAGCTAAATTAAAGGATATATTCTACAAAATGGTGATTAGACCAACCATACTCTATGTGGCAGAGTGTTGGCCGATCACAAAGGCGCAAGAGCAGAAGCTAATGGTAGTAGAGATGAAGATGTTGATCGAGGTGGATGTGTGGGCACACGAGATTGGACAAGATTTGAAATGAAGCGACCATGAACAAGGTGGGTGTGGCTAGTTTATGGGAAAAACATCGATAATTGAGGTTTCGATATGGTTCAGACACATTCAAAGGAGGCCGTCAGATACCCTAGTACGAAGGATCGAAAGTTTGATCTCCAACAACTTTCGCAGGAAAAGAGGCATGACAAAGAAGAGTTGGAAGGAAGTCATTAATTAGCAGGCCCCCACGTTTCTGGTAATCTCAATGATAGCTTGCGTATAGGTAGTGTTTAGGATGCATGTTTACGTTTCTTTTGCTTTGTTTTTAGGTAGTTTTAATTAGTTTCTTTAGTGTCTAGTAGTTTTGGGGTTTTGCATTTGTTCTTTGTTGTTTTACAGGTCTTAAAGTGAACAAGTGTGAAAGGAATGGAAGCTAAAGAAAGAACGCTTGAATTCGGGTCATCCATCGGATCGAGTTGTTGGTTCGACACCTCTGTCTTGCGAGGGTTCATTCGGGAGCTATAGTAGTCTGATGAAGTTGAATTTGTTATCATTGGAAATCTAATTCAAAGATCTACAATTCATGTTTTACTTCGAGTCCAAATTCCAACTCAAAGGGAGTCAAATCAGCCCTCGAATTGTGACCCGAATGTTGAACGAAGGAGATGATGTTGTTGCTGGAAGTGGGCGCCGCCCAAAAGGCAGCGGGCCCGCCTTTCCTGGACGCGAGAAACTGGTCCGCAAGTTACTTATTATCTAAGTATTTTTATATTAGGTTTATATCTTTTGTATTTTTGTTGTTTAGACCTAGTTTCCTTCTTTATATTAGGGTTTTAGGGAGAAGAAACTGTGATCTATCTAATTCCCATTCTCATACTTTTCATCCTAAGTTTTACATAATTTCTATGGAGAACTAAGCATCTTTGCTTGTCAGACAATTGAAGCATCGATTTGATTAAAGTTGTGAGATTTCTAATTCCTTATTTATTGCTTGGATTTAATCTTCTCTCTTGCTTGAATTTCTATAATTTATTTCAACAGTTTCTACCGCTATCATATTAGCGATGTTGCTGGGGATCGAACCCGGGTCACCCGCATGACAAGCAGGAATAGCTATCACTATACTCTCTCAATTGTCGAGAGAAGTCTGGGTCTACTGGATAAATATTGTTGTTGTTAAAATTCAGTAATATGATAATTAAGTTGCTAATGTAATGAATTTTAGGAAATACTCTCCCTCTTTGGTGCGATTCTGAAAATAGTTTGAATTTTTAACATTGCGACAAACAACTGTAATATTTCACATAAGTTACGAACTTACGATCCATTAAGTATTGTTAACTACAAATGTTTTTATTCTTAAGGTCACGTCACATCGTCATTTAAGGCTTATTATGATTGATTATGAATAACATAATTGTAAATACCACATAGTGTGATAGCTAACGATACAAAAATCATTTCCACCAATGACACTTAAGCTAGTGATTAATGATAAAACAAAGCTAGTGATTAATGATTACAATCTACTCCATAATTAGAGGTTATTTTATGCAATCTTTTCTTAAATGTAAATCAAATTCTATTTTAAGATAAAAATACCAATTTATATAAAAACATAAAAATACCAAATTTGGAAAGATTCTTTACAAAAATTGTTATAAGATTTTTTTAAATCTTATAACAATTTTTGTAATGTTTGCCCATGGGCACACAATAAGAATTCTAATCTTGATAAATCTGAATATTGTTTGTTAATTTTGATTTTTTTAAAAGGGTTCATTAATTCTAATTTAGGAAATAATTTTTAAATAATTTCCAAAACTATTATTGTTATTATGTGCCTACAGTGTACAATTTTCAACACAGGGTAATAGTTTTCAAATCAAGCTTTAATCCTATGCCAAACCAAATAACTTTTTTAAGATACTCTCTTTATTATAAAATATCTCATGTTTGAGCCTAGCTAGTTTTTTTTTTATTAGAAAATATTTGATGTTCTTTAATTTTATGCATATCTTGTTTTTAATTTGCCCTTGTTGGATCATAATCAAACAGTGACAAGAGTTGTTTCGTGGGTAGTGAAAATAACAGTAAACAAGAACACAATATTTAGATAAGAAACTCTTTTGCCCAACCAACAAAACGTAGAAAAAAAAACATCTATTTCCGAGACTCCTTTTTAGAGGATTTCAACAGCACACTTATATTAAATTTCAACGATTATAAGACAAGTCAGGTTCTTTGGTAACTAGACACTAACCTAAGTTCAACCGACTCAACTTCTACAACCTTAATCGTAAACCTAAACAATGAGTGAACTACCAACCCGAATACTCACACCACCGTGGAATCTTCACTGGAAAATACCACGAACCACTCGAACAACTTCGAAACACACTCTCTTAGTCGTGCCTCTTCCACCCACTTTAACCCTATGCAACCCTTGCCTGTTTATAAAGAACTTTTGAATAAGATCTCAATCAAGAATTGCCTAATCGTGAGGATATTCCATTCAGAAGATCTTCATAAAAAGAAAAAATATTAAACCTAATCAATCATATCTTTAATCACTCAGATTATACACATAACCGAACGATCTCAATATCTTATCTTTTTGTCTCAACAAATCTTCAAGATTCCATCTTATTTTCTCACAAACAACTCGATCTTAGCTGTCAAATCACCGCCGAAGTCGTTTGCTCAAAATATGGTAACTTGTCAAATATAGAAAGCCAGATTGCTTTTCGCAGACGCTATCCAGATTGTGAGTCGTTCCCTCGCGACGTCATTCCCTCATGACGTTCCTTCACTCTAATGATACGCTCGTGTCTTGTGATATTTTTGTGATACTTGTGAAACAACACATTAATCATTTAAAGTTTGTTATCATCAAAACTAAGGGAAATCATGAAACAATGGATATTACAATAACTCTTTAACAAAATATTCCTTAAATGATAATCAACCTATCTTTTTCCATAGTATTTTTTCGAATTTAGAATCTGTTAAAAATGATAGAGCTTCTTAATTTTGATTAGAATTACTCAAATATTAAATATTTTCTAATGGAGGGAGTATCTTTTGATTGATTAAGTATATATCATGCCGCTAATTAAGACTGGATTATGATTGAATTACAAAGAGTTCATAATTCAATAAACACAAAAAATAGAAAACAAAAGAAAGAAGCCAATAAATGATTCTGTGGTGTAATTTTGTCAAACTTGCTGATTCGATCAATTGATGGTGGAATTTCGAAAAGAGAAAACAAGCATAAAGATCGCGACCCATGATGATCTAAAGATTTATTTTGTGATGAACAAAGCAACGAGATAAAGCCCTTAAATTATGCCTCTGTTTGCTCAATTACTTAAAGAGTAGAATTGTAATAATCCATAAAATATTGCACAGCTTTTTTCTTTTGGACTAATAGAAAACTGGATATTTAGCTCAATGAATGATGATGGAAAAAAAAATGCAAAAGCAAAAGTACAAATGTCGTCATTATTTGCATAATTAAGAATTAAGAATGCCACCCATAAACCCACCTCAAATTAAGGATCAATTACCCAAGCATCCTTTGCTTTATGTTATTCCGTTTTTATTTTTTTGGGTGTCACAATGGAATTAGCTAGTAACGAATTGTATCTTCGCAAGAAAAAAAGACTTGTATTTATATATGATTTTTTGATGAAAGGTTAGTTTGCAGCAAAGTTCTTTAACGACTACATAAATTGATGTGCAAAAAAGAGAAGCTATAACCCATTTGGGCCTCTTCTGGCATTGTTGGGCCTATGTTATTGTATCCATTTAGTAACCCAATAACTGGAGACATAGAGATCAGTTTGGTCTTACTCTTTCCCACTAAGCTGATTATTTTGCAAACACAAAATTTGTAATATATGGTAAATTATAAGAAAAGGGAAAACTATACAATATAATACAAACTTTGAGAATGGAAATATTTTATAGCACAAAATTGGCATCAATATATTATAACTAAAGTCGAATCCCTCTATCCTACGTGTCGTAGTTTTAACTATATCACATAGGTATTTTAATTTATCTATTTACCTCTTTGCCCTTCGTTTATTTAAGTATTTACATTATTATATTGTAATAATATTCCGTATATTATTAATAAAACTATATCTAGAGATCTTAAAATTTGGCAATTAAGTTGTGTTAGGAACATAATCAATTATGGAATAATTTTATTGAATATAATAATGTTGCTAATATATAAGTATATTAAGAGGTCATAAAATTTGGCAAGAAACATACTCTTCATTATGAAATAATTTTTTTAATATAATAATGTTACTACAATCATATTTAGATATCTTAAAATTTGGCAAGTGATAGAAACATAATCTTCATTATAAAATATTTTTAAAATATTAACATAATAATATTACTAATTTTTTAGAAATATTAAGAACATAACTATTATATTTGAACTATTTTGAAATGATGATTAATATTCAATTTATAATATTAAATCATATATATATATATATATCTATATATAATAAATCATGTGCAACAGTGCAAGACATGTGTATAGAAACCATCTTTTTCAATTATTATTTTTGGATATGTACAATTTATTTTCCTAATCAATTATTATTGGTTTTATAATCTAGAAGAAACTTAAATAGAAGATTTTATTAAATTGAACTATTTAAGCTAACTTGATCTATTATCAATTTAGGATATTAATGATAAAAAAAAAGTATTCTAGAATCTAGAAAACATTTAATTTATCTTATTTATGCAAATTAATAACTAATTTATTTTTAAAGATCGTGATTATATATTTGTCGCTAGACAATTGATGTATTGGAAAAAAAATTAATTTTTTAAATCAAAACCCGTACAAGGTACGGGCATATATGCTAGTTATTCCCTAATCAAGAAACTAATTTGAGGTTGAAATATAATATGTTTGGACATACATGTTGTTTAATTAGTTGTCGTTAAATACGAATGGTAGTTGGATAATTAGGTAAAATATGAGTTGAAATTTAAGAAAATTACTCATAGTTACAAGTTAAAAATAAGATTAATCTAATAGGAAAACGAATATTTTTTCTGTATACTTTCCCCTATCTTACTTATCGAGAAGGAGTACTGGGACTAAGTAGTCTTCTTGTAGTTCTCTTTCCCTTAACAACCTTTCCTGCATTTTATATTAAAACGAAAAGAAAAATATTATTGTTATTTTCATTCTAGTTAATTCAATCAAAGCAACTCCAAACAACTACTCAACCCCTTATTTTTAAAATTTTCTACTATTAATAACTAATTAAAACAACTAGTTAAAGTGGTTATGCAAATACAACCTAGTCATCGGGGGCAAAACCAGAAACTTTTTATTGTAGGGTCCAACAAAATTTTCTAACATAAAAATTATTTTTTCAATTATAAAAATATATCATATAAGATACGTTTTGAAAAAGATGTAAAAATAAAAAAATACAAATATAGAGAAAGAAGAGAACATATTTTATTGGGGAGAGAATAAAGAATCCAATACTCTCTATAAAGGGGTATATGGAGTCATGTAATGCAGGGTAAATGAAGTCATGTCGGTTCAAACCAACCGATGCTCATACTTACGTACAAATAGGAGATTTGTAGGGGCATCTCGTCGGTTGCCATTGTGCTTTTTTCTACTCTAGCTATTTGTTTTCTCGTTGTGTTTAAGATCAAGATCAGGTGTCTGTTTATTTTTTTTAATAAGGACATTATTTATTGGAATCAAAACGGAGATCTCGTCACAATATTTATGCCAACTCAAGAGAAGTGTCTAAACTGAAGAGTTGAACACGAATTTTATGTTTCATAAATGATTTTTCATAGATGAAGAACGAAGTGCATTGCAGGCTTGCAGCGCATCAAATTATGGAGAATCATCTTTACCCATACGGCCATACCTAATTATTACTACTTTTTATTAATTATTTTATTTAAAAATAACCAAAACTAAACTAGTCCAAAATGTCCAATTTTATCAGATGTCGGCCATACCTAATTATTGTCATATCTATCGTGAGTGTAATTTTGTGGGTGACTACAACGCTGGCTCGTTCCGACGTGGAACGACTTCTGTTCCACTTGCAATTAATTTGGAATTTTATACTCTCATTCGACAAGATTTTTATTACGATTACTAATTTATTAGTGATTTCTCTAATTCCTTTCCTTATAAAAAAAGTCCAAAATGACCAAATCTATAAAGTGTGTCACCCTCATCAGGCATGATTCATGAAACCCTCCCAGCCCCTCCCTACATATATCGGGAGGTCGAAACGAATATTATGATTCCATTATAAACCGAAATTGTCGTTGGACTTTTCAATGGGTCGAAATTTTACCTAACAAAATGGATACAATTTGCCCATCTTTAAATCCTTACAAATCAAGTGCCACGTGTACTCCATATTGCAATACTTCGCTTTCCATCTCTCTCCATCGAAGTCAGAACCTACACGCTGCCACGTACCTCATGCATATCCTGTCAGATTCCCCCGTATAAATCAAAACCGCGTCGTTTCACGTCATATCACCTTCGTCTAACCTAAATTTCGTGTGGTACTATGTCCCATTAAATTTGTCCAAAACCACCTTTTTTTATTCTAAAATATTTATTTAATTTTTATAAATTTCAATACAATTTCAAATTCTAACACTCCTCTCTTTAATTCTATTGGTTGATTTAATTAAAAATTAATTTAATTCTATTTTTTCTCTTAACTTTTTACTTTTCCAATACAATTTCTACCCTTTATTAATATGTGTGTTTTTTGTACTATTGGACAATCAATATGGAACGGAGAGAGTAATAATTACGTACTATATTGAACACAAAATCTTCAATATATACTATGGGCTTCTGTTGATCAATCAAGTAGTAACCTTCTTTTGTTGCGTAGTTAAGATGTTGATCAGCCAATTTTTTGGCTCATAGAATGCATTAGACCGTTATAATTGAGAAGGAGTGATTGAAAATCAGTAACTTGATGCTCGATCATAAGATGTCATACTTACTAAGTTCGTAGCAAAAAGGCGATTCCCTTGCCTCCAGACCTCGCACTCCTGGTTCAATAAGAATGTTTCTTAAACCACATAGTTTAAATTTTAGTTTAATTTACTCGTATAATTGATCAAATAAATGAGTTGTTCACGAATTTGTCTCTCGAAAAAACTAAATGAGAGGCTTGCGAGTAAGCTCGAGTTCAGTGAACATTTAAATGAATCAAACTCAAACAAGATTTTAAGCTCGAACCAAGCTCGCGTTCGAGCTCGAGCTGGCATGGTCTGTTTTTAACTGAGCTGAGCTTGAACAACTCAAAGCTCGTCTCGACTCGATTCGATTCGATTACAACTCTACATAATTATAAAACTCTAATAGGGTGGGATATATTTGTACCAAAAACCCATGGCGGATTGAGTATAATGAAAACTGAGCACATGAATAAAACGTCACAAATGAAAACCCTTTGGAAAATATTAGCAAAACTGGAAACTAAATGAGTAAAACTGATAAATGAAAAATATATGAAAAATTAATAATTGCGTAATTATAAAAAATAAATAAATAAGCTAACACATATTGGAAGTGGTCTAGATTAATGATTCAATTCTTAGAGAAGAAATAATTTGGCAAGTTGGAGACAGAGCAACAATAAGATTCTTAAAAGATAAATGTCGCATGCAATAAAAATATTAGAAAACTGTGCTATTGACCTTAATGCAGTGAATGAAACAACCACGGTAAAAAAATTTCTCACTCGTGAAAAGAGTGAAACCAAGATAGGCTTCAATTATATTGTATCTCCTACTTGATATAGTTGACAAAATTCTAGCAATACCAACCACAAAGAACTTCATAACGGACTGATTATATTAGGCTCAACTACTAGCAGGAATGGTTGGTTGTGAACAACCTCGACTATCAAACTATTCACCAAAATAAACAACCAAAACCCGAGCTCAATCAACTAGATATGGGAATTGGATACTCACCCAAAAGTTAAGAACTTCTTATGAAAATTGACAAATAATGGTCTGTCCACTAAAGAACGACTGCAAGAAAGAAGAATATCAACCCCTTAAGGATACCTAATGTTCTATTGTACCCATAAACACTCGATACACCTATTCATAGAATGCCCACACACTCATAACATAACAAAGAAAATTAACACAAACACGGAAGAGGTACTACAAAACTATGATGATGGGAACAAAATTGTACATGGTTGGATCAATGACTTAAAAGAAAACCTTGGCTCTTGAGAATTCAATGAATTAGCCGTAATTTGGTGGAGTATATAACCGTCTAGTTTTCCAACAAAAAGCAAATGATTATATCTTATACCTGGAACATTATGTTCGATACTAACTGGCTACATGGGAGAAAGCTAAAAAATGGAATGTGGATGAGGAAGAGGAGGTCTGCGGAAGGAAAGCTAAACATAAGAATTGGCATAAACCAGCACATGGTTATTTCAAACTTAAATTTTATGGATCTAAATTTACGGAAGTCTATACAAGTATACATCCACTGGATTTGTAATTCGGAACCAAAATGCACAAATAATATCTAAAGGAGCCATAGATTACGGGAGAAACTCGATCCTACTAATAGAGGCGTTGGCGCTTCGGGAGGGAATATATAATGTTGAGCTAAAGTGTTAGTCCTACGACGAATGGAAATTGAGGGGGGCAACATATCAGTCATTACTGTAGTTAAGGGTGTGAGTAGATGCCCATGGGAAATCAAACTACTCATCTCGGACATCTTGGTTTCACTTCAAGAGTTTGAGTCAGTCCGTTTGCTTCATGTGATTAGGGCTTGTATCTTTGTGGCTGATAAAATTGCTAAATGGGGCTACGTCTTCTCTAGTGATCAAATCCCGAATAACATAGAACTTTAAGTTCTCATATGCAAGGATGTTCTAGGTCGACCTCCGTAAATAGATCCTCCTAATTCTTACCTTTATCAAAAATGGAAAAGTACTTTTATAAAAAAAAAACAATGAGTCCCACCAACTAATTGAACTTGTTATTTGTAAAAAATTACTATTTTATATTTTAATATAACAACTCATTAATCAATTAGTTTCCCTCAAATCACTTTTGATTTAGTTTTTATAAGATTTTTAATTTTATAAATCTAATTTTAAGCAAGAATTCTCTTATATGATACACCTAGTAAGAGTCGGGCTTTGGTGCGGACAATTCATAGTGTAAAGTTTGAACAAACAAAGATTGTTGGATCAAAGCATTGGACGACCTAGATAAGAAGAAATTGGTTCATGCAAAAAAAGACGGTCCATTAGCGCAATTAAAATTAAAATTAAAGAGACAAGATAAAAATGCCCCTCTAAAATTTTACATCATCAAATAGTTGGCCTTATCATATTTCAAACCGGTGCCTCAGGCGACCTCCTCTGTATGTGTCTGCAAGGCCGGTCCATATATATTTAGATGTCCGGGGCGAATTATAATAAAAGGGCCCTTTTTATATAATTTTTAGACATTTTTCGTAAAATTTTATAATACTTTTGTATAAATTTGTTCTTGTTATAATATTAAGATACGGAGAATTTATAAAATAATTTGCTAAATTTAACGTAATTACATACGTAAAATTGGGTGCTATCATCATATAACAATGTATGAATAAAAAAAAATAAGATTTTTTTAAATGCATATGCCGTATATTTTAAATCTAATAAAAACTATAAAGTAACCAATATAGACAATTATATAAATAAGAATCATTTACAATAACTGTTGGATCAGTGTTAGGGAACTAACACTGGAACAATGGTTTCTCCATTCGAGTAATTGAAGTTTTGATAATGACAAACAGATGGAACTAATTCCCTATACAAGTGAACTCAGGAAAGATAAACAGGTTCACAAGAAAAGCAAGGGAAACGTTCCCTGTCAAGCCACCTGTGTACGTGGCAAATAAATGAAAGGATAGTGAAGACTTTTCACTATTGTGTTGGGCGGCAAGCCAAGTTCCGAATGAACAAGAATGCAAAAGGGTACGCTAGTCTTTTTGAATAGTGTCGTACTCCCCAAGACAAGAAGCGCAAATGCGTCAAAACTTAAAGTAGAAACCCTATAAATAGTATGCGACGCCGCTAGGTCAGATAAGCTCTTAAACGGAAGAATACGAGATCCACAAAAGGAAAGTGAGAAAGCAAGAGCTCGACCTGATTCAGTAAAGACGACAATCCAGAAGTTCAAGGAAGGAAGCATCAAGTGATGAAGCGTCGACTTGAAGAAGGTGGTTCCTGTGCTAAAGGGAACTGCATAGGAACGAGTAAGGTTCACTCTCTATATTCAATTGTGCTCAGATCTAGGAACTACTATGTCTTAGTCGTTAGTATTGTTTGTAAGTGGGATTGCGAACAATAGAGAAGTTCGACTTTGTATTGCGGAACTTGAGATCTCTCAATAGAATATAGTGTGTTCAAAATCCTCCAAGGGAGGTAGAGGTTTACTCTTCAGCTAGTTGGCTGAAGAGGTTCCTCTATAAGGAACCGTGTCTCTGTCTCTGATTTACTGTTTACTTATCGTATCGTTTATTCCGCTGCGTAAGGGAACTGTTCACTGGAACAGTTCCCGAACTTGTCTTACTAATACGATCCTACAATAACTATGGTAATACATGACTACACTAATTGATTAATAGTAAAGAAAGATAAATTAAATAAAAGTTATATAATAGGGCCCATATTTAAAAATTAGGGAAATTCCATTTGGTACCCCCGAACTTATGGTTTTTCCGTCTGGTGCCCCCCAAAAAAACTTAATCCGTAAAATATCCCCGAGGTTTTGAACAATTCCGTCCCGTGCCCTTTCCTTCCATTAGTACTAATTTCCGTCATAGATTTTATATAAAACATTTGTGTGCCCAAAAAAGTAAAACATTTTTTTGGTAGAAAAAAAAAGTAAAACATGTGTGTTCGAATTCAAGGTGCAACAATGGCGGACCAAACTTCATTGGCTCCAGATCGCGATCGAATGGCCAGCGGCGCACCCGCCAATCAAAACTCCACGCCGCCGTCGACTGCCGCGAAATCCATCCTAATCTCCTCCTCAAGATCTCCCGCTACGCCTCCAAATTCATCCTCGCCTCCCCCGCCCTCTCCGACCACCACCACCTCCTCCCCCGCCGCCTCAAGAGCTTCGAGTCCAGCGTCGGCGTCAGTCGAAAAGACTTCCGCCTCGGAAAATTCGTCCAAGACTCAACGCTCTCCGCGCCATCCCCTTCTCCGGAAGCCGCCACAGAAATCACCGCCTCTTCATCCTCTTTTTTTCTTTTATATAAAATCTGACGGAAATTAGTACTAATGGATGGAAAAATCAAGAAAGGGAACGGGACGGAATTATTCAAAACCTGAGGGGTATTTTACGGATTAAGTTTTTTTTTGGACACCAGACGGAAAAGCCATAAATTTGAGGGTACCAAACAGAATTTCCCTAAAAATTAATATAATTAAAGTGGTGGAACTTGAACACAAAACCTCTATAATAAAGATAAGAACACTATTGCACTAGACCAACTTGTACTTTATGATGTTTTAAACACTCTTTTATATATACTACATTTTAAAAAAATTGGCCCCTAAAAATTATGGGCCTTGCCCCACCCTCTGGGCCGGGCCTGTGTGTCTGAACCAACGCAATTTTGATTCCCGAAGCTTGTTCCCTATAATTTCTAGTCCCATGTTGTCCATATCACTTTATTTCTAATCTTGTCCAATCTTGTGTGTCCTTTTCAACATCCTCATCTCCGTTACCATCAACCTCTACTCCACTACCAATATGCGGGTCTAACCACCGTTTTATATATTTTGCCTTTGAGTTTGATTGGGGCTTTTCATTTACAAGGAACTCTTAAAGTACCCCTCCATTTCTGCACGCCAACCCCTTTGGATCTTGTTTGATGTCCCCTTTAATACTCCCGTCCCTGCAAAACTACGCCTAAATACTAAAAATTTTCCTTTCTCGCTATGGTATCCCCTCTTAGTGCACCTTTCCATCGGACTTCACCACCTTGACTTTGTTTTGGTTCTATTCAACTTACATCCTTTTAATTCAAGCTTTTCTTCTAGATTGTTAACTTTTTGCTAATTTCCTTTATTCACTCATCCACCATTACTATTTTAGAAAATGTAAAAATAAATAGTGGAATGGATATTATATTAAAAAAAGGAAAAATTACTCAAAATAATACCAACTTTTGTCTATTGACTCAAAATAATACGAACTTTTAAATTGATAAAAAATAATATCAACTTTCATTGTATTAACCAAAAACAGTACAAAGACATTTTTCGTGGAAATTTTGGCAAAACATATGCTGTGTCTATCAAAATTTATTGAGTATAACTTTAAAAAATATCGATGGCTAAGATTTTGATGTGATTATTACTCACAATCGTCATATAAATTACCATTTCGCATATAATAGTATCGATTTACATTATATAAATTATCATTTCACCTTGTGGCACCAACAAAACTTGGTATTATTAATTACCAACCAACATATTTCAATGGCCACATCACATATTCTGCCAAAATTTTCAAAAAAACACCGTTATACTATTTTTAGTTAATACAATAAAAGTTAATATTATTTTTAGTTAATATGATAAAAATTGATATTATTTTTAGTCAATTAAAAAGTTCGTATTATTTTGGATAAATAGGTAAAAATTGGTATTATTTTGAGTAATTTTTCCAAAAAAAAATTATTGTATCTTAGGATTGTATTATGTAGATCTTAAATAATTTGTTAAAAAATATAAATAAGTGAAGGTAGATTATACCAAAACTAAAATTTGATGATCGCACACGTGTATAAGTAATACTCCTTATTTATTTATTTTCTTTTATTATCTAGAAACATTAATTATCCAAAACTATATCTCCCAGTTTTTCCTGGATGGAATTTTCTGCTGGTTTTCCATGGTCTCTATCATAATTCATAACTCAATTGATAAGGATATTATATCCTGCGGCTAAGATTGCGGCCCCCACCACTACCGAATGCGACGTCGTTTCACATGAATCGAGATAAACCCCCGGCCCCAGTGATCGCCAACCACCGTACCTCCGCCAATACCACCCCTCAGAGGCGGGCTCCGATTCTTCCTCCGGTCTCCATTCTCCGCATCACAATGGAAAAGGAAATTGATGTCCAAACAATTTTTAAAAAATTAGAAAATGCGACACGGCGGTTATTTCAGCATCTACGGAGTGTACTACTTATTTATTAAATTAAATATCTCGTTCTTGTTTGATTCGGCGGTGGAGCAATTACCGGCGGATTGCCTCCACCGTCTTGTGCGGAGTTCAAGAAACCTACAGAGCGACATTTCGCGGCGGAGGTCGGCGGCGACACGGCGACGGATGAATGGAGCTGATTCACAGTCCGGCGGTACGGACCGAACCACTTCAGCTGCATATACCGGTTCTTCCTCCACGGCGGAAGGCTCAATTCGTTGATCTTCATCGATCTCCTGGCCTCGTCCGCCATTAATTTCACAATCCTCTTCAGATCCTCCGACTTTCCAACGAAAACTCGTGGCAGCGAGCCGAGAAGCCACCGGTAACCGTCCGTGGCCCTCGCGATCTCGAATTGGCCAGCGAATTCAAGATCAATTACGTATCTGGAGCTCGGATCCGGCGACGCTCGAACGACGTCTATGAACTCGTAGCTTCCGGCGGCGAGGTTTCCGCCTGGAGTCGCGTCCCACTTCGTCTTGCAAACGCCGGCATCGTAGCCGATCTGTCGTAAGTAAGCCATAACGTTGCGATTGAACGCCGATTTGTTGCGCCTGAAGAGAGAGAAAGCCTCCGCCGCTTTCGAAACGTATCCGATTAGATCCGTACGGAACCGATCGGCATTGCTCCACGCCGTCGGTTCGATCACATCTCGGATCAGAGTGGTAGTATCGGAGGCCAGGAATCCGGCATCCGATTCGCCGGAAACAGGCAGATCTCCACGGCCATACTCCTTCGCGACTTCTCCGTCGCCATTTTCTAGAAAATTCTGAACCAGGAAGGAGAGGCAGGGAGATTCGGAGTACGTGGATGAAGACGATGATGAGACGTCACAATCGCCATCGTGCTCGCTTCCACTGTTGCTGGTGGTGGTGCTGTTGCTCATCCCGGAGCGGCCGAAACCGAAGATCCTCTCTCGAACCTTCTTGTTAAAAGGATCTGTAAAAAGCCTAGCGCGAGACCGGATGAACATCGCCATTGATTTGCAATTTGTGACCTGTGTTTCTGATTAGTGTGCGGGATTAGTGATCGAAGTGAAGATTATGCTTCAACTTTCTGTGGAATGAGATGGATGATTTGAAAATTGGAGGGTGCAAGTTTGAAGCTGAAAGGTGAATTGTGGGAGGGGAGTATATAAACGTGTTAGAAAACGGAGGAATTTGATTGGGAATATGCGGTTTCATGGAGACAAATCAGTGGGACTTGTAACTAAAATAGAATTATTCTTCAAATTTTTGTACATATTTTATTTGACCTACTAAACTCCATTAGATTATATGCAATTAGCTAATTGGTCTACTTACACATCAAATTTCATAAATAATCGTCAATTATGTTTGTTTCAAGTCATGCAGTTTGAACGTTGAAAAAACAATGTTAGGTCCAGCATTTAATGGTGATACAAATATAACACCCTTTTGTTACGTTACTAGGTAATTTCACTAGGTACTTAAATCTTCTCCATCTCTTTTGCTATTTATCAAACACAAGTTTTTCCTTTTAAGTGGAGGATGTTAGATTGTTAGTGAATGAATTATTATTATGTGCGTGATAATGAAGAATATACTTGATCGAATTAAAGTAAAAATGAATTATTAATATAAACATGCAAAGCTTTGTCCAAGCAGGATATTGATGACCTCTAGATAGAGAAGGGGCGACAGAGGGCGCAAATCTGACGGTATTAAGGAATGAGGGGCAGGGTGATGTGGACGGTTGTGATTTGCTGGACGCGGCTGCCCGTTCGTGGTTAGCAAGTTTTCTTAGGTTGCGTTTGGTTTTAGCACTTTAAATTTGGTAAGGAATTTAGTAAAATTGCACCTAACTTGCATATTTAGTGTACACGATTTCTTCTAAAAACAATTTAGTAAAGTTTTGAGTGATTTAGGTTGACCCTTATGGAATAGTCTAATATTTAGTTGAGTAAAAAAAAAATATGCCTAATCCATCTAATTAAGCATTTCTTATCCCTTTTATTAGAAAAGGGAATGCCACTAATCATCTTTTTTTTTTTGAGATATATACCACCTAGAGCTTTCAAAAGATGACCTAACTCGTAAACCCGATCCGAATTATATGATAATTTTAGGATCAAGATACGAAAATTTAAACCCGAAATGAACCGTTCTCGATAGAACTCGAAACCCGTTGGGTTGAAACCCGAAAACCGTTTAGTTGACCGATTTAATATATTTATGTGATATATATTATTTTGAAACTTATAATATATTTTATTATCAAAATAAATAAAAAATAATATATGATAATTAAAAATTAATTTTAATAATCATAAAAAAAAGATAATTTAGACCAGTTGGTCAACTCGATCCGACCGAAAACCCGCTACAATCCGACCCGATTGACCCGTGACTCATAAAGAAACTGAACCCGATTATTTAAACCGAACCCGAACCCGCCCAATCCGACCCGATTGACAGGTCTATTACCACCCGTAATTTTTATTAATTGTGTTATTTTATCATGTAAGTAAGGATGTGTTAGGGTAATCATCTATGTAACGTAATATCATATTATGATCTTATTTAACAATTATCTTGTCACTACCTCTTCTTGTCAACTTGTTTATATATCAGACTACTACGTGCAAAAAAAAAAAGACATAAGTTTCACCAAAAAAAAGGACAGAGTTATATATTTTTTGTTTCTTTTTTCTTAATTTCAATTACTTTATTTGTAGGTTTGTTTTCAGGTGGCACAGGATCCTAAACAACACCAAAATCTTGCCCTATGGCTAGCCCTATCTTAAATAAGCTTATTGTGAGTATTTTATGGAAGCATTATGATTCGAATGAATTCGTACATATGCATGGTACGTACTAGATACTAGCCAACTAGTCACGTAAATTTTAGGGCAGTTTCTTGGTAACAAATCTATCCACTCCACTTTGTCATGCATTTTAAGTACAGTATGATTGTTTTAGGGTTTATTTCACACAGTACAACTATGTTATATATATATATACGTACGAAGATCATGACATTCAAAACTCTAACACATTAGTATGTCATTATATACTAATTCATTTTTGAAACGCCCAATCGAAATCTAAAGACACACCAATCCTATCGCCAATAAATAATATGGGTCGCATCCATCCATAGATATACAGTATATATTCATTGCAATTCAATAAGCAAATTAACCAAACGATGCCTTATTATATATAGTGGCCTCCTGAGGAGAAAGTTCTCTCCTCTATAATTCATGTGGTATGGGGTGTGGGGCTGCCTCTTCGAGAACGAGAAGGGCGATATATATAATGATAAACACATATATAGATGCATGTATTTAATTATTTATCACAAAAGAAGGCTTTTGGATTAGTTGGTAGAACAAGTTATATCCACAAGAACGACTCCATAGACCAAAACCATAATTAATTCATTTCATACCCATGTTGATGTAATAAGAGGCGGATTCGAGCATGTAACATTTATATAAGTCAACAAAATAAGCATATATATGAATTAACTGCCAAAACAATAATATAATATATAATGTGAGAATAAGGTATATGCGATAAGGGTAGGGATTGTGTGCATGTTGGTCTTAGGGTGCATATGAAAAAAATGCAAAAAATATGCATCTATATAGGTGCATTTTTTGGGTAGAACTTCCTTCAATTCCCGCCCAGTTCGATCTAAAATCTAATCTACATTCGGATTTTATCCTATAAAATGTCATATACGAGGTGACCCTTTCAACCAGTTTTTTCATATATGTCTTCGAAAAAATTCAAACTCAAAATTTTTGAGTAGTGATACATCCAATCCATCACCCATACCGAAATTTAATTTATATCTGAACTATTCTGATTTAATATTCTAAACCGACCACCTCCTATTTTCAAGGGCTTATAAGGGTACCCAAAATCATCATCTTTAGAGCTTTTGTTTACCGCCTTCTGTTGTCAAGTCATCATTCAATGCTTTTATGAGATCTCATAAGTCGAGTTACACTTAAACTTAGCTAGACAAGCCCCTTTAAGCTATGTTCAAGACTTCAAGCCACACAATTACCTCATCTCATCCCGACCAAAATTAAAAAGAAATTAAACCAAAACCTCAAAAATATTAGCCCAAAAAGTGATTTTTTAAACACCAACTGAAAAATCTTAAAAACTTAAGAATACCAACGGAATATTTCCCTTAAAATTAATTGCTCTAGTGACCAAATCTGAGCATCATATGATATATCTACCAAGATAATTAGAAATATGATAATGGTTTAGATATGCGTGAGTCAAAATGTACATGATTTATGTTTGTGAGTAGACACGAGTGACACGACTTAACAAATGATATTGATCCAAGTACGATTCTATTTAAGTTGGGTAACGGTCAGGGGCCGGCAAGGGAATAGTAGACCTTTAAACTTAGGTCTCGTTTGGTTGATTATTATGGAAATTAAAAGGAAAAAAATTAAATGTAGTCCATTTTTAGATTATTATCTATTAATCATGATTTAAATATATACGGTGATCTTTCTAATTATTAAATAAAACTTATTTCTTCATTCTTCATTCTTCTTTCATCCATTTCATTTCCTAATGTATGTAGAAATTATTAAATGTTGGAATCAATTCATCGGACCCCTCTCCTAACTTTACAATTGAGGAAGACAACCATAATATTAAAATAACTTACATTGAAATTATGATTGGTGATGGATTCAAATGCAACTAGAATTATGCCCTTTGCCATGTCTTAACCAAACGGGACTTAGTTCATTTGTTTCTATTGGGCCATATATTTCAATCAAACTATTATGTGGAACCTCACTACTCACTACTCACTAGTTACAAGCTATTTCAGTATAGTAATTGAGGTCAAATTGACATTGACGCATGAGTCATACACTCGTACCTCTTTTTTATATTTTATGTTCGTTTAAAGTTATCAAAATTCTGATCCGATTCTACGATTTTAGCGATTTTATAATCTATAACACGCGAAACGATCTACGATCTCATGCAAGTAGGATCTTGATTGGAGTGGGATCTTAAATGCTTTAAAATACAACTTAATTTGAACCCCATTTTACATACAATTTTAAACGATTCTAAAAATCCTACAAACGTTTCTTACGATCCTATAAAATAATAATTATGACTATATATTATTAATAATTTCACAATTAATGTATTATTTCCATTTTATTAAAGTGGATGACTAGTCCATCCTACAATATTTTTAATAATCAAATTAATAATGTTTATCATTTTCTTACTTCATATATAACAATGCATACTTTTAGTTATAATGTAGGATCTTACAATTTAGCGATCCGATCTAAAAGACCCTCAACGACCCGACCTAAACTCCCGATCTTGATAACTTAATTGGTTCATTTAATTATTTATTGATCTCAAACTTAGTTCGTAAGTTTTTAATGGAGTTTCTTTGTGAAACAAGTTTACAAACAACTCACTTTATTAATCATATATTTAAGTAAATGAAAGTATGTAATTTAAGAGAGACTGCTAAATTAAAACAATGTAAATTTACTTAAGGCCAATTCCTTGAGCACACAGAAAAAATGCCTGTCGCACACGGAAAATCACTCTTTATGAAGAGTCACTCTTTATGAAGAGTCACTCTTCAAGAAGAGTATGGGTGAGCTTTTGCTCACCGATCAGTAGATCCGATCCGCCGATCCGAATGGATCACAAATATTTTTATCCGTATCCGATCCGGGGATTTTTTTTGGATAATCGGGTCGATACGGATCGGGGTCTTGAGGTAACCAGATATCCGTTATATTTGGTACTATATGTGTTTTTAGAAAGTGCACATAAATATTAAGTAGCATAGATGTTTTAAGGAGTATTTTTTGTAAAATTCAACTCATCAAGGGTTTGATTCTCCCAACATGTGAATTTTTTCTTAAAATTTTAACCGGATCAGAAGATATCTGGTTTGTATATTCGCTGATTTAGTATTTTAATTTGGCTTAAATGCAAAAGCGTTAACATGCTTTATCAAAATGGAAAGTTCGGATAGCCACTATCAAATATCCGATCCAAAAGCAGATATTTCTTACCGGATATCCGACCATTAACGAATCGGATAAGGATTGAGATTTTTGTAAACAGGATATCCGGTATACCGGATGGTCCGGATCGGATCGGATATATCCATTTTCTCACCCCTAATGAAGAGTGAGTTCTATGGATACCGAGTGGAAAAAAGGTATCACACGCTTCGTAAAGCGTGGCTCTTCATTAGGGGTGCCTAATGGGTCGATCTGACCTGACTTGCTAGAATTGCCTTTGTTTGTCAAACGGGTCGACCCACGACCCGACACGCAAAACCGCAACTCGCATTTCGGTTCACGGGTCAATAGTTTTTTAGTAGGCCAACCAGTGACTCGCGAGTCAGGTCGAGTCGACCCATTGAACACCCTTAATTAAGAGTCACGCTTCACGAAACATGATACCTTTTATCCACCACCGGGTATCCATAGAACTCACTTTTCATGAAGAGTGAATTTTCGTGTGTGTCGGACACTTTTTCTACGTGCACAAAATTTCTCATTACTTAACTATATATTGTATAATATATGGGGTGAAAAGTAATTTTGGTAACAAATATCGATTCCCCTCTTCATCCCATATATACACACCAATACTTCCATCATTACTAAAACAAATCTTAAACTTCATAATATAAATTTTGTATTTCTTATTATGCATCTCATGTTTCAAGTACATGATATGAAAATAAAATTGATAATTCCATTCAATTAGATCCCCACTTATATAAAATATCATAATCTCCTCTTTTATTTACACCGTAAACTCCCATAGGTTTAATGATCCAAGTACAATAATTGACGCACCTCTTGGAGTCCCGGGTGTAGACATACAAATTTACTTTAACAGAAGATCCATCCTGCTTCCAGAAATTGCAGTGTAAATCTGTAAGTGAAAAAAATAGGTAGAAATCGATTTGATCGGTTTGACCGTCTTGCATCACATCAAACTTGTATTCCAAGCCAAACGAATTACAATGGTATGAACATTTTAAACCATTTCCAAGTAAGTTATTAAGGATAATGCGGGCCTTGGGGAATGGGAATATGGGAATATTGGCTGATGGAGTTGGACTAATTACAACCATGGCTCCTTGGTCTTCTTCTTCTACATCTTATTGTGCAACTAATGGTGCTTTTGGTATCGTAACTGTTTGAATTGCAATGGGTAGAGTTAGTAGGAAGATGAAGATTATGGTGTTTTTCAAAAAAAATGGGTTCATTTTCTGAGATTGATTTTTGTGGGTGGTGAGAATTGTATATGGGAATTGAGGACTAATGACTGACTTTGGTTTCTAAGAGCTTTATTTTAGTTTCATATCAAAATTCATCAAATACATAAATTTATAACCGTTTATCACTGAGAGTGTTTACTCAATCAATAATTAATATCCATTATTTTTTTGCAATTAATTTTCATCTATAAATGATATTAATGATTAGACAATAATTGCTAGTATGAACTTCATTAAACATGAATAATTTAATGATTGGACATCAGGTGAGAATGGCTACTCCCATATAAAATGCACAGATTGATTACATAAAAATGATGTTTATCATTAAAATTAGAAACAATCAAATAAATGAGGACCTTTGGATTTGAGAAATAAATGATTAAAATTAAAAAAGATAAAGGTAAAATAGTAATTTTGACAAAAAATTAAAAAAAATCGCTTGTTTTTGCCAAAAACATGACATTTGATTTTTTTTATATTACGTTCACATGTTTTATGGATATGTTCACACTATTATAAGACATGTTTCTCATATTATCACCTTTAACAATTAAGAGATTTTATGATATATTCACAAATATTACAAGTGTGTTCACATATTAGTACTATTTGTTCATGTTTGATTAAATCATCATATAGGCGTTAAACGACTTTAAAAAAAATTGACAATTTTTTTTTGTTAATAAAACTATTTTTTTTTATTTTCTAAACATGGCGCATGATATTTTACATTTTGTTCACATATTTTATACATATGTTCACATTATTACAAGGGTTGTTCACAAATTAAACAACTTTTAACTTCAGAAAATTTAGTATGCGTTTCACATATAATATAAGTATGTGCACATTTTAGTATTGCATGTTCATGTTTTATGGCTTTATCTTCATACTCGATTTATACCATTCTACATACGTAAAATAAACTTAAAAAAATAAAATAAGTTTTTTAAAAAAAAAATTAATTAGATGGCCTATATTCATTTCTAGTGTTTTAATCAGATGGTTCAAATTCATTTCTAATTTTCATGATAAACTCCCTTTTCATTTGAATCAAATCCTATTTATGAGCGTTTAATCTCATTTCATATGAACGTATAATCGAACTTGTTCATAGCATATAATCGAGTTTGTTCGTGAACAAACGAGCTGATTTATCTTATGCTCAAGCAATTCATTTATCTTCCGAGACTTAAATGTGCTCATTTATAAATTGAGGTGAACAACAAACAAGACTTAATAGAGCCGGAAGTAGAATTAATCGATTTAGTTGCCCCGAGATGCTTTAAATATAATGAAAAGAAATAAAAAATACAAGTTTACAATTCAGACAAATATAATTAGGGCTGTGTTCAACAAAAAATAGTTTCCCGCCTAGGGTTTTTGTGTTCAACATCGCCTTTAATGGCGGCGCCGCCTGCCATTCCTCCGCAACCACCACTCCCACCAGACTCCGCTGCCTCTGCGATGGAGGTAGATCCACCACTAAAGAGCCCGGTGGTGGAGAATGCTCCTTCAACTCCAAAATCCACGGTCCCGCCTACTTTTGCCATGAACGAAGTAACTCAAAAGTCGACTGCCTCACCACGGTCATACAAAGATATGGTGACTGGTGCTCAAACTCCATCGAATGGTGGACAAGTAAATGGCCTTGATGATTGGATCTGGAAAGAAAGACCGGACCTATATGATACTGATGATGATGCAGAAGATGATAATCCAGACCCGCTATGCCCTACCATTCGCTTTACAGTGGATGAGAAACGAGCCATGAGACGTCCATGGGCGAAATCCCTAATCATTCACATGTTCAACAGAGGTCCGAGTTACTTAACTCTCAAGAAGAGGCTAGAACAAAAGTGGGAGTTGAAAGGAAAACTCACACTTGTTGATATTGGGAATGCACACTATGTAGCAAGATTTGCTAATGAGGAGGATTATACTCATGTTCTTACTCAAGGTCCGTGGATGATCGGCGATAATTACCTGATGATGCAACGATGGCGGCCTAACTTTAATCCATATACGGATAAGCAACAATTCCTTACGGCTTGGGTTCGTATTCTGGGGTTGAGCATGGAATATTTCAACGCTACCTGTATTCGTCGGATCGGCGAACAAATCGGACAAGTTGTACGAATCGATCGTACTACGGTCTTGGCGGATCGTGGTCAATTTGTTCGATTTGGCGTTGAAATTGATCTGACTAAATGTCTACTACCAAAATTTCGGTACCGGGGAAGAAATTGGCCAATACAATACGAAGGGATTCGAAACCTGTGTTTTGAGTGCGGAGTGATAGGTCACCAAAAAGAAAACTGCCCGACATTGTTACCAGAGCCAAATGAGAGTCTTAATTTGATTGCGGATCCTACTGCGCAACGATCCAGTTATGAGTTGGAAGAACAGTTAGCTAAGGACACTTATGGTCCATGGATGAAAGTAGTCAAGCCAATGCGGAAGCCTAGTTCGAAAGTGGACCCAAATCAAAAGAATAAGTTTGCACATAACAACAGTCAGGCTGCACCATCACGGCAAACTACTGGATCGCGGTTCGAGGCTTTGACAACTGATGGGGAACCACAAACTGCAATCCATGAGGAAAATACACCATGCCCTAATGCCACGTCAGTTGTCCTAGAGTCCAGTACATCAACTCAATCCCAGTCAGCTGCTGAGTTGGCTTCTTCATCAGCGAACCCTAACCCTAAAGCGTTAATGGTTGTTGCGTCTACGGGGGTGGGGCCAATTGTCGGAAATATTGTAGCCCGAGATTCTGTTAGCTCAAATTATTCTGTTAGGCAAGTGAATATCTCAAACGCTGTATCACCCGATTCTGCTAAAATTCCAGATACACGTCAAAAAGAAAAAAAGGATAAGAAAGATCCTAAAAATATTGCCCTTGCTCCATCTAAAAGATCTCAATCTAAACTTTCCAACAAACAAGTTGTTATCTCTAAAGATATTGAGATCAAAAAAGCCCAATTACTTGCCGAACAAGCAAACTCTTTCATTAACCCTAAGACCCCCCTTGAGAAGAGTGCCGTGCCACCGAACGAAACTCTAGTCAGCATAACGAACAACCCACCACCTTCCATAGCTACAACCCAAATTCACCATGGCCTTACCCCTGCACTTGCGCCCCCGAGTGCTCCCCCTGGAGATGGTCCACATCAACCGAAGCCTCCTGATATCGGATGCCAACTCGGGACCGATCCTCCCCACACTCCCCAAACTGGCCAACAAGATGATTGCCGAGTTCCTTCCAATGAGAGCGGAGTTGAATCCGCTCCTATGTCGGATCTCAATGCCTCCAAGGATAACTCAAGCTCTGTTTAGGCTTTCCGAAGCCACGGTAGCTTATATGATGGATATGGAAGATCCTATGCAACCCGTTTTCGGCCCCTTAATTAACTCTTTTATGCCTATGAATAATATGAGTATGATGATCTAGAATGTCCGTGGAGCAGGGAATGCTCGTTTTCTTAACTCTTTGAGAGAACTTGTCCGTTTGAACCGTCCTAGTGTCTTATGTTTGGTGGAACCGCGCATTAGTGGTATTCGGGCGGATGAGATATGTCAACACATTCAATTTGATGGCATGTGAGAATTGAAGCAGATGGCTTTGCTGGTGGAATATGGCTTTTCTGGAAAACAACGGAGTTTATTGTGACTCTGATTTCTCTTCACCGTCAACATATAACAGTTGAAATTTCTAGGAGAGGTGAAGAACCTTTGCTCTTATCTGCAATATATGCGGCCCCAAACCCTGCTCGCCGCCTCGATTTGTGGGATCATTTGCGGAACTTTGCCCAACTAAATAATCGCCCGTGGCTTCTTGCGGGAGATTTCAATGCTACAGTTGGTCCTCATGAGAGATTATGTTCTTCGGTTGGCTCAAATTCTGCTTCTCAAATATTTAGCCAGTGGATTGATGATTTGTGCTTGATTGATTTAGGGTTTTCTGGGCCACCTTTCACGTGGAACTCTGGTAATTCTGTTCAGACATGGTCAGCGGCTCGGTTGGACCGTGCCTTGTGCTCTGAGGCCTGGTTCGAGAGGTTTCCTTCGGCTTCGGTCCAGCACCTTGTAGCACCCTACTCGGATCATCTCCCCATATTGATTAACACCGTTCACGACGGAACAAATCCCAGTGGGCCTAAGCCGTTTCGTTTTCAGGCCTCTTGGATGCTTCATGAGGGATTCAATTCTTTCTTAACTTCGAAATGGACATCTGATTCTACTCTACAACCAGCGCTTGAGTCGCTTGCAACGGATCTCTCTTGCTGGAATCGGGAGGTGTTTGGTAACATTTTTCACCGTAAACGTAGGCTGTGGGCAAGACTTAATGGTGCTCGAAAAGCGCTTGCTATAAGGCCCACACAACGCCTTCTTGACATTGAAAGACAACTCTGTAAAGAGCTGGAATCTGTTCTAAATCAGGAACAAGTGCTATGGTTTCAAAAATCTCGGGCATCTTTTCTTGTAGAGGGCGATCGAAATACTCGCTTCTATCACCTCTCTACGATGATTAGACGGTGTTCAACCCGGGTTACAAGGCTTCAAGATAGAAGTGGAGACTGGATTACTGATATGCAAGAGTTGAAACAGTTGATTTTGAATTTTTTCTCAGACCTCTTCACGGCAGAATCGGTTACAAACATGTTGAGCTGGCCGCCGACTATTTCCCGCTTCCCTCAGCTCTCATCTGATTCAGTCGAGCTTCTTAATGCTGATTTCACAACGGCTGATGTTGAGTTTGCTCTTAAGACGATGGGTCCGTATAAAGCCCCGGGCCCGGACGGTTTCCCTGCCATCTTCTACCAAAAAAATTGGAATATTGTGGGAAAACAAAATACGGAACTGGTGCTTCAAGCATTAAATACTGGTGTTCTTCCGAATTGTCTTGGCGATGCTTTGATGACTCTGATTGCTAAGACGGAGGGTCCAACTTCACCAGCTCATTATCGACCTATATCGCTCTTAAATGTGAGGTACAAATTGGTCACAAAAGCGTTAGTGAATCGATTGAAGCCAGTCTTGCCTTCCCTTATTAATCCGGCTCAAGCAAGCTTCATTCCCGGTAGACAGATTGTAGACAATGTTGTGGTTGTTCAAGAAGCTATTCATACCATGTCTGCTTACAACGGATCAACTCGGTGGATGATGTTTAAAATCGACCTCGCCAAGGCGTATGATCGTATTCGATGGGATTTTTTAGAGTCTGTCCTGCTTGAGGCGAATCTCCCTACTCGATTGGTGAATATTATCATGAAAACACAACAAGAAGGGCGAGTTGATCTCTTGTGGAATGGTGCTTATGCTGGTAATTTCGTGCCTTCTCGTGGTGTCCGACAGGGAGACCCTCTCTCGCCTTATCTTTTTGTTATGTGCATGGAAAAACTATCGCATATCATCGAGGATGCAGTTGAGGCTGGTTTGTGGAGGCCAATCGAACTTGGGGGAGTCATATTATCACATCTCTTTTATGCTGATGATCTGATTTTATTCGCTGATGCCTCGAAGAACCAAGAGGAAATCATCAAAAAATGTCTTTCGCATTTTTGTGACATCTCGGGTGAGCTAGTTAACTATCATAAGAGCTCGGTTTTCTTTTCTCGGAAAGTGAGAGCAGCATTGAAGCTTGAAATCAGCCAATTTATGACAATGCCAGTTGTTGATGATTTTGGTACCTATCTAGGTACCCCTACTGTTTGTGGCCGGTTGACAAATGAGATATTTCAATATATTCTCGATCGTGTCTCTTCTCGGATTAGGGGGTGGCACACCCGCACACTTTCAATGGCTGGTAGAACAACATTGGTCAACTCGATCCTAACAAGTCTTCCGCTATATGTTATGCAAACAAACATGATACCGCCGGCCATTTGTGATTCGGTTGATAAGCTGATATGTGAATTTGTGTGGGGCTCAACGATGGAAACGAAGAGGGTTCATCTTCTTGCAAGGGAGAAAATTGCTCGTCCAAAGTCCGAAGGAGGCCTTGGCATTCGCTCGATGCGTCTTTCCAACTCTGCTATTTTGGCTAAGCTTGGATGGCGTGTTCTTAATGATCCTAATGCAATCTGGTGCCGTGTGCTTAGAGGGAAGTACTGCCAAGACCGTTTAGATATTGACATGTTTAACTCCAAACCGAATTCTTCTAATATTTGGAAAGGGGTTGTAAATGGAGCTACTGTTCTTTCAAAAGGAATCCGAATGTCGATTTGTAACGGGAGATCGACTATCTTTTGGTTTCACCCGTGGGTCACTTCTACCCCTCTTATTGATTTAGCGACTCAACCGGTTCCGGAGGATATTAGTGGGTATACTGTTGCTGAGTGCTGGCTCGAACATACATGGAATTGGGAGCTTATATCCCCTTTCCTCGATCACAATATCTGTCTTCAAATCATGGCAATCCGGGTACAACAGGATGAGACCTTAGCTGATCGGGTTTTTTGGGGACCAACTCCTAGTGGTGTTTTCTCATCAAGCTCGGCAATGCGCTTGATCCGCGAAGATTCTGAGTTCCCGCTGCAACCTGATTTTCAATGGGCTTTAATCTGGGGTATTCCGCCTCAACAACGAGTCAGAAACTTCATTTATCTCTTGGCTAACAATAGTATCCTCTGCAATGCCAATCGATTCCGCCGGCACATCTCAACTTCACCGTGTTGCCCGAGATGTGATCAAGCTGAGACTGAACTCCATATGCTTCGGGATTGTGCACCTGTGATGAACGCTTGGTTGGCTCTGTTCGGGAATTCTCCTCCAGCTGATTTCTTTGCTTGCACAAATCTCCATACTTGGTTGACAATGTCGATCAGAGGACGAAATCAGTTATGCACTCAATTTGCAAATATGTTATGGTATTGTTGGAAATGCCGAAACAATTTGATCTTTAAAGGCCGTGATGATACGCCTAGACTCATGTCGATAGTTTGTGCTATGACTGATGTTTACTGTTCATCTCAGCTCAGTATCAAGTTTAGTTCGAACCTTCTTTCGAGTACTTCGACAGCTCCAGCTAAATGGTCTGCCCCTCCATCTTCTTGGCATAAATTGAACACTGATGGGTGTTCGAAAGGTAACCCGAGATTGGCTAGCGGAGGTGGATTAATCCGTGATGAGGCTGGAAATTTTATCCGCGGGTTCTCATTCACGTGCGGGTCCTGTAATGCAACAATTGCCGAGTTGAGGGCAATGGAAAAAGGCCTGCAAATGGCCTCAGACATGAACATTGGGAGATTAGTGGTGGAAACTGACTCTGCTGAAGTGGTTAAGTTGCTCAAGTCTCCTATGATTTCGACCCATCCTAGCTACGCACTGGTGCGGAACTGCCGAGCCATGCTGAACACCGATTCTTGGACTGTCAAGATTCACCTTGTTCGCTGGAGTGCAAATGAAACAGCGGACTGCCTGGCCAATCATGCTTTCCAGGGAGATTCCCCTGATTTGATTTCTAACTCCCCCTAGTTTCATTATTAGCTATCTTATTGCTGATCTTGTAGCCTGCTAAGGCAAACTTTCTTCTAATATAATATATTCCCCTTTTGATCAAAAAAAAAATAATGAAAAGAAATAAAGAAAGATAAACATATTTATCACCTTACATTATCTTAATGCTTCTGACCTGAAGCATAGTTTCTTTATTTTTATTTTTTTTATATATAGCGTTGCCCATGGTTTCAAATCTTCTTTTTCCCTTACATTATCACCCAAAAAGGTCCACGCCTATCTCAAATCCTATCATAAAGACGTCAATCAACATGAAAATATGCCCTTATCATGATTTTTTTATGATGGATTTACACTACATGGTTTTAAACAATGTTATCCAGATGCAAATAATAAGATCAATCTGTGAAGGAAGGGGCAAGAGATTTTATCATGGGGATCTTGATAATTTTAATTAACGGAGTGCTTGTTTGGTTGAAAGTATAATTCTCAAGAATTTGATTCATGTGAATTTAATTTACATGAAGTTGTAAATCATAGGAATTAGAAAAATATGTTTGGTTAAAAATTTATTTCATAGAAAATTATGTGGAAAGAAAATCTTAGTAATTATATTACTTTGAAATGTAGAAATTGAGAAATCCATGGAAGTTAAAAAGTAGGAATTGAGAAATCCATGAAAGTTAAAAATCATGAATTTTTCAACAAACACATGCATTTTCTTAACTTTCTGAGAAACTTCATGTAAATTTGTTTAACAACCAAACAAACACGGAGTTGGTAAAAATTGTAATTGGTACCGTTCAGCTGTATATGTTGTAGCATGATGCCACCACAAACAAAGAAGGTTAAACAATTATAATCATGAAACATTATAATCATGATTGTAATCTTACGCATATTTGCTTCGAATAAAATTGAAACTTGCAAGTTGGCCATAGGCACATGAGACTGCAAATCAGAGCAATAACGAATTTTATAAATAAATCCCAACGTTCGAAAAAACTGAAAAACTACTCTACAATCCTCATCAAACTGAAAACGTAAAGAGCATACGAATCCTAAGCCTAACCAAATGAGTATCAAGAACCAAGCTTCAGCTAGCTGAACAATAACACAGAAACTCATAATATTGTTGTACTAGGAGATCAAAACTTTTAGCCGTTGCCTTCTACACTGCTGGAGCTGTGCCTTTCAAAACTGGAAACTGAATTTGGTCCTCAATTTTAATCACAGGTTTGTCCTCAGCTATCCCACCGTCTCTAGGGTAAACATTGTTCTTGAATCCTCCTTGTTCAGCTCGGTCTTTGCTCTTGGCTTCTCCTTGCTCAGCATGCTCCTTGCTCTTGAACTCGCCTTGCTCAGCACGCATTCGGTTCCTGAATCCTCCTTGCTCGGAACGGTTTACATTTCTGTATCCTCCTTGCCGAGAACGGTCTTGGTTCCTGAATCCTCCTTGCTCGGAACGGTTTACGTATCCTCCTTGCTGAGAACGGTCTCGGTTCCTGAATCCTCCTCCTTGCTCAGCACGGTTTACAATACCGGATTCTCCTTGCTGAGATCGGTCCCGGTTCCTGAATCCTCCTCCTTGTTGAGAAGGGTCTTGGTTCCTGAATCCTCCTTGCTCATTACGGTCTCCATTCCTGAAGTTGCCGCTGAATCCCACATTTACACGTCCTCTCCCGGCTCGGCGGTGGAAAAACTTCTCACCATCAGCTGGTTTCAGAAACTCATTGATGCTCAGAGTCTGCAACAGAAGATTTTTTTTTTTGTCAAAATTTAGTGTTCAATGAGTGTATTGGTATCTCCCACTAAATGTGTTATGTTGCATTACAATGCATTATAAAGGATATATTGCATTCAGTGCACTAATCCAAACAAACCCTTATTGAAGGGTAATTGAACAAAAATGGAAGATAATAATACTCAATGGAATTCAACAGAGGAAGAGTTTAAGTTACCTTGCGAGACTTGTCATCCTTCTCAAGGATGTCTTTCTTCTTAAGCTTAGCTGTCTCGGGTTTCTGGCAAAGGGAAGAATCTTAGAACACAATAAAGAAAACTCCTAAAGGATAGAAGGAAGAGAGAAAGAGGTGAGGAAGTTGGCAACTCACTGGCAGAGCCTCTTCTTTCTTCTTATGCATTTTCATGGCCTCAAAATCTTTGTCCGCAGCAACTTTCCTCTCCTCGTTCTTCAGAGGCTCCAAGGCCTTTCTTTTCTCAGCAATGACCTTTTCATACTCTTCAAGTGTCATCAGTTTCTCATCCTAATCCACAATCACAGATGTGAGTGATAACATAATATACACACACAGTTTCAATTACTGCCCTGAATAAGGCAAGACATTTGCTATAAAAAAAGCTAAATATAGTTACCTCCTTTTCAAACTTTTTGAAAGGTTTATCAGCCTTGACTCTTCCTTCTGATTTTACACTTCCTTCTGGTGCCTCTTCAGCCTTAACCTCTTCAGCCTTCACTTCTGTTGGTTCTACAGAGACGGGTGCAGCATCCCTGTTCCACAAGAAAGGTAAGATTCATCAATAAAAGTAAAATATAATTCCTTAGACAATAATTTTTCATTGTCAAGTTAAGTAATCAAAACTCAGATATCATAGCAATTTCAAAATCTTGAGCAGAGAGTATGATTATTACCCTTCAGAAATAGCAACATTGGACTCAACGTTGACAACATTCTCCTTCACTTCATTGTTGTTAAACTGTTCAACCCCAGCAGCATTATCCATCCCATCACGCCTCACATGGGCATGTCCAACTTGCTGCCAGCCATCAGAATCACGGTCAATGGTCTTCCTACTACCCTCTCTTCCCCTATTGCCTCCACGACCCCGGCCACGCCCACGATAAGCATTGTCATATCCATTCCCGTTTGAACTTTCAGTAAGATATCGATTACTGTTTGATCTTTCAGTACCATATCCATTCCCTTTTGATCTTTCAGTAACATATCTATTACCGTTTAATCTTTCAGTACCATATCCATTCCTGTTGGATCTTTCAGTACCATATCCAATCCCGTTTGATCTTTCAGGATATTTACGTCTGTAAATGTTCTGCTGCTCATTGCCAAATTGCCCTTCTCTCCTGCCAACTCCATCCCTTCCAAAGCCACGACCTTGACCTCCTCCATATCCTTTTCCTTTCTCGTTCTCAGAGGACACTGAAACCATATAGAGCAACAACAATATTAAGTATAAGAGATAATACTTGAATAAGGCATCAACACCATCGAAACAAAACAGAGCAGAAATCTCAAAGCCAAATTCTATTGAGTTGTGTAGATTCAAAGACACTGTTTTTAACTCATACAAATTCAAAGACACTATTTTTAACTCATGGCATGAACACTGAGTTGTGTCGATTATCTTGTTGAGAGGAAATTCAAGCCAACCATGAATCACATAACATGAATCGAAGATCAAATCTCCAAAATTAAAAAAATCATAGAGAATTTCAACAACCATTATTAAGCTTTTAAACTCATATTAACACCACATAATGCAGTACAACTCTCAACAAACTCGATCCAGACAAAAGTTTAACGATCAAAAACAAAAAATTTAGGAGCCAATTAAAAAGGTTGATACTTAGCCGGCTAGGCATTACCTTGTTGAGACTGGTCCTGTGTCGGTTTCTTTTTTATCTTCTTCGCCTTAACGGGGACGCCGACCTTGTTGGTGAAGTGCTCCGCGAGAACCGTCACGTCATCCTCTTCTTCGTCGCCGAGGAGAGCGAACGAGTTGACTACGTTAGTCATTGCGAGGAGAAAAACGGCATCAAACCCTAACCTATAAGGATTGCAGAGAATTATGATCCGTAGCTAGAAGGAAGGAAACCGAGAAGATTTGGAAAAAAGAGAAAATCTCCGCTATATATATAGGGGAACGCGTGGTTGAGATATCTTATGCGGCTAAGGGGAAAAAGAGAAAATCTCCGCTTTAGGTCAATTGAAGCTTAAAAAATTATATCATTTTACAAAATTCCAATTTGATACCTTGTAGATTATTTCTTACCAAATTACCAAACAACCAGTATAAGATATGACTAAGATATGTAAACATATCAAACAAAATACCAAATATAAAACTCGATATTTAATACCCATATTAATAGATCGGTTCGGCTAATGTGTGCCCATAGACACACAATAAAAATACTAATTTGAAAAATTATTTTAAAACTATTCCCTAAATTAGAATTAATGAACCCTTTTAAAATAAATCAAATTAACAAATAATTACTAAATTTACCTAAATTAGTATTACTATTGTGTGCCCATGGCAAACATTAGAAAAATCCATTATATCCGATATCTTTTATTATCAATATTAAATAAGGTGACACAACGTATCGATTTGGCCCGGCTCATACCATTATATATGAGTTCCTTTCTTCTTATTTCTCTCTATTCTCTCTAATTTAAAATACGTTATCAGCACGATTTGTTCTAATATTTCAACTCGCTCATTCCCGTCTCTCTATGCTTATAAATTTATTCAAATTCAGTATTATCCAAGCAATGGTTTTCAAATCATACGCCCGTACATCTCAATGATGAGCTTCACTCTCGTTCCCCATCTATGCATATATATATTTTGTTAATTTAACATATATATTAATCCGTTCGGTGATATATAGTAAACCCTAGTTTTTGCATAAAGTTTTTATTCTGATAGCATCCTACATATGTCCATATGTATGATTCATTTACAGCATATGATTTTCGTGTTTCATATGTGTTGGAACGAGTGTGTTAGTAATACAGACACTGTTTCCACGGGAACAGTGAACTGGGCAGCAGAAATAAACACAGTTATGCAGGTAACAGTTTGACACAATCTCTTTAGAGTGGAAACCTCGATCAACCAACTAGTTGAGCGAGTAAAACCACTACCTCCTTAGAGGATTTCAAATGACTTCTTATAATATTAATTCTTTCACGAGCTACAAAGGCAAGCAGGGACTCCAAGATAATCTAGTCTAATCTCTAGACCCTAGATCTATCAAACCCTAACTTCTCAGCCTAAGCACGTAAAGATAATAATCTAAGAAGACCTAAAAACCCTAGTAACAACTTACTTAACACCTTGACGAAGCTTCAATGGCGCTTGAATGCTCTGCTGCTCGATAGCAATGGAGATCGGTCGAGATCGGTCAATCGAAAACCTAAAGTGTACTCTTATTTATAGAAGAGACTTGGGTCTGATATAATATTATTTCCTTGCCACGAAATAATATTTTTCCACCCAAAATATCTTCTACAAACTGATTCGCAATATAATATTCCATGAGATCTTTCTGTAACCTAGAAATCTTATCCTTGCATCACAAGCTACTCTCAATTTGGTGAGATATGATTCCGATTTTATCTTTAGAGATTATCTTCTAATAACCAACTATTCCAGTTGTCAAATCTTCGAGAATCAAATCTTCCAAAGTTGAAAGGACGCACTTTCCTTATTTAGAATCTGTCCAAGCGTAGACGCTGCTGTTCCCTCAAGCGCAGACGTTGTTCCCTCACATCAGCGTCAACTCATTCCTGCATCCATACTTTTGTATTACCTGAAATTACTATGGAAACATACAACCCATCAAATCTCTTAGAGTTTGTCATTATCAAAACACAAGGGAACGATCGGTATTGTACCCATGGTAACAGTGTCTGTTCCCAAGGTACCAGTATCCAACAATTTCCCCCTTTTTGATGATGACAAACTAATACCACAAAATTGCCCTATCATCTATGAAGTTGATAAACAGACACACCATGTGTATGAAACAAACAAATATTCCCCCTTAATAGGACTTTACCATACGAACAACCAAGTGATGTTGTTCCCCCTCAACTTTTGAACCGTTCCCTAGAGAACCGTTTTCTGAACCTGTAAACAAGCGCATCTCTGCAATTTTCCATACTTCCCCCTTTTGGCATCATCAAATGATCAAAATACCATACTAATGGAACAATGCACAGAAATTAAACTCATCATCATAAAGTTGTCATTATAGCATTTTGGGCAAAGATTACATAACAATCACAGACACATAGCAAAGTAAGATCATAGGTAGTCACGGGAACAGTAGGCAAAACACCAAAAACATCAAAAGAAAACCTTTTAGTGGAGGAAATGACGGCTAAAGGGAGAAAGAGGGATCCATTCATGATTTTGAGTTAGAGATTCTTATTCTCACTATCTTTGATTTGCACCTCCAAAATCATATCCCACTTCATTTGGCTCTTTTCTCTTATTGTTCCCTTATCCCATTTAACTTCTTTGACCAAGAATCTTTAAATATCACTTTTCTTTCATTTTTCTTTCTTTTCTTTTCTTTTCTTTTCTTTGGCGCATGCTTAGCCACTCAACTTCTTTTACTCCACCTTCAAACCACATTCCCTTTTCTCTTTTGTTTTGAACTTTGAGAATCATTGTTCCCTTCCTCATCATCATGAATGGAATGAAAAGGCTGGTTTGGATAGCAAGGGTCAGAAAAAATAGCATATCCAAACAAACAAAACATGGTAAGGAACATTTAGTAGTCCAAGTAATTGAGTCCCGTTGGAGGGTAAACAAAAATCAAGCTCATAGGAAACGTTTACTTGGACTATGGCTTAGGACGGCTGTACGACCAATTATCATATCGGCTTATAATGAGGGATAACATGGATCAAGTTGGTCGTTTTGGGCTAAAAAGAAGTGCTTTTATGCTTATGCTACTGTTCCATGACATTTTTTTTTGAAATTACATGCATATAATCATGAAAGGATGTGCACTTCACCAAACATATCACCATAAGACATCATAATCAGAAAAGCAAGCAACTGAAATCATCGTTCCCTATATAGTTTTGATCATCTTAGCCAATCATTGAGGGAATAATGGACCGGGACTTGCAAGTTCAAGGTATTGTTCCTATGAGCATCCTCAAATGCCCGTAGGGTTTTCTGTCAAATGCTTTGGTAAGGATATCATCAACTTGGTTTTCAACCCAACAAAGAAACATCTAAAGACTCTCATGGATGCATGCAATTCTATGGAACAAAGAGCTAATCACAACAGAAATCAAGAATAAGATTAGAAATACTTACCTGGATTGTTCCTTCCGGGATTGTTCCATAGGTAACGACATAGGTTGTCGTTCCATCTTCTTTCCTTTGAATGCTTCATTCCACCTTATAGCCCTCAATTGTGGTGGTTTTCATTGCTTCTTGTTGCTAGTTCTTGACTTGAATTTTCATGACATCAATTGACTCTAATCCCGCCTCTTCCCCCCGAACGCATGGTTTCCCTCCAACATAGGTCACGAAGTCCTTTGTTGGAGTGGCACCAAGCGCTTCTTCGGGATTTGAAGTGGGATCAGTTAAAATGTCACAAACATTGTCAAGAACTTTTGTGGTATCAACAATATCATCATTGTTTCCCTGGTGCCGAAAGCATCCAATGGTTCACTGGTCTCATCATCATCATCTCAATATAATCCTCTGGATCCTTTTATTCTCCACAATATGCTCTCTTGAGAAAACATTTTTGTTGTTCCCCTGGGACCAGATCTATGCAACATTCATATGATTATAACCAAGATTATTGACCAACCTTGCCTTTCTTACCTTGATGTGATCATATAGTTTAGCTTTGCTTGTTCTTGTAATTGCTCCTTGTCGTTTTTCACCAAAGGAAATGCTTCCTCTAGTGTTTTTTATGAAGTGAGGATAGATTCTTGTTGTTTCTTGTCACGTGGTATGGAAACAAGTTCTCTACATACCACTTGTCGTTCCCCCTCACTTCATCCTGCAAAAGAGCAATTCAAGGCTTCACGACCCAAGCAAGCATTGCCTTTTTGGGTCGGTTAGGATAAAAATGTTTATGTTCCTGAGGACTAGCAACAAAGTATTCATTTAGATTAACATCATTGCTTCGACTTTGTTTTTCATGATTTTTCTTAACATTTCTTGAAACAAAGCTATTATCTTGAACAGGTGGAGAGTATGAGTTCTGTTTCTGCCGGTTACTGTTCCCTTCCCAGTGGTGACGATTATTTCTTTTCTTGTTTTGACTATTGTTACCATTCTGGTTGTAAGACTTGTTCCCTTGATTTTTCTGATAGTTTTGATAGATTTGGGCCTTCTTACACTTAGTGTGATCATGACCTTTCTTGCCACATTGCCTACAAAATTGATAGTACATGCCAAGATAGTACTTAGGGTGAGGTTTTTGAAGCCTTCTCTCCTTAACACGGTCAGCATTCAAGTATTTGGGTTCATTACCTAAAGATTGTTTTATAAAGATTTTATGAGCAATTTGACCAGTGTACCAATCCTTTTTCCTAGTGTTTCCACTCTCCAAAGTTTTTAGCCTTTGTTCTAGATGAGTATTCTTATCCCTAAGACTCTGAATCTCTCTATCCTTATTTTCTAGCATTTGAGGAATGGGAACATCAGGTGTAGGCTCATCATCTCCCGAGACATAACCTATTCCATGTCTAGAGGGACAAAACTTTGTTTTATTTTTCTCCTTTTCCTTTAAAAGTTTATCTCTTTCTCTCTCAACTTCCAGTAAATCAGATCTAAGAGAATTGTTAACCTCTCGGAGAGAGTCAATTTCTTCTCTCAAGGGACCACAAGTCTTACATGGAACAGTAACACCTTCATTTCTTTTTCAGATTATAACATTGTTCCTCAGCATTATTCAAGTCATCTTGTAAACCTAGATTTTCATCATACATTCTTTTCAGAAGTTTAATAAGATCAGATCTACTACTAGAATCAAGAGTATCAAGAAATTGTTCATGGTTTACCTCTTGGTCGACTGTCTTCATTTGGATGGTCATGGCACACATGTTTGAAGTTGTCCAAGACTCAGGTTCATCTTCAGAGTCGTTGTCCCATGCTGCAACACAAACCTCCTTTTTGTCTTTTTCAAAATCGTTACCTCGGGAACAATACTTAGCATAGTGCCCCTTCTCCTGACACTTGTAACATGTTATATCCTTGAAGTCTCCTCTATCTCTACTGTTCCCACAGTCACGACTGCCTCGAGCCTTTCCTTTGTTGTAGAGATTTCGCATGGCTCGAGTAATGATGGTTGTTTCTTCATCATTGTCATCTTCATACGCTTCCTTCTCAGCTTTGACATTATCATATGCCTTCTCAATCTTTAAAGCTATTCCCTTGCTTGAAGTATTGCCAGGTTCGGCATTGACATGATATTTCTCATAGTCTTTGATTTTCCCAAACACCTCATGCATAGTTGAGACCTTTGTTAAGGGATTTTCTTTGACCAAACCCCTGGTATAGGCATACTTGGGGTGAAGTCCATTGATGACCCTAAGAACTCTCTCTTCGTGGTCAATGATTTTTTCATCAACTCCTAGAGCATCCAGCCGGCTAACCAGTGTCTCAAACCTTGATTGATAGGCTGAGACGGTTTCATCTTCTTTCATTTCGAAGTTGAAGAAGTCTCGTTTGGCGTCATGAAGATGACTCTTGTGAAGATCCTCGCTTCCTACATGCATCTGCTCGATTGCAGCCCACATGTTCTTGGCATCTTTGACATTAACAACCTTCCGCATATCTTCACTTCCAAGGGCATTCATCAGATACATTCTTGCCTTGAAGTTCTTTTCCATCCCTTGGTATTCAGTGGGTCCCCAACCCTTCTTGATGTCTTTCTTAGCAGCGGGAACCTCATAGTCGCCATCTTCAATGGTACACCATGCCTGATAATCATTGCTTCGAATCCAGTAAGCGAACAGAATCTTCCAGTGTTGGTATTCTCCAGCCTTCAACAAGGGTGGTTTGTTGTTGGTGATACCAACTTCGTAGTGAGTGTTGGAACTCATCTTGTTAACCTGCAATGAACACACTGTCTAGAGCAAACCTGCTCTGATACCAATTGTTGGAACGAGTGTGTTAGTAATACAGACACTGTTCCCACGGGAATAGTGAACTGGACAACGGAAATAAACACAGTTATGCAGGTAACAGTTTGACACGATCTCTTTAGAGTGGAAACCTCGATCAACCAACTAGTTGAGCGAGTAAAACCACTACCTCCTTAGAGGATTTCAAATGACTTCTTATAATATTAATTCTTTCACGAGCTACAAAGGCAAGCAGGGACTCCAAGATAATCTAGTCTAATCTTTAGACCCTAGATCTATCAAACCCTAACTTCTCAGCCTAAGCACGTAAAGATAATAATCTAAGAAGACCTAAAAACCCTAGTAACAACTTACTTAACACCTTGATGAAGCTTCAATGGCGCTTGAATGCTCTGCTGCTCGATAGCAATGGAGATCGGTCGAGATCGGTCAATCGAAAACCTAAAGTGTACTCTTATTTATAGAAGAGACTTGGGTCTGATATAATATTATTTCCTTGCCACGAAATAATATTTTTTCACCCAAAATATCTTCTACAAACTGATTCGCAATATAATATTCCATGAGATCTTTCCTTAACCTAGAAATCTTATCCTTGCATCACAAGCTACTCTCAATTTGGTGAGATATGATTCCGATTTTATCTTTAGAGATTATCTTCTAATAACCAACTATTCCAGTTGTCAAATCTTCGAGAATCAAATCTTCCAAAGTTGAAAGGACGCACTTTCCTTATTTAGAATCTGTCCAAGCGTAGACGCTGCTGTTCCCTCAAGCGCAAACGCTGTTCCCTCACATCAGCGTCAACTCATTCTTGCATCCATACTTTTGTATTACCTGAAATTACTATGGAAACATACAACCCATCAAATCTCTTAGAGTTTGTCATTATCAAAACACAAGGGAACGATCGGTATTGTACCCATGGTAACAGTGTCTGTTCCCAAGGTACCAGTATCCAACAATATGCATATATATTCCATTCCATATACATATATGTATAAAGTCTATATAAGCATTAATTATGTGCATAAATTACATATATGCATGATGCAGGGTAAATTATATACATGACAACTTACTTCGTTTATATATCATATAAAGCAACTGTTTGTTATTGCGATTCTTCCCGTGTTTATATTATATATTGGGGAGAATTATTATTGCAGGATTCAATCGTCTTTACATTAGCTCCATGTTTACACGTTTTTTCCAATGACATAACCTTTGTTATTGTGTGATCTTTTTTCTCATGTTTATCATAACTATAACCTAAAGCGGATGTTAAAAAAATTATTAAACGACACATGTTGCTTTTAGATTGGACCACACCACCCCTTTTATTTTAATTTTTTTTTTAATTTTTGGATATGATAAATTCCTATTCATGTTTTTAGAATATATGATAGAAAATCTCATTATTAAACAATCTTTTATTTTTGGATATGATAGATAGGAAGATCATTATGATATTTATCATACAAATTCTATAATATTTATTTTATTTTTAGATAGAATTATTTTCAATTATTTGTTACCTTATATGAAAAGATCTTGATTAGTTATATGATAATTGTCTTATCTTTTTACGCAGATCATAACAAAAATTTATAATTAATCATTTACATAATTATTTTTCTCGGATAATAAATATATTTGAAAATCTTTTATTATTAATCTTTTATTTAAGAAAAAATCCGTACAAGGTACGAGCATACATACTAGTATACATAATAACACACTTTGAATCTCTATCATTAATATTGCATGTTCAATCGTTTTATATTTCGGATGAAAACCGTGCATATGATATATCCCTCTAAAGAGGACATATATATTCATAGTAATTTGTCCCTGAAGCGACAAACTAAAATCATATATTGTATGTATATCCCTTGAAGTGGATGTATTTATAAACAAATTTGTCCTTGTTGAGACAAATTATATGAACATATAGAGATAATAGTATCCCTGAAGCGATACTTTTTCATAATCCTCATTCTTTGAAGTGAATGAAATATCAATATATAATCCCTGAAGAGATTGGAACATTATTGTATATCCTTGAAGTGATACTTATTTACTCCTAAAGAGTTGAATTTACACATAATATTATCCCTGAAGTGATAATAATTTCCGCCTAAAGAGTTGAATTTACAAATAATATTATCCCTGAAGTGATAATTATTTTCTCCTGAAGAATTGAATTTACAAATAATATTATTCCTGAAGTGATAATTATTTCCTCCTGAAGAGTTGAATTTACAAATAATTTTATCCCTGAAGCGATAATTATTTGCTTCTGAAGAGTTGAATTTATAGATAAAAGTATCCTGAAGCGATAATTATTTCTTCTTGAAGATTTGATTAAATGTACAAACAAGATTGTCCCTTAAGTGATAATCCTTATTCCTTGAAGTGAATGAAACAATCTATTCTATCCTTGGAGTGATAATTCTTATTCCCTGAAGTGAATGAAATAATTTTTCTATTTATATACTTGGAGTGATAATTTCCATCCCCCGAAGTGGATGAAACAAATCAAATAATCCCCAGAAGTGGATGAACATAATAAAAGTTCCTACTCCTTGGAGTGAGTGGTGATACTAAAGTCGTCTCTTGAAGTAAATGCATGATTCATGTGCAAATTGAAAAAGAAAAATATCATCTCCAAAAGTAGACGATAAGGTTCATATGACAATATTATCTCTTGAAGTAGATAATAAAATATCCACACCTATCACATCCTGAAGTATGTGACTAAAATGTCTCATTGAAATCACGTCTGTAATACCCGGTTTCGTTTTAGGTCGGGAAACAAGTTTCTTGAGGTACGAATATCAAAATCTTGACCTGTAGTATTTTTCCGGTAAAATATATTAACTCGTTATAATCCTTGAAATTGACCTTGTCCTAATACATTATATATATATAATTAATTCATATAGGGCGGAACTACATGGTTAAAAAAAACTAAATTGATTAGTTATATAGATACCCACAATTAATTAATAATATCTTTAATCTTAAAACTTATCTTGAAGCCTAACCCTACCCTTTTTAAACCCAAGCCAATAAAGTCATTCAACCCTTTTCGGATTTATTGGGAACGAACGCCTCCAAGCCATATCGCCACATTCGTTGCCTTCCTTCTCCAGAACCACGACGATATCGTTCGACCGCGCCGGGGACAACAAGCATCGAGCAGAGAAGGACGTCGCAGTTTTGCCGATTTCAATCACGAGCCTGATCTTAGAACGTCATTTATGTCCGGCGTGTGTGACGGCCTGATCGCATCGACAAACGAATACCCGTTCCGGTCGGCATCACCTGTAAGTCCGTCGCTTTACCGTCGTTTTTTTAGCCATGTTCTGCCCTACTTCTTTTCTTTCCTTGTTGCGGGTTTGGTGTGGGGATCGGGGAATTAGGCGCCGTTGAGGTGTGGTTATTGCCGACGAGGCTAGTGCAGCGAGGTAGAGGAACGAAAGGCCTCTGGAGATGAAATTGATGAGCCTAAGTTAATTGGTTCGATTGGGGCTGCCACTAACTAGTGACTAGTCTCAAATTGATTTAATTAGTTTAAGTCGACTAGCTTTGTGCGATGGAAGAGGTTGTCAGACGTTGAGTAGACGGTTTTGGTTTGGGGGTGTGGACTAGTTAATATGTTTTAATTAGACTTTGTTTTTAATCATGTGTTTTGATGGGTGGTGTGGGTTAATGGTGGATGTTGTGCAGGAGATAAAATAGGAATTGGTTAGTTAGTATTAGTTAATTAATAGAAGTACGTACATGGGTTAATTAGATTTTTGTAATTTGGTGGATCTGAGTTGGAAGTTGTAAAGAAGTTGCTCATGGGCGGGATGTTCGTATTTTGTTTTGTCCTATTAAGGGCTCGCTCAGTGATCAGACATGTTAATTAATCGTGTTAGCTAGTGTAAGCTAAATATTGTTAACTTAGTAGCTGTATAGTTTCGTGTTCTAAAGGCCATAAATTTACATGTATATATAGAGGGTATTTGTAATAGGCGGTCCTCGTTTAACAAATTTAGGTACCGTTTGGGGATTTCTCAAGTATAGTTAATTAGTGTATGATTAACGGATAGTGAGTTGGGCTTAGAAAATTAGAATTTTTTTATAAGAATCGTTAAGTGAGGTGTGGGTCGTACCTAATCCAATATGTCTTATTAATATCTCTGTTAGGGAATCACTTTTGCTCACACTCTTAGTTTTTCGTCTTCGTCAAAGGATCCTTCGTTTGAGGTAAGTCGTTTTTCGACTTGCTCGGTTCTTCTCTACCTTTTTAGATTGTGTATCGATATTGTAGGGCGGGTTTTGGGAACTAGTCCCGAATGCCTTTATAAACTGTTTTGAACTTCTCGTATTGTTGTGTGTGTAAAATGGTTTGAACGTGTTTTATCGGAAGGATATTTTTAGAACGTTTTCTCTGTGTTGGTACCGTTTCCGACACGGCCCATCGTAGCTGGTGTTGAGGAAGAGTTGGCTACGTTGACTGGTGTGATTGGGAAATCGTGCCCCTTCAAAATGAAAATTATTATCTGTGTGTTTTTGACAAGTGCTCCAGTGGAGGCTTAGTCAGGGGTTAGAAGGGAGATTTTGAAGTGGAGTGAGAGGGCCTGCCTCTGCACTCGGCGCGATGATGAGCGCCTTGGAAGTCGGATTGTGGAAAAAGAAGGAATTGCATTGTATGAGATTATGAATGTGAAAGCGTATGTGACTTTGTGTGACTGATATAACTAATTTAGGTATTGGCCTTTAGAGTTATGATTGCGATTGTGGATTAGTATGCTGACTCTAGAAATGATTTCAAAGCGTTCTACAATTTCCGTATTCTCTCTAGCTAGGTAGATTAGACGCTGACCCTTCGGGGAATATTTTTCAGTTCCAAGTATGAACCAGGGAGCCGTGCAGGAACCGAGACCAGATGGCGGGCCGGAGCGGTAAAGAGCGCGTGTCATAGTGGGATTGGTTTTACACTAGTTCATTTATGATAGTTAGGTCGTTGATTTTATTATTGATAAGATGAAATTAGCAGTATGTTTTATTTATTATTTTGGTTGATTAGTTCAGTATTAGTAAGAGCTGTGTCGTATTGGAATATTTATATTTTTCGGGAGTTCATGCATAACTACGTTTTCTAAGTTTTACGAAATAAAAGGTTGGATGTTTTATTTTGTTGTCTCGTCGTGCCCGCGTTGAAAGATCCTACAGTGTAGTTGTCAACCTAATTAATAGTACCTTGTAAGGTCAATTTCTTAGTAGCGTCTCGTCGGAAGTCGGGGTGTTACAACGTCCTGAATTATATGATTGATGAAAAAGAAAAATATCATCTTCAAAAGTAGACGATAAGGTTTATATGACAATATTATCTCTTGAAGTAGATAATAAAATATCCACATGGATATCACATCCTGAAGTATGTGACTAGAAGGTCTCATTGAAATCATGTCGTGAATTATATGATTGAAAGATCTTATGAATAATCACACCCTGAAGTATGTGATGGAAGAAGTCTAGAAGACTTCGTATTCAATCTCTTGTCAACAGAAGTTGACAATATTTTATGATATTTTATTTTTTTATTTTTATTTTTCAATTTAATTATTTATGTTATTGCTTGTATATATTTTTATTTGTTCTTAAAGTTAAAACTTATCATCTCCTGAAGTAGATGCTAGTATGTCCAGTAGAGACAATTTGAAATCATCCCCGAAGAGATGAAATAATAAATCTCGTTACTCCCTGAAGTGAGTAATGATAGAAAATATCACTTTCTGAAGAAGGTGATAAAATTTATGTGACAATGATCATCTCCTGAAGTAGATACTTTTATACATAAGAGTATTATCCCTAGAAGTGGATTTACATACATAATTACTTCTTGTAGTATGATGAGAAGAATTCATTAGTGGAACTATATGAACATATCATCTCCCGAAATGGATGATAAATGGTTCGAGAAATAAAATTACATTGTCACTTGAAGTTGACAAATGAGATGTTTGAGAGATTCATGAAGCACTTGAAGTTCCAACAGACACGTGCTAAGTTATAATGAACGTATAATATCATCAACTCCATTTGAGATTGAAGAATCTAATTTTGATAATTAGAGATCATTAAAACTCTTGGGGAGTTAAGCGATCACATACCAAATCATGTACTCCAGAAGTAGTATAGGAAATATGACATGTACTCTAGAAGTAGTAAAAGAAATGTGGGTCTATACAATATTCAGAACTATGTCCAAATGACCACCTAACTAGAATGAACTAGAAGTTCAAGGTCATGTTTGACCAACCTCTTGCATGCCGGAAGCATGCCTTCTCTAGAAGAGGGTGTGAAAGAGGTTACGGTATATTATGCATGAGGCCGTTAGTCATGGTTATGACTTATAGCTAGAACGTCGTGGGTTAATTTGATGTCCAGAAGAACATCTAAGATAAGGGATATCCCATAAGTGATGTAATTGATCATTAGTCTTGTACCAGTTGTACAAAAACCACACACACCTTAGAGGAATAAGTGTGGAGACCGGTCTAGTATAAATTAAAGTTCTGAATGCGTCTATTTTGAGACATCTAATTTTGATATGAAGATAACAGTTTATCTGATATGAGTTGATGAACTCCCAAATTTATGTATGGATCACCGACATTTTCAAGGGTGTCACACCACACAGTATTTGAAAACCAGAAGTTTTCACAAGTCATGTGCAAATTTTGGTGTGAAGATTATGATGACTCTAGAAGATTATATCCCATTGAATAATGTACTCTCACTAACTAGAAGTTAGTTGAGGATAAGATATTTTGTGGCATGATTAACTTAGTCACTCAAGTGAAATAATAATGCGCATGATCAGTATATGACCGAAAGATCTTGAGACTTGAAGTCTCTTCCTAAGAGTGACCTTGAAAGGCTTGTGCTCTTGGTAAACTAGTAGCAAGGCCGGTATAAGTCAAGCAAATTTAAAGTCTCATATGCTCCTTGGCAGAATTCAAGTGATATAAGAGGACTAACTAAATCGCCATGTGAACCATTGTGGATTATCATAATATTGAATGCCTCAACCGATTGGTTCCAAGGAATATGGAGGAGAATGGAATAAATCAATATGTGTAGTGATTGAGCATTGGATAGCTCTCACACATATTCACAAAACGACCCAGGAAGAGTCGTCAATAATGCGGTCTTAATTGATAGCCAAGCAAGTGCTATACATGGAATACGCGACTTGGAAGAGTCATGGTTAAATAGGATCATGAATATGAATATCGATTATTTAATTCGACAAGACCGACCGCTTATAGCAAATTCTCCTAATGGAAATGCTATATATGTCCTCCACCCCAGATAATTTTTAAGTAATGCCACACAAAGAAAGTTGGGGTAATACGAGGGGTCTGGGTCCTTATCGTTTATAAAATAACTAGAGCTTATAAGCGGTGATCAATATATTGCTCGGTATTAAACGTATCACTTTGGAGAGGTGAAAAATCCCAACTTTAGAGGGAGAATAAAGTGAGACTAGAAATTAAGAAACTACATGGGATGCAATGTAATTTAAAGTTGGAGAAAGTTAAACCAGAAGTTTAGCAAACTGTATAACTAAATCAAAAAGTTTAGTGATTAAGTCACAAATACCAACTTAGAATGCACTGGCTCATTTTGGAGATTCCAGAAGTAACTCCAAACAACCACATATCAAATGATTTGGAGGCACGTTGGCAGTGTAAGAGATATGTAGGCTCTAAGGATGCAATTCCTCTGAAGAGGAAAGAGTTGGTAACATCTCAAAAGGATGTTGATATGTTGGCTGAAAATAAACATGAATATAGGATTCCTGAAGAAGTTCTATCCAAAGACTCTGAAAGCAAAGAGAATGACATTGAAGACAATATTGAAATGTCAATTAATTATTTCATGGAAGGTAATGACAATGATTCCCAAACCATGGAAGAATGTCGACATCGAGATGATTGGGAAAGTTAGAAAAAGCTATACAAACAAGGTTGGGTTCATTAATCAAACAATGTGTTTTGGGTCTGAAGTTCCAACACCAGAAAGTGAAAAACTAGTCTGTTATAACTAGTTGCACAAGGGTTCTCACAAAAACCTGGAGTGGATTACATGGAAACGTATTCACCAGTAGTGAATGCAACAACACTCAGGTTCCTTGTTGCTTTAGCCAACACAACTCATGGATGGGGTAACGACATAGCTATACGAGTCATTAGACACCGACATATACATGAAAATCCCAAAAGGATTAAAAATGCTTGAAGCATTCAAGCCACATCACATGTATTCCATTAAGCTTAAAAGGTCGCTTTATGGATTGAAACAATCAGGGAGAATGTGGTACAATTGCCTTAGTGATTATCTACTAAGGCAAGGGTTTGTAAATGATCAAATATTGGCAAGCTACATTAACCATTCTTATCTCATCATCCAAGAGGCCATTAGATAAGTATAAAATCAAGTCTTGATAAATGTAGCCATGGGAAGGACAGCTGTCTATCAACCTCTTGAATCTCTCATAATACTCATACAAGGTCTCATTAGCTTCTTGTTCGATATTGCTAATCCTCTTCTTCGTATCATTGAGCCTTGTACCAGGGAAGTATTTTTCTAGAAAAGCTTGCTTCATTTTCGCCCATGTATCGACATTTCCCGAAGCCAACTAGTAAAACCAATCTTTAGCCTGATCCTTGTGAGAGAAAGGAAAGGCTCTCAGCGCGATTTGGTCATGAGTCACATCAGCGGGTTTCATGCTTGAGCACACAACATGAAATTCAGAAAGATGCTTGTTGGGATCTTCACCAATATACCCATGGAATGAAGGCAAGAGGTGAATCAACCCAGATTTCAACTTAAACTTGACTCCTTCAGCCAGAGCAAGAAATTGCACCGCCAACGGTTGTTGTGCCAAATTTGGTGCAGTCAATTGTCTCAACGTTTGGTCACCCATCTCAGCATATTCAACTGGTTCAGATTCAGTCTCTGATTCAGATCAGATTCAAATTCTTCAAGAAAGAACGGTAGAGCCCGAAAGTGATCCCGAATTTCCTTCCTTAGCTTGAAGAGTGTCTTGTCAATATCTGGATCAAAAAGCAGGGGAGATAAGTTAGTAGCATGGGTATGAACCATATAACAGGTTCACACCCAAAACAACACAGAAGTAAAGACACAAATAGCGTTGAGTCCCTGACAACGACGCCAAATTGATGAGGTATTTTCAGTGGTCGTTAATACCTGTCAAATAAACCTTAGCTTTACCAACTCAGTAGAGCGACAAGGATCCTAGGAGGACTTGTGTATTTGTGTTATTACTTGTATGCCAAGTAACCAAAGGTTTTTTTTTAGAATGATTATCTAAACTACTATGCAAGAATAAAAGTAAATATGAATGCAAATATGATTTAAATATATGAAGGACAAACGTCTTCAACTAGTTAAATCCATTATGACATTGCTTTGTTGATCATCGACTCTCTTGATTCTCTTCTCACTTGAATAATCTATTGTGGATTATGATCCTACTAAGGATTAAACCCCAAACTTCAGATTTAGTTGATAGAACTACCAGTCTAACAACCCTAATTATTTAACAACCTAGAAGACCTTCTAGATTCAATTAAACAACATCATAACGATTCAAGTTATCAATAGAAACAAACACTTAGAGCAACCAGACATCTAAGTGACTTGTGAATTCATTCCCTTCTTTAATCAAATAGTCCATCCGGTACTAAATTGATTAAAGTATACTCTTGATCAAATTAACTCCGAGCGGTAATTAATCAGATTCAGTTACAATTAGAAATTCAATTAGGTAGCTGATCTAACAAAACCCTAGTTTAGATTCAATTAAGCACATGGAACAAATTCTATTCAGGTTGGTTGAGAATCAATCCAACCTCACAACTATATGCAAATCATGACTTCAATAATTAGCCAAACACAAAAGATTTAGCAATGCATAATTAAATTGAAAACAAACTTACAAGAGTTTCAAAGTTGCTCTCTTGAGAGAAAAACCAAGCCTCCAAAAGTTTGATAAAAGTTATCATAAAAATAAACTAACAAAGGCTTATATATGTCTTCTAAAAACAATCCTCAAACCCTCCAATTAACCATAATTTCGGACAAGATATAATCTAAGCCCAACAGCAAAGCCCAAATCTCGGCCCAACATATGCCCGTGTGAAACTCCAGAAAGCGCGGGTTAGCCTCCATATTGCGCTGTCGCAGAATTGGCAAGTCGCATAATCTGCTTTCAGTTTGAATTGCTCGGTTTGCATTGCTCGGGTTGCAACCGACGTAATTTGGCTTTTGTCTTGGCTCTTTTCTTCTACTATCCAATGCTTCTTTGTAACTTCTCCTAGCTTCCTTCAACTCGTATACCCCCGCCATGGTCATTTAAAACTCGCCCCTGTGTTGCTCATAAACCTAAAAACCTGCAAAACCGAGCAAACAAGCGCAATCTAACCGACAACACAAAAACCTAAAAACTCGATAAAAACCAACATAAAAACTAGCTAAAACATAAATAAAACATGCATCTAAACTACTCCTATTGATGAAACCCGAAATGACGACTAGCTAAAAGACAAGGAACGAGGTTATTATTTTTGATAGTGCAAACACTTGCTTCTTATTTATATCTCTCTTACACCGAGGTTACAAGCCAACGAGGCTTAACAAGCAATTAAGAATTACAGCTTGGACCTCCTACAGGTTATCGAGATCTCGAGCCGACAATATTCGAGATCTCCTACTTTGCTAAATGATTCTACCACCTAAGTGTTGCGAGATTGATCTTGAGGCGAGGTGGACTTGAGAACGTGGTGTTGAGTCTTGCGAGATTGTGTAGCGAGGTCTTTAGTGCAGGCGGGATCTTTGAGCGACTTGAAGTCTTTTTGTGGACTCTTCTTATCTGTAGCAAGGTCTTTTAAGAATGCTTCTATCACGTCGATCTTTAACGACCAAGACAGTTCTTGAGTTAAGATGTTTTTCGACCCCTTCTTCTTACGAGGTCCTTCTCTATTTATAGGGGATTGGGGAGTCGAGTTTTAGTAAAGGTTCGATGTGGGACGCCCGAGATTTGGGACTTCTGATTGGTCCGAAAGTGAGGCAGTTGGTGATTCGTTTGGGGAAGCGACATCAATGAGTGGTCCGTGTGGGCGGGTGTCAGTGGAGTCGGTAACGAGGTTTAGATCTCGTTCTGAGGTCTAGGGTAGAGTCGGTTACGGGATCTAGGACCTCACGGGGGCAGAAACTTTGTTTTAAATAAAGGAGGGATACGGAAGTGGGGTCCGGAATCATCCGTTCGTTTCCTATACCCCGGGCCCGCTTCTTGCTTTTATTATTTTGGGCATCATCACCTATATGCAAGCTATCAAATTCTATAACTTGAAAAATCACAAATTCACACACAATTACACAAACTACTTCTAAAAAATGGGGATTTCGATTTACCAAACCTGCTCCTAGAGTCCCAAGCACTGTAGAACATTGGAATTGAAAATCTAGTCCAAACCGCTCGGAGCTCTGCGCTCATGCCACATTTGTGGCTACACTTGTGACACCCTTATACCCTATGACGTATACTTTGTAAAACTTATCTATTATATAAACAGATAAGAGACATATATTAACTATCCATGTAAGCATATAGTAGACATTAACAACCATAAAAGGTTGCACACATACACTTATGCACTCATTTCTTTTGGGCATCATCACCTATATGCAAGCTATCAAATTCTATAACTTGAAAAATCACAAATTCACACACAATTACACAAACTACTTCTAAAAAATGGGGATTTCGATTTACCAAACCTGCTCCTAGAGTCCCAAGCACTGTAGAACATTGGAATTGAAAATCTAGTCCAAACCGCTCGGAGCTCTGCGCTCATGCCACATTTGTGGCTACACTTGTGACACCCTTATACCCTATGACGTATACTTTGTAAAACTTATCTACTATATAAACAGATAAGAGACATATATTAACTATCCATGTAAGCATATAGTAGACATTAACAACCATAAAAGGTTGCACACATACACTTATGCACTCATTTCTTATACTAATACATCTATTACTCTAACTTTATTATAACCCATATGTCTATGATGAAAAATGAGGAGGAGAAGGTTGCATAGAGCTTCAGCCGGTCGACCTGTATGAATGTTACCTCTAACTGAGACACACGTCAGTAAGAACTAGCTGAACCTGAAAAATTATTTTGCGATTTACGTGAGTCGCATACTAAGTGAATATAAATCATCATCAATTATTTCACTCAAAACCAAGCAATTAGTCAATATATAGATATTCGTACATATTATATATGTCATATATGAATTTACTATGCAAATGCAAGTGCGGATGTATCCGATTCATTATTCTGTAAACTGTTCAAGCCTAAATCTGCCCCAGGTTTCCATTACCAACTCTTTTCCATTACCAACTTTTCCTTTCTTTTGTTTTTTTTTCATATACCAACTTTTTTTTTCTTTTCCATTACCGACTTAGGCATCTTAGGCCTCTTTTGTTCATATACCATCTCTTAGGCATCTTAGGCCTCATGTACGACCCGTATGTCTCTTTTGTATACAAATTCAGGGCAAGACAGTCACAGGTCCTTTTAATCTCATTGCAATATGCTATGCAATCAAATGCATCATGTATTCATATATCATATGACATCTGTTAACAAACTTTCTATGCAAACAACTCTGGAAATGTCAGAGCTATCATACATATCCATATAACTCATATAGCACACATATTGATGCGACCCTAGGGTCACAATGGGCGGATCTAGGTTCGAAACATTCGGATCTTCTCCGATAAATAGTAACCGGATAGATTTGAGGCCGAAGTCTAGACTTTGAGATGAGAGGTGAAGTGAAAGGATTGAGAAGGGGGCCTAGTTTGATGTAGACCATGATAATATGGGGTCGGGAAAAGAATAGGGTGACGCCCGAGCCAAATGGGAGGAGGAACTCGACTCAAAGCTCTGGCTGAACTCATATTGGACGTGAGAATTACAATGGGGTGTGGCTCCTTTATATAGAGGAGAACCACGAAACCCTAGTCTAGCAAGGGAGAGGCGCCTAGGGTTTGTATGCAAACAAAGCCCAACGACTCCTGGCCCAATAAGACAACATATTAATAATGGAAACTAGCTATAAAGGGAAATAACAAGGCTAGCCCATACTATAAGAATGGACACACGCCTAAAAGGGAAATGACGGAAATATAAATGACAGAAATATAAATAATAACATAAATGAGACTAAGTCCTCATCCGAGGAGGTCTCCAAGGTCTAGGCCGTCTCGGGTCTGTCGGAGCTGGGTCCGAGCTAGGGCAGAGTCGCATCACATATCCATAAAGCACATATATCCATATATATACCACATATAGCACATATATCCACATATTCATATTTCACATATAGCACATAGGGTTGAATCTCCGGGCTATACTCACCTGTTCAAGACAGATACTATATCTCTTCCTTTTCTCTTTGACCACGATCTATGACTTGTGCTCCTATATACAACCCAATGCAATAAAAAGTCTATTTACTCTTACAAACTTGAACCCCAATGCAATGAAATGCCAGAATGCATTATAACTTCTTGTGCATAATTCCAAATCCTGTAAAACTTGACTACGATAAACTATATATACAGAAGAACATTTTTCTAGTTCAAACCTTTCTATAAAACTTGATCAAAGGACTCCCTAATATCCTTACAAAACGAAACCCTAAAAATACTCTGAAATATTTTACCGAATATAAATCCGATATCGAAAACACCCTCTGAGAACTATAAATCTACCGATTTTCAAATCAAAACCAACTGTAGATCTAAATTTGGAAAAATTAGAAAAATCCAGATAAACCATTAACTAATTAAAAACTTACCAAATCACGCTTGTACTTCAAGATTAAAACCCGAAAAAAGAGATCTTGTACCAGATCCATTAACAAAATTAAAACCAACAAACTTCTTCTTTTTTTCCATATCTTCTCTCGACCCTCTACTTTGTATTTTGTTTTTTTTCTCCATATTGCAAAATGAAAGAACATGGATAATATTTATCCATTGAAGGAAGTCGGCAAGATTGGAAAATCGGCTAAAACTTTTGCAAAATCTTATGTTCCACCCTCAAATCTCCTTTATTACAAACTTTACCCTAAAATAATTAATAATTAATTTTTAGTTAAAAACTTTTTAAAATATAATAAAAATTAATTAGAGAATAAATATTACTTTTAAAAACTCACTATATATCATGCCAATATGCTATGCATATGCTCTTAATCTTATATGAACGCCGAATGACGTATGCACTTTGGTCGAGGAAGTTACAACACAGTTTCCGACCGTCGATTGACGGCTTGTCGCTCATGCGTCGTTAGGTAGAGTAGTTAGCCTTGTTTGGTTGTTCCTGACTTGCTTTGTTGGTTGGTGCAGTGAGTGTCATAAGCTCGAAACTACCGCTTTGTGGATGGCCAATCGAATAAGTGAAATTTTGTAAACCTTATCCCAAATTTCGGAAGAGAATTAAAAAACGATGTTCTTCCAAATACATAATTAAACGACGCCATTTTGTTAAATGACCCTACTTTTAAAAAAAAAGAACAAAAATTAGCACCAGAACTATATGGAAACAACACTGTTTCATTTAAATGTAAAATGGGTCTTCTTCAAATCAATAGAATTCTCCATTGACGCTTTAGAGCTGCTGAGTAGTTAGCAACGTGCAACCAACTTTCGGCGCCCTTCCCCAATTCTACCCCTCCTTTAATACTTCTTCACCTTCTACTTTTGTCCCCCTCCGGGCTGCATATGTGGGAAAAATTATTGTTTTTTAATCTTCTGAACTATTAAGGTGATGTTCGCCGCTTCTCCGACATGATGTAAGGGTGGCCGCCCCCCCCCCCCCAAAAAAAAAAAAAAACCTAGCTGTGACACCCTTATACCCTATGACGTATACTTTGTAAAACTTATCTATTATATAAACAGATAAGAGACATATATTAACTATCCATGTAAGCATATAGCAGACATTAACAACCATAAAAGGTTGCACACATACACTTATGTACTCACTTCTTATATTAATACATCTATTACTCTAACTTTATTATAACCCATATGTCTATGATGAAAAATGAGGAGGAGAAGGTTTTTGCATAGAGCTTCAGCCGGTCGACCTGTATGAATGTTACCTATAACTGAGACACACGTCAGTAAGAACTAGCTGAACCTGAAAAATTATTTTGCGATTTACGTGAGTCGCATACTCAGTGAATATAAACCATCATCAATTATTTCACTCAAAACCAAGCAATTAGTCAATATATAGATATTCATACATATTATATATGTCATATATGAATTTACTATGCAAATGCAAGTGCGGATGTATACGATTCATTATTTTGTGAACTGTTCAAGCCTAAATCTGCCCTGGGTTTCCATTACCAACTCTTTTCCATTACCAACTTTTCCTTTCTTTTTTTTTTTCATATAGCAACTTTTTTTCTTTTCCATTACCGACTTAGGTATCTTAGGCCTCATTTGCTCATATACCATCTCTTAGGCATCTTAAGCCTCATGTACGACCCGTAGGTCTCTTTTGTATACAAATTCAGGGCAAGACAGTCACAGGTCCTTTTAATCTCATTGCAATATGCTATGCAATCAAATGCATCATGTATTCATATATCATATGCCATCTATTAACAAACTTTCTATGCAAACAACTCTGGAAATTTCAGAGTTATCATACATATCCATATAACTCATATAGCACACATATCCATAAAGCACATATATCCATATATATATACCACATACAACACATATATCCACGTATTCATATTTCACATATAGCACATAGGGTTGAATCTCCGGTCTATACTCACATGTTCAAGACAGATACTATATCTATTCCTTTTCTCTTTGACCACGATCTATGACTTGTGCTCCTATATATAACCCAATGCAATAAAAAGTCTATTTACTCTTACAAACTTGAACCCCAATGCAATGAAATGCCAGAATGCATTATAACTTCTTGTGCATAATTCCAAATCTTGTAAAACTTGTCAACGATATACTATATATACAGAAGAACATTTTTCTATTTCAAACCTTTCTATAAAACTTAATCAAAGGGCTCCCTAATATCCTTACAAAACGAAACCCTAAAAATACTCTGAAATCTTTTACCGAATTTAAATCTGATATCGAAAACACCCTCTGAGAACTATAAATCTACCGATTTTCAAAATCAAAACCAACTGTAGATCTAAATCTGGAAAAAATAGAAAAATTCAGATAGACCATTAACTAATTAAAAACTTACCAAATCACGCTTGTACTTCAAGATTAAAACCCGATAGAAGAGATCTTGTACCAGATCCAGTAACAAAAATTAAAACCAAAAAACTTTTTTTTTTCCGTATCTTCTCTCGACCCTCTTCTTTGTATTTTTTTTTGCTCCATATTGCAAAATGAAAGAACATGGATAATATTTATCCATTCAAGGAAGTCGGCAAGATTGGAAAGTCGGCTAAAACTTTTGCAAAATCCTATTTTCCACCCTCAAATCTCCTTTACTACAAACTTTACCCTAAAATAATAAATAATTAACTTTTAGTTAAAAACTTTTTAAAATATAATAAACTTAATTAGAAAATAAATATTACTTTTAAAAACTCACTATATATCATGCCAATATGCTATGCATATGCTCTTAATCTCATATGAACGCCGAATAACGTATGCACTTTGGTCAGGGATGTTACAACACTGTTCGCTCGAGTTCCCGACCGCCGATTGCCGGCTTGTCGGTCATGCGTCGTTAGGTTGAGTAGTTGGCCTTGTTTGGTTGTTCTTGACTTGCTTTGTTGGTTGGTTCAGTGAGTGTCATAAGCTCGAAACTACCGCTTTGTGGATGAGCAATCGAACAAGTGAAATTTTGTAAACCTTATCCCAAATTTCGGAAGAGAATTAAAAAACGATGTTGTTCCATATACATAATTAAACGACGCCATTTTGTTAAATGACCCTGCTTTAAAAAAAGAACAAAAATTAGCACCATAACTATATGGAAACAACACTGTTTCATTTAAATGTAAAATGGGTCTTCTTCAAATCAATAGAATTCTCCATTGACGCTTTAGAGCTGCTGAGTAGTGAGCAACGTGCAACCAACTTTCGGCGCCCTTCCCCAATTCTACCCCTCCTTTAATACTTCTTCACCTTCTGCTTTCTTCCCCCTCCGGGCTGCATATGTGGGCAAAATTATTGTTTTTTAATCTTCCGAACTATTAAGGTGATGTTCACTGCTTCTCCGACATGATGTGGGGGTGCCCCCCCCCCCCCCCAATCCGCCCTTGCTATGTATACATAGATTATAAAATATCTACATTGATGTATATTTTTATGCACATTTAGGAAAAGAATAATGTAAAAAAGGTGCATATTTTTATATTAAACGTACATAATTTTTTTTAAATTGCATAATTTGTTATCTATTGTGCAATTCTATTCTACATTTACATGCATTTTATGGTATTGATTTAAATGAAAATAGCCTTTATCATAAAAAGTAGAAATTGAATACGGGTCATCCGAATAAAAATAATATAAAATATAAAAAATTATTTTAAAATATAAAAATAATATAATATAAAATATAAAACTAAAAATTATTTTTTTTAAAAATTTATTTTGAAAAAATTATAAAATCTCTAAATTGTTAAGGTAATAATATGTGAACATGTTTTATAATAGTTTGACAATATGCATAAAATCTGTGAACACAATGTAAAAAGTCAAATGTCGTGATTTTGACAAAAAAACAAGCGAAAATAAAAAAAATATTTCTTGTCAAAATTACTATTTTTAGTCTTATCTTTTTTACTCTTAGTGATCCATTTCTAAAATTCAAGGGTCCTCATTTGTTTGATTGTTTCTAGTTTTTATGATAATCCTCATTTTCATGTAATCAAGCTCTACATTTTACTCCCTCCGTATAAATCTACTTGTTTTTTAGACTTAAAATCTTATTCAAAAAAACTTGTCCTTTTTTATATTTTGGACTCAACTTTCTCAATTTAACCCTTACATATATTTAATGAAAAAGTAAACTAAATTTAATCCATTTTCATTTTCAATGCATTAAGTAAACATTTAATTAAGGACATTTTTATCTAATTTAAAATATTTTTTAATATATGTGTACAAATCTAAAAAGACTATTAAACATGTATGAAGGGAGTATATGGGAGTAGCATTCTCACCAGATATCAAATCATTAAATTATTCCGTGTTTAATGAGGTCCATATTAGTAATTAATTGTCTAATCATTAATATCATTTATAGATGAAAATTAATTGCAAAAAATAAATTTAATGTACATTAATTATTGATTGAGTAATTAAGTCATTGTCTAGTCAATACTATCAGCGATAAATGGTTATAAATTGTCAATTTTGACATGAAAATAAAATAAAGCTCTTACAAACCAAAGTCAGTCATTAGTCTTCAGTTTCCATATGCAATTTTCACCAGCCACAAAAATCAATCTCAAACATTCAAAATGAACCGACTTTTTTTAAAAAACACCATAATCATTTTCCTATTAATTCTACCCATTACAATTCAAACAATCAAGATACCAAAAGCGCCATTAATTGTACAACAAGATGTTGAAGAAGAAGCCCAAGGAGGAGCCATGGCGTTAGTTAGTCCAACTCCATCAACCAATATTCCAATATTCCCATTCCCCAAGGCCAAAGTTGAAATCATTAACTTACTTGGAAATGGTTTAACCTGTTCATACCATTGTAATTCGTTTGGCATTGAATACAAGTTCGATGTGATGCAAGACGGTCAAACCGATGACATCGAGTTCTACCTATTTTTTTCACTTACAGATTTACACTGCAATTTCTGGAAGCAGGACGGATCTTCTGTTAAAGTAAACTTGTATGTCTACACCCGAGACTCTAAGAGGTGCGTCAATGTTTGTACCTGGGCCTGTAAATCTCAGGGAATTGTCGGCATAAATCATCATGGAGATGAGGATATTTTATATAAGTGGGGATCTAATTGAATGGAGTTATCAATTTTAGTTTCATATCATATCATGTAACTGAAACATGAGATGCATAATAAGAAATACAAAATTTATATTATGAAGTTTGAGATTTTTTTTAATGGTGGAAGTATTGGTGTGTATATATGGGATGAAGAGGGGATTTGATACTTGTTGCCCAAAATCACTTTTCACCCAGAAACTACATTTAACACTCTTAAAATTTGTGCATCTATCTCTATTTTTTACGTTTTTCAAAACATAAAAATAACTTTTCACCCAGAAACTACTTTCCACCAATAAGTGAAACACATATGAGAATTTTGGGATAAATTTGAACAATAACATGTTAATTTAGAATTAAAATTTTTCTCATGTATTGAGATAATGAAGTAGCTAGTCAATGTTTTTTTATATATATGATACATATGTGACAATAATATTTGATATGTGTGGTTGACGCCATCAACATGGAACCATATATGGGTCATACGATTAAAGATGGACCCGGTTTGGTTCGAATCAGGGAATTGAACCGGCTAAAACTAATGGTTTCAGATTCCAAACCGCAAATGGGACAAATTTTCGGATCCGATTCATCCCAAAGGAGAACCACCTGTTGAAAACCGAAACCGAAACAGCCGATTCATGTATATGGTTTTAACTTTGTTGGTTCTAAGGCCCACTTAGCCGTTGGCCGGGCTGGTTCCAACCAATTGTTCCAACGAGTTCGAACTAATGCCAACACCTAGAAAACTAGCAATTGGGTTTTTATTTTTTTTCATTTTCTTTTAGAAAAAAATATCCCTATATATACCCCAACCCATTTTCTTTTCAACTCACACCAATCTCATTCGCTCTCTAATACTCTCATATACAAATATATATTACTTACAATTATTACATTCTTCAATCTTCTTCTTAATATCTCTCTAATTACTTTATTATTTGTCTTATATTACAATCTTCTTAATCTTAATTTCCTAATTATTTTGTTGTCTTATATTACAATCCTTAAATTTAATAATTTTTGTCTTATATTCCAATTATTTTGTTTTTATCAAAAAATGGATGGATTGTATGAGATCATTTATGGTTCACAAGAAAGTGATGCTCGAGCTGTAATACCCTGATTGTTTATAAGAGATTAAGGTGTTACCCATGTCAATAAGAGCTTTTTTTTATTTTCAAGGTTCAAGTGAGAGAAAAGAATTCTAAAGTCAAGTGTGCATGGATGAGAATGGTACAAGGATGGGTAACTTCTTGGGAAGTCCTCGTTTCACCATGACGCTTCTAAACCCTCATAACTACGAGTTGACTTGCCTCGGTGGGCATATAATCGACCTAGAGGATTGTCCTTGGGCCTTGACGTAAACATCCAACTTATCTTCTTAACTTATCTTATATATATATATGAGAACGGATCACGTGTGAATGGTGATGTTGGTGTTTTTGGTATAGTTTTTAGGGTGTTTTCTTAGATTGTTAGGTTTAGTTTTAGTAGTTTAGGGTTAGTTTTGTGTGTTTTTGGATAAGTTTGCATATTTTATGAAAAGTATGGAAGCTACTCCGTTTTGTGTCTTTTTGTAGGTTTTAGCAAGGAAACGGTGCTTTTCTAGAGCTGATTGGAGTGTTATGGTGGAAGATGGAAGAATACGAGGATAAAGGAGTCGAAGTCAAGATTTTTAGAGTCGAAGTGTTGAGGAAAGCCAAATCCTGGCTCATTAATGAGGTTGTGAAGGCTCGTTAACAAGACTTAGAGATAGCGTTTTTCGAGAGTTCGTTGAGATGTTTACCGACCCTGTGCGGAAATTTATTCCGTGTCGGTAGGGTTTTTAATGAGTTTTAGGGTTATTATATTTTATATTTTAGGTCTTGTTATCTTTTTAGGTTTTATTTTTATCTTTTAGGAAAGTTTTTATCTTCTAGCCTTTTTTATTAGATAGCTTTATGTTGATAGGGTTTCTCGGCCAACAAATAAATTCGTAAGTCAAGACTCCGCTGAGTACAGTGGAGTCAGGATCGTTCCACAGGAATCAAGGTTGTTTGTCTATCAATCTAACAAGAATCAAACAAAATCAAACAAAACACTCACGAGATGCCTCGTTAACGATGTTGTCAGGATCGTTACCGAGCCACCGAACACAAAAATACTAACTAACGACTTAATAAAATTCTAATTAAAATTCGGTACCGATGCAAGTACTCAGCAACGAAGATTCACCAGAAATAATTCAAATAAAGCAAAAATCTAGGACAAGGGACACCACAACATAGCTAAGCATAAGATTTCGTAAGAAGATAAGATCATGCCTTTAAACAGATAGAGTTATCAACTTTCGTTGACTTAACAAGTAAATTAATCTACTTTCGCATCCTAATTCACTCAATTGCTTGTTTTGGATCTAAAGCTTGAAACTTTCGTTTTCAAACAATATCAACCTTCAAGTTACTAACTTTCTCTTTCAATCAAGTTAAAAACCTAAATTACCTCAACTTTCGTCTTGGTATTAAGCACAACAAACAATTTCAATAAAAGATAAAAGGCATTCAACACTCAGTCTTACTCATCAAACATGCTCAACTATGCCGGGCTTAACCCCGACCCTAGAAAAATAAACTACTCACTAATCATGACTAAGAAATTAAAAACTTCAATAAAAAGAAACATTGAAACAAAACTCAAACTCAAATTAATAAGAAAAATATATTGTCTTACAGAGATTCAAAAGAAACCGAAAACATCAAAACACCGAACCACAATCACGATCAACGACCACTCGGCAACCGTCGTCTACCGAGCCTCGTGATCCTCTTCCGATCCGATCTCTCTCTCCTTCGGCCTCCACAAATCTCCTCTAAAAATAAGCTCTCTAAAAACTTCTCCGAATCCAACCCCCCTTTCTATGCTAGATAGAAGGGTATTTATACTAAAAAGCTACAAAACTAAAAAGGCTAAAAGATATAAACTTTCCTAAAAAGATAGAAACAATCTCTAAAAGATAGAAATAAAATCTAAAAAGATATTAAACCCTAAAATACATATTCTAACAACCCCAAAAGATTCTAAAAAGATACTCAACCGATACGGAAATAAATTCCCGTTCAGGATCGGTGAATAATAAAAATAATACTCGAAATCTTTCTCTTCGTGGCCTCGTTAACGACCCTTCACAACCTCGTTAACGAGCCTGGGGTTTGTTTTCTTCAACACTTCTTCTTGTACTCTCGAGCTTCGACTTCTTCAATCTTGCACTCCTCCGTCTCTTACAGCAATGCTCCGAATTTAGCTCCATTCAGCTCCTTTCCTCGCTAAAACCTGCAAAATTCACAAAATAGCGTAGATTCCACTCTTTTCAAAGAATTATGCAAAACTAACTAAAAATACTCAAAACTAAACCTAAACTAAACAAAACTAAACCTAATAAGCAAAGAAAACCTATCAAAAACAATACTAAAAATGCGAACATCAAAATACCCCATACTTAGACTTGCTTGTCCTCAAGCAATAAACAAGACACTAACCAAAACCAAAACAAATCGTGCTTATCAAGATATAGCCATCTTCTAAAAAGCAACATCTACACATAAGAAAATTATAGCAAAAGACTATTAACATCCTCACACATATATGCACTTAAATAGACATAAAATAATACAATCCAAACTCTCAAGGGATATAATGTGTTTCACTCAACTCTCAAGTGTTTGGGCTTATAAATTCAATCTCTCAACTCATCTTATATACAAAAACTCATAGAAATTGGAACTTATATCACCAATTCTCTCCACCCAAGATTTGTCAAAACAAGCAAAGAATCATCAAGAGAACTTAGGCTCAATGAAAAACTTCAAAGAAGCTTCCATTCGGCCGGGTTGTAATGGGGCTTGGTAAAAGACAATAGGGAGTGGAAATATTTTGGCTATGTGGTGCTAATAATATCCCGGAATCAAAGACTCCTAAAAACTCACATATCTCACCAAAACTTTCATAGAACATACTACCAAACATACTCTTCTTTATACACACTCATTTTCACTCACCCTTTATCATCCTAGAAAGTCTCATAACAAAAATAAAAGAATCTCTTGATATTATCCTTAAACACAAATGCACCTTAACTCTTCACCTCTTTTTGATTTCCTTCTCTTTTTTTTTTCATTCGCTGCCTCGTTAATGAGCCTACATCAGGGTCGTTAACGATCTACCATATACATCCTTTTCTTCCTTTTACTACACTACATCCATCAAAACTTATATTGTGTGCATCTTTTTTTTTTCTATCAAGAGACCTTTCTTACATGTAATAACAAGAGACTTCCAATCTACCTTTCCCAAATACCCTTCAATTCAAGCAAATATAAACTCTTTTCTTTTTAACAAAACACAAAATTTCACCTCTCCAATCTAAGTCCTAATTCCCGGATAGGGTCAAGCTTATCTCGGCTAGGGAATAATTTTTGTGGAGCTAAAAATAAAAGGTTTCAGGCCAGAATTGGTTATCAAAAGAAGGAATAATGTAAAGGTAGATAGGGAATAATAGGGCTTATAAAAATAAGTTCTCCATCATATGATCTTCACAAGTAATGAACTAAAAAAAATCCTATAAGGGTCTCAAGAAATAGATAACCATCACAATTCCAAGAGATAATATGCATAAAGAGAGTAAATCACACAAGAAAAGAAGAGGGATTTATAAATGTTCTCCCTATAAGGCCAAAAAAATAACTCACAAGGTAGATTTTGTTGGATTGCATCATCTATGCTATAAAGTATATGTGCTCAATTTCATCAAGTGCTATTCTCTTCTAAAATAATAATTTCAATTTTGAGAATCCGGCTATACTTTCAAAGACATGTTTGCAAGGAATTATATGATTAAGCTAGTGATTGCTATCATAGAACTTAAGAAGGGATATCTATCAATTCTAAACTTTTTTTGTTTTTGAATTTTTCAAAAAAAAAAATCGATTTTTTTCGATTTTTTCGGTTTAAAAGAAATAACAACTACATAGAACACAAAAACACCTAGGACATAATTTTTCTACTTTCTCCCCACCCCATACTTAAAATTACAGTGTCCCCACTGTAAGGAAAATAAGAAGAAGAGGGAAAAGAAATAGAAAAGAAAACCAAAAAAATATTAAAAAGAAAAAGAAAAACATAAAACTTACAAAAGTGGAAACAAGGAAAGGAAACTTCATCTTGAGCTTGAATCAACGGTTCGGTGGAGGAAAGTAGTGCTCAAAGTTCCCCATGAAGTCGTACATCGTCCTCCAACACTCAGCATCATCCGCCTCTCTCTGACGCTGCCTCTCATCCTCCATCGACATGCGAGCGGAATAGACGGTTTCCCATCTATCCATCCTCCTATGAATGTGATCCGTCTGGAGGTGAAGCTGCTGCATCCGTGCAGAAAGATCCTCGGCCCAAGGTGGTGGTATACTCGATCCTGCGTACTCGGGCTGAGGAGGTGGTGGGTAGTGAGGCTAGAAATGATCTTGATACATCACCGGTTTGTAAGGCATGAGTCCGTAAGCATGAGGGTCGACAGGAGCTGGTGGTGGGTCGACAAGGGCTCTCGGCACCTCGTTAACGAAGTTGGGTGCCTAGTTAACAGTGTTGGGTGGTGGCTGGAAGTGGTCGTTAACGACCCTGGTGGGCTCGTCAACGAAGATATGGCCTCCTAGCACCTCCGTGTCCATGTGTTCTTCTTCAAAGTTAAGCTAACCTCAGTGCCGCCCTCGGTGTCGACTTCCTCGGTGTCGTTGCCTACTACCTCGGTGTCCTCTTGCTCATCTTCTTCCTCATATTCATCCACGTCGTCCCGCTCAAACCGGGTTTCACAAGGCCTAAGCGAGAGCTCGTCCTCCGGTTTTGGCTCTAATGGATAAGGATGTCCCGTCCACACCTCGTACCAATTCGGTACATAGAGTAGCTCGTACATGTCGAGGGAAGGTATGACTAGTCGATCTTGAACCTTCACCTTGTAGCCTCCCTCGTCTTGCACGAAAATCCCGACACTATACCAATAGTTTTTGTTGAGGAGTTGGGCGTGGGCCGGTGTGTAGCGGGTGAGATCAACTCCGAGATTCTTAGCCAAGAGGCTAACCAAATTGCCACACCACACCTCCTTGGACTTGGTGGACTTCTCGACATAGTAGAGCCATTCGTACCCCAAATTCAAGGGGTCGGGCTCCTCAAAGAGGATGGTGCGGAAGCAAGCAACCTCCGTTCTTGTAGGTCGGTTCAACTCTTTCTTCGGCCAAAATGTTGCGGCGAGGACTCTCAAGATAATCCGGAAGATGGGGTTGACTATGTTTGCCCCGGATAGCGCCGCGGTAGAGGATTGAACCTCTCTGGTGATGTAGCTCCAAGTGCGGGTCACTCGGTAGTCCTTCAAACTATAATCTCTTGACGGGTTTGGGAGCTCCAAGATTGCATTGAACTCCGCCATGGTGAAGTCACGGTCCTTGTTACCGAGCCGGAACCGAATGCGTCCCGCCGAGATCTTCGACGAGAAATTGGTCTCCAAAGTGGCCAAGAACTCGGATGTGAGGGCCGGATAATGTGGCAAGTTCTCTTGCTTCAACAGGTGGGCGGCCCCAAGGATGATGAAGGCGTCCTTGACATCCGTGTAAATGCCCGTAGAGACGGCGCTAGACTTCGAGAACCATCGGGTGTAATGGTCCTTCTCCAAAAAATTCCGATAGCGCCGTACTTGGCTCTGACTGCTCAAAATCACATCATGCACTCGGGGTGGAGATGGAGACCTGTGGTTCCTCCTCTTCTTCTGGGCTCGGGTAGCGGGTCTGCTTGAACTAGCCATGGATCCTACAAAATAATCGAAAATTTTCCAAGATAAAATCCACTCAAAAATAATAGGCTCGAGACCCCATACTTGGTCTCAAAATTAACTTCGGAATTATTCGTAAACCACCCAATTGGGTTGTTCACGATTCTGGGCTCAGATCGACCAATGATGAAGTGCAGGGTCGTTAACGAGCCTGGGTGGGTCGTTAACGACCTGCCGAGAGCAAAACCAGAATATTCCGAAATTAATCTACCTCTAATTCAGCACAAATCAAGCATGCAATCTTCTATTATTTTCCACAAATCCCCCATCGGGTATAAGCACCCCATACTTACTCAACTTCCCATCCCGAACATGCTTAAAAATTTCCCGGAATTTTGACATGCAAAGATTGAACTTTTAGATCTAGAACAAGAAAAATTCATGCTTTCCTAACTAGAGAATTACAATAGCTAATCTAACATGAATAATCTTTCTTAAAACATGAACAACTAAGCACAATCAAGAATTTTTAGGACCGAAATCAAGCATGCTCATCGACCTCCCTAGGAATAATGATTCAAGATATGAAATTTCGACCCATAGATAATCAATCATGTATTTTCAAGCAAGGGTTTAGAAATCATACCGGAGAACCGAAAATTTGAAGAACAAGGGTCGAAATTGGGATAGTTAACGAGCACGGTCTTGTCGTTGGGTGGTTTCCGAGTTCCGGTAACGATGGCGTCTCCGGTGGTCGTTAGCGTGGGGAATTCCGACTCGGTGGGAGAGAAGGGAGAGGGATTGAGAGTGTTTTGGGTTTGAGAGTGAATTCTTGAAGGGATTGTGGTAGAGTTTTGGGAGGGGTAGAAGGGTTTATATAGGAGGGGTAAGGGTAGAAGGGAGGGGCGACGGCTAGGGTTAAAAAGATAGACTAGGTTAAAATTACGTACCTGCCCCGTATTGTGACGAATCGGGTCTTCCGAACCGGGTCGTTAACGAGCCTGGGTGGGTCGTTAACGAGCCGCTGTGGCTTTCTTGAGTGATTTTTCGACCCCTTTCTCCTGAAATCTTGTTAGCTTTAAAAATCTAATTTCTATCCTAGTTAAGACTAAAAATAAAATAAAATAAAACTAAGAAATAATCTAAAAAGAAAAAGAAAAGAAAAATAAACTAAGTTAAACCTATTCTAAAAAGCGGGTTGCCTCCCGTAAGCGCTATGTTTAACGTCGTTAGCCCGACGAGCTCTCTTGCTAGTCTGCTGATGTGAGAGCCATGGTGACCCTTATCTCTTCATCTGGGTCAGTCTGCTCATGGAATTTCTTTAGCCGGTGTCCATTAACTTTGAAAATGACGCCTCGGTTATCAGTCAACTCTACTGCTCCGTGAGGATAAATGTGATGAACCACAAATGGCCCACTCCATTGTGTCCTTAGCTTTCCTGGGAATAATCGGAGTCTAGAGTTGAAGAGAAGTACCTTATCGCCGATGTGGTAAGTTTTGGGCACCAATTTCCGATCATGCCACCTTTTGGTCCGCTCCTTGTAGATTTCAGCATTTTCGTACGCCTTCAGCCTAATGCTTGCAAGTCCATGAATCGTTTTGCTCCAGCCGCGTCGAGGTTCATGTTGAGCTCCTTGAGAGCCCATAATGCCTTATGCTCCATTTCGACCGGTAAATGACATGCCTTGCATACACTAGATTATAGGGGGTGGTGCGTAGAGGCGTCTTGTATGCTGTCTTATATGCCCACAGAGCGTCATCCAACTTGGAGGACCAATCCTTCCTAGAACGGGAAACTGTCTTCTCCAATATGCTCTTTATTTGCCTGTTTGAAACTTCAACTTGGCCACTTGTTTGGGGATGATAAGGTGTTGCCACCCGATGAGATACCCCATACTTAGCCAAAAGGGCTTCAAAACTTCGCTCAATGAAATGGGAACCACCATCACTGATAAGGACTCTTGGAACGCCGAATCTAGGGAAAATATTGGTCTTGATGAATTTAGCAACAGTCTTGGCGTCGTTAGTCCTTGTAGCAACAGCCTCCACCCACTTGGAAACATAATCAACCGCAACTAAGATGTACTTGTAGGGTCCTGAGGCGGGAAACGGTCCCATGAAATCAATGCCCCATACATCAAATAGCTCAACTTCTAATATCCTAGTTCGTGGATTTTCATGTCTCCAAGTTATGTTGCCTGAGCGTTGACATCCATCACATGCTGTCACATAAGCTTGCACATCTTTGAACATGGTGGGCCAATAGAGACCACTTTGAAGAATCTTCGCAGTAGTCTTGAATCCTTTTGCATGACCTCCAGTTGGAAGTGTGTGACATTGACGGATCACGTTTTCAATCTCCTCCTCTGGGATACAACGCCTAAAGAGGTGATCGCTTCCTTGTTTAAACAAGTAGGGATCGTCCCAATAGTATTGTTTTACATCATGGAGAAATTTCTTCTTCTTTTGTGGGTTAAGGCCCTCGGGAATTACGCCTCCTACAAGATAGTTAGCGAAATCCGCAAACCAAGGAGCTTTTGGCCCTCTAATAGCATGGATTGATATTGAGGAAGAAGAAATTGAAGAAGGAGAGGGGGTGAATTTTAATTGAGAAGACTTAGGTTCAGAAATCTTACCTGGATGGGTCGTTAATGAGCTAGGATTTAATATTTTGACCTCGGTACCGACCTCCCGTAGCTCAGTAACGACCTCATTGACTTGATTGTCGACCCAATCTGAACATTTTCCCTTTTTATTTGTGTCTTCCAGCCTCGGCACCTCGTTAACGACCCTGAAGGGGTCGGTGACGAGGGTCTTGTAAAGTTCGACCTCGTTCAGCAGGAGGTGTTCGTCGGGTCTGGAATCATTTATCGGAACTTCATTATTGGACTCGGTGATATGCTCAACTGGCAACCTGGATAAGTGATCCGCCACTAGATTTTCTTCTCCCTTTTTGTCTCTTATTTCATGATCAAATTCCTGCAGTAAGAGCATCCAACGAAGCAATCTAGGTTTTGCATCTTTTTTAGCCATTAAGTATCTAACGGCCTCATGGTCAGTATAAACAATTACTTTGGATCCAACAAGATAGGACCGGAATTTTTCAAAGGCAAATACCACAACAAGGAATTCCTTCTCTGTTGTGGTATACTTACTATGCGCCTCATCCAGCGTCTTATTGGCGTAGTAAATGGCGTGGAGTTTTTTGTCCTTCTGTTGCCCTAAGACTGCGCCAACTGCATAGTCACTGGCATCGCACATGATCTCAAAGGGTAATGTCCAGTCTGGGGACTGCATGATGGGGGCGGACACAAGGGCAACTCTTAACCTATAAAATGCTTCAAGACATTCTGGGGACAGCTCAAACACTACATCTTTCATTAGTAGGTTAGTCAAAGGTTTAGCTATCTTAGAAAAATCCTGAATAAATCGTCTGTAAAAGCCAGCATGCCCTAAAAAACTCTTAATGTCTCTTACAGAAGAGGGAGGAGGTAGTTTTTCAATAAGCTCAATTTTCGCCTTATCTACTTCTATCCCTCTTTTAGAGACAAGGTGTCCTAGTACTATCCCCTCTTGAACCATAAAATGACACTTTTCCCAATTAAGTACAAGATTGGTTTCTTCACATCTTTTAAGCACTCGTGCAAGGTTAACAAGACAAGAATCAAATGAAGAACCATAAACAGAAAAATCATCCATGAAAACCTCTACAATATCCTCTATCATGTCTGAAAAAATGGCCATCATACATCTTTGAAAAGTAGCAGGGGCATTGCAAAGCCCAAATGGCATTCTTTCGTAAGCAAAGGTTCCATAGGGACATGTAAAAGTTGTTTTCTCTTGGTCATCAGGATGAATGGGAATCTGCCAAAAGCCGCTATAGCCATCTAAATAACAGAAATAATCATGCTGGGCTAAGTGTTCTAACACCTGATCTATGAAAGGAAGCGGAAAATGATCTTTTCTAGTAGCACTATTAAGCTTCCTATAATCAATGCACATCCTCCAACTAGTGGTGGTTCTAGTCGGAATAAGCTCTCCCTTTTCATTTTCTATCACAGTCATCCCCCCTTTCTTTGGGACTACATGGACCGGACTCACCCATTGGCTGTCCGAAATAGGAAATATGATCCCAGCATCAAGTAATTTAATAATTTTCTTTTTAACTACATCCTTCATATTAGGATTTAATCTACGTTGATGCTCTATGGTGGGTTTATGATTGTCCTCCATGTAAATCCTATGCATGCAAAGAGAAGGGGATATGCCAGTTATATCATCTAGGGAGTAGCCTATGACTTTTCTATGCATCCTAAGCACATTCAGGAGTTTTCCTACTTCTTCATCTTTTAATCCAGCATTAATGATGACAGGTAGAGTAGAATTAGGACCGAGGAATTCATACCTGAGGGAATCTGGCAAAGGTTTAAGTGTTGGGGACGATTCGGCAGGGATTAGAATCAGATCTTCTGGTTCCGTCTTCAACACTTCCTCAAAGCATTCAAAAGCTGAGATCTCGCCATCTTCGGCTAGGGTCGTTAACGAACCTGGGTGGGTCGTTAACGAGCTTGCGTCTTCTGCCAGGAGAATCGGTAACGATGTTGGAGGAATCGTTACTGAAACTGTAGTGGTTATTTCTGCCCATCTTCCCCCTGAAATTTCATCATTGTATGCTGATCTTCCTATGGGGTCTCCACATTTAATGATCTCCTTGTGGGTGTAGAGCATCTTGACTTCAGCTTTGTCGGACTCCTTGGATTGTTTGAATTGGAATTCCGTCACCTCATCCCCAATTTCGAAAGTTAGGAGTCCTCTCCTAGCATCGATTATGGCTCCTGCTGTAGCAAGGAATGGTCTTCCCAAAATAATAGGCACAACTGGATCTTTGGGCATTGTCATAACGATGAAGTCATTAGGAACAAAGAAATTGCCCACTTGAACTAGGAAGTCTTCTAGCAGCCCTATTGGTTTGATGCAAGATCCGTCTGCCATATAAAGCCGCATGTTAACGGGCTCCAGTGGTCCCATATTTGCTCTAGAGCAGATTGAGAGTGGAACAAGACTAGCACTGGCACCAAGATCGCATAAAGCTTTAAACTTGTAATTGCCTATGCCGATTGTGATTGCAAACCTCCCGGGATCTCCAAGCTTTTCTGGTAGAGCTATTGATCTGACTTCATCCTGCAGTTCTATAATGGACCTTTTCCTCCTAAGAGTATCCTTCAAAAATTTTGTGTAAGCCGGCATTTCGCTTAGGGCTTCAGCGAATGGGATGGAAATATTAATGCCCTGAAGAATCTTAACGAAACGCTTGAACTTACTCTCAGTAGAGTCCATAGATTTCTTAGTGGGAAATGGAAGAGTTTTCACCATTCTCGGAACCAAGTGAGGCTCGAGAGGTGGGAGTACCGGGTCGACACTGGGGTCGTTTATTGTCCTCGGCGGGTCGTTACCGACCCTGATGGGGTCGTTATCTACCCTGGGATTGAGAGGAAGGCTCGGTTTAGTAGACTTACCTTGGTTAGGGTCGTTAGATACCCTCGGAGCCTCGTCATCCTTGTTTGTAGGCTCGGTATGTGCTCTCGCAGGCTCGTTAACGAGCTGGTTGGCGAGATCCTTTTCCTCCTTCTCTTCAGCTTGAACTCTTTTCGGTAGTGTCTTCCCGCTTCTAAGGTGTACTTCTGCTATTTGGCCTCTAGGGTTCTCCTCAGGACGACCCGGGAGTTGCCCTTGTGGTCTTGGAATCCGTGCAGCAAGGTCTCCTAGTTGGGAATCAACGCTCCTCTTCCAAATATCGAACTCTCCCCATCTTTTGTCTTGTCGGTTCAACTTGGCTTGAACGTCATCAACCTTGTTGTTCACTCCGTTGATGCTCTCTTTAATCTCCTGAACCCATGATGGCGTCTCCTGATGGCCTGGAGGTCGATATGGTGCAGGTCGTCTATCTTGTGGGGCCCTGCGTAATTTTGACTTGTATTCTGATTGCCCCATTGTTGATAGTTGTTTGACCTGTCATAATAATTAGGCTGGTTCCTGTAGGGTCCTCTCATGTAATTCATCTCAGCTATTGTCTCAGCGGTTCTTACCTGCTCAATGTTAGTGCAAGCAGAAGTACTATGTGCAGAAGAACCACATTCTTGACATGATTGAGAGGATTTCAGAAAACTTACCTGTTTCCTCAGACGGTTGACCTCATCTTGCAAGAATTGATTTTTAACATCGGGGTCAACTTCATCTCGGTTGGGCACATAGAGACGTTTTTGAGTTTGTGGAGCCTGCTGGGTTCCGTACATAACATCGTAGTTCGCCAGCTTGTCCAACAGTTCCCACGCCTCTGTCGGGTTCATCTCTATAAAACCGCACGCAGTATGCGTGTTGATGCGGTTCTTGGTCTCCGCGTTGATACCCTGGAAAAAGATTTCTTGCAATACATATAAAGGTTGCCCATGAGTAGGGCACTGTCTAAGCATCTCTTTGAATCTTTCCCATGTTTCAACAAATGTTTCATTAGGGAACTGGTGATAAGAGGTGATGCGTTTCCTTAACTCCGTTGTCTTAGCAGGAGGGAAAAACTTTGTAAGAAATTGATCATACAAAGCTTTCCAAGTCCTGATAGATTTAGAAGGTAGGCTCTCTAACCAGTTCAGGGCCTTTCCAGTAAGTGACCATCTAAAAGCTTTTAACAGAACATATTCTAACGATACACCTTCAGCAGCTATGGTGTCACATAAATCAAGAAAATTTCTAATATGCTCCATAGGGCACTCAGCAGGTTTCCCTTCAAATGAGCCCGTTTGATTAAGGATATAAATTGAGACTTGATCTCAAAAGGTTTCTCTATCGCAGGAAGCACAATAGGAGATTCTGGCACCCTCAGTTCCGGATGCATGTATTGCTTGACATTCCTTGGATAGGTGTCTAGCTCTTCTTGCAGTCGAGCCTTGTCTGCGTCTGCGCCGTCCTTCTCGGCTTTCAGTGCCTCCATCTGGGTTCGGAGGATCTCTAACTCTCGAGCCATCTCTTCTGCTGTGGCCATGGCTCGATTTTCTCGGAGTCGACGGTGCAGGGAACGTTCTGGTTCTGAGTAATAACTTGTGTTATCAAACTGAAGCCTTCTTCGTCCTATCGGCATACACTGAGAAAACAAACAAAGAAAACAAAGATTAAAAATAAAAATGGGGTCGGGCTATTCCCGATCCCGAAGATAAACTAACAACACGTTGCTTCCCCGGCAACGGCGCCAATTTGTTGATAGGGTTTCTCGGCCAACAAATAAATTTGTAAGTCAAGACCCCGCTGAGTACAGTGGAGTCACAGGAAGCAAGGTTGTTTGTCTATCAATCTAACAAGAATCAAACAAAATCAAACAAAATCAAACAAAACACTCACGAGATGCCTCGTTAACGATGTTGTCAGGATCGTTACCGAGCCACCGAACACAAAAATACTAACTAACGACTTAATAAAATTCTAATTAAAATTCGGTACTGAGGCAAGTACTCAGCAACGAAGATTCACCAGAAATAATTCAAATAAAGCAAAAATCTAGGACAAGGGACACCACAACATAGCTAAGCATAAGATTTCGTAAGAAGATAAGATCATGCCTTTAAACAGATAGAGTTATCAACTTTCGTTGACTTAACAAGTAAATTAATCTACTTTCGCATCCTAATTCACTCAATTGCTTGTTTTGGGTCTAAAGCTTGAAACTTTCGTTTTCAAACAATATCAACCTTCAAGTTACTAACTTTCTCTTTCAATCAAGTTAAAAACCTAAATTACCTCAACTTTCGTCTTGGTATTAAGCACAACAAACAATCTCAATAAAAGATAAAAGGCATTCAACACTCAGTCTTACTCATCAAACATGCTCAACTATGCCGGGCTTAACCCCGACCCTAGAAAAATAAACTACTCACTAATCATGACTAAGAAATTAAAAACTTCAATAAAAAGAAATATTGAAACAAAACTCAAACTCAAATTAATAAGAAAAATATATTGTCTTACAGAGATTCAGAAGAAATCGAAAACATCAAAACACCGAACCACAATCACGATCAATGACCACTCGGCAACCGTCGTCTACCGAGCCTCGTGATCCTCTTCCGATCCGATCTCTCTCTCCTTCGGCCTCCACAAATCTCCTCTAAAAATAAGCTCTCTAAAAACTTCTCCGAATCCAGCCCCCCCTTTCTATGCTAGATAGAAGGGTATTTATACTAAAAAGCTAAAAAACTAAAAAGGCTAAAAGATATAAACTTTCCTAAAAAGATAGAAACAATCTCTAAAAGATAGAAATAAAATCTAAAAAGATATTAAACCCTAAAATACATATTCTAACAACCCCAAAAGATTCTAAAAAGATACTCAACCGATACGGAAATAAATTCCCGCTCAGGATCGGTGAATAATAAAAATAATACTCGAAATCTTTCTCTTCGTGGCCTCGTTAACGATTTAAAGAGATGGGAAAGATTTTCGTTGAAACATTTTCGTGGCCTCAGGAGTTGAGAAAACGCATCACCTCCTATCACCAGCTGCCTAATGAGACTTTCGTTGAAACATGGGAAAGATTTAAAGAGATGCTTAGACAGTGCCCCACTCATGGGCAACCTTTATATGTACTCCAAGAAATCTTTTTCCAGTGTATCAATGTAGAGACGAAGAACCGCCTCAACACGCATACATCGTGCGGTTTTATAGAGATGGAGCCCTACGGCTGCATGGGAATTGTTGGACAAGCTGTCTAACTATGATGCCATGTATGGTATCCAGCAATCTCACCAGCCCCAGAGGCGGCTCTACATCCCAAACAAGGAAGATGTTGACCCCGATGTCAAAAATCAATTTTTGCAAGACGAGGTCAACCGCTTGAAGAAGCAGGTAAGTTTTCTGACATCCTCTCAATCTTGTCAAGAGTGTGGTTCTTCTGCCCATAGTACTTCTGCTTGCACTTACATAGAGAAGGTGAGAGCCATTGAGACATACGCTGAAGTGAATTATATGAGAGGCCCATACAGAAACCAGCCGAATAATTTTGACAGGTCAAACAATTATCCAGCATGGGGCAACCAAAATCCGAATGTCAACTATGAAGCGCCCCCACCGGATAGGAGACCTGCACCATATCGACCTCCAGGCTACCAAGAGCCTCCATCATGGGTACAAGGGTTACAGGAAGGCATTAGCGGAATCCAAGCCAACCTGAACAATCAAAACAAAAGATGGGGAGAGTTTGATATATGGAAGAAGAATGTTGACTCCCAACTAGGGAAGCTTGCTGCACAGATTCCAAGACCACAAGGGCAACTCCCGGGCCGTCCCGAGGAGAACCCTAGGGGACAAATAGCAGCAATACACCTTAGGAGCGAAAAGACACTACCAGAGCGTGTCCAAGCTAAGGACAAGGCTGAAGAGGACGCCACGGTTTAGCTCGGTAACGACCTAGTGAGATCAAGTACCGAACCAGCACACTATGGTGATGAGGCTCCTAGGGTCGTCAATGACCCTAGTCAAGGTAAGTTTTCTAATCTGAGCCCTCCTCTCAATCCTAGGCTCGTTAACGACCCCATCAGGGTCGATAACGAACCGCCGAGGACACCTAACGACCCTAGTGTCGACCCGGTAACTTCACCTCTCGAGCCTGACTTGGTTCCGAGAATAGTGAAATCTCTTCCTTTTCCTATTAAGAAATCAAAGGACTCTACTGAGAGTAAGTCCAAGCGTTTCGTAGAGATTCTTCAGGGCATTAATATTTCCATCCCATTTGCTGAGGCCCTAAGAGAAATGTCGGCTTACACAAATTTTTTGAAGGATATTCTTAGCAGGAAAAGATCTATCACAGAGCTGCAAGATGAAGTCCGATCTATAGCTCTACCAGAAAAGCTAGGAGACCCAGGGAGGTTTGCCATAACAATTGGCATAGGCGACCACAAATTAAAAGCTTTATGTGATCTGGGAGCCAGTGCTAGTTTACTTCCCCTCTCAATTTGGTCAAAATCCAACATGGGACCATTGGAACCTGTAGATATGAACCTCTACATGGCAGACGGATCATGCGTAAAAGCCACAGGAGTCGTGGACGACTATCCCATTCAAGTTGGAAAATTCTTTATCCCAAATGATTTCATTGTCCTCGATATGCCTAAAGACCCTCATGTCCCCATTATCCTAGGCAGACCATTCCTAGCTACAGCAGGTGCCAGGATCGATGTGCGGAAAGGACTCCTCACTTTTGATATTGGAGAGGAACGCGTGGAATTCAGCCTTGACCAAAACGCTAATGACCCAACTGCGGCTGCACAGATCGAGTTAACTCAGCTAGAACTCGACATAGCTGTTCCTAACATGCCTTCTCCAAGTACAAAAATGGACGAGAATCTCACACAAGTCCCTACCGAACCTCATTGGCCCATTACTGAGTCCTACACGCAGGGCTATAATCCAGGTGAGTACTCTAACCATGAATTCGCTAATGCTGGTTATGATTCTTCTTCATACTTTGTTCCTACACCATGCTCCACTCTATATGTTATAGAGGAGTCCAGACCACCATGGTTTTCGGATTTCACTAACCCTTATGTAGGACTACCGGGCATACTGATAGAAGATATAGGACCAAATTTAGTGACTCGAGCCAATAATGCCTACAAAGCAAATTATGGGGTACCTCAAGACCCTAATATAGCTGCAAAAGAGCCACCTTGAACCAAGGTAAGTACGTCGGGCTAACGACGTTAAAAATAGCGCTTACGGGAGACAACCTGTAACACCCCTATTTTGCAACTATAGGTGTTACCGCCAGTGACCTCGGGTTTTATCACCCAAAGTCACCCTAGACTTTATAAGGTATTAAATTGAATAAAACATGCGGAATTGAAAGTCATTACATATAAAGAGTTGCTCACATGTGAGACTTATAAGTATCCATTACAAAGTTCGAACTTAGTTTGACAAAACATAAACTTAAGAGTTGTTAGGCAGCGGAATATAAATTAACATTGTTTAAACCAACGTGGAGAAACCCAAAAATAAACAAAATGCCATCCTTGAAAATTTCCCGACCTTCCTTCCTTCACTTGAGTAATCTTCGTCTTTTACACCTTCGATGGAGGTTTCCTAGTGTCTGGCATTTGTCGCGAAGGGCGAGAAATACCAGGCAAAAATGCGGAAAACAAACGGAATTAGTCTAAGGAGACTAAGCAAGTGAGAACGGAAATTCTCAAGGGTAGTATGGTAATTTAATTATCTCATCAAGGAGATTAAGGGAAGAAGTACTTAAAAAAAATTTATAATCACTTTGTGGAGCTTATAAGGACGGAATTTAGTTGATCTCGAAAAGAGATAAACTTGGATTCGAGAAGAAGGAATCAAGAGATTGTAGTTTCTCTTAGAGTACAATTAACGTTGGGAATATTTTAGGCCACATCAATTTTCTAGAAAACCTCTTGCACCCTTTTCGGACCGAGAGTCGCGTTGGTCTTACATGTGGTGCTAAACCGGCCCGGTTTTAATTCATTTTAATCTGCACTAGCACTTATCTTTATTACGTGTCAAAACATTTCATATTATTTATAAATTTTAAGGGTGTGGAGGCTGTGGAAGAGCCGAGTCCACTTAAAGGAAATGAAGGAATTCCAAGCCTCTTTCATCCTGAGTGTGCAAGCCTCTTTCATCCTGAGTGTGCATGCCTCTTTCATCCTGAGTGTGCATGCCTCTTTCATCCTGAGGATATCGGGCCTCTTTCATCCCGAGTATATAGGCATCTAGCTAGTGCATAATATAATATCGCCTAGGTTAATCCATAACAAATCTCGAAAAGAGATTGAAACAAATAAGGCCACAAATCATCGATCCTAAAGTTCAGTAATAGCGTAGTACGAATCATAATAACATTATGTCGTTTATTTCTAAGTAAATGAATAAACCTAAATTTATTCATTTTAGCAAACATGTAGTTCCTAACATAGAAGAATTTTCTTAACGGAAATGATATATATATATATATATATATATATATATATATATATATATATATATATAAAGGTTACAAGGGAGAATATCCACTTGCCTTGAATATCCTTCGGAGATGGTACTAACTCGGAAATAAGACGGTTTAGTGCCGTTTGAGAACCTCGACCTATTTAATCGCAAGAATGATAATTAACACTTATTAAAATCCTTATTTTAATTTAAAGACAACCTTTCTCTTAGTTTCCTCTTCTAAGAGAAAGTGAGTTAAACTAAATTATTTGGTTAGATAATTTAGTTAGGAAGAAGGGTGAAATAATAATAACTCTTTTTATTATTATTTTCTAGGTGACACTTATTAATGGTTTTGCAACTTATAAAAATTACTTAGTTAATAATATGAATATAAGGCTTTACTTAGCCTAAGGAAAACTCTTTTTAACTTACACACAAGTGTTTATATGTATTTAAAATGGTTTATAAAATGATTTGCATGCATCATTTTCTTAAGAAGACTTCTTTTAATGAAGTTTGTATTTATTAAAACTTTCATATAAATCATTATTTATTGAAAGGAAAATTCTAGCATGGTCATGCATGTGTATAAATGACTTCTAGAAAAACTATTTAATCTCACAATCATATTTTTGAAAGATTTTAACAAAGCTTATTTTAAGGGTTATACTTCTTTTTATTTAAAGGATACGGTAAATATTCCATCTTAGTAAACTTAGACTACATTCAACAATAATATTTATTTTAGAAACTCCATAACTTCTACATGCAAAGTTTATAGAAATTATTTAAAAGTCTAGCAACTTTATATATATATAACCGGTTTTAATAAAATAAATAAAAAATCCATTTAAGTGTTAAAATTGTTAGGAAATTACATGCAAGGTGGGTTTTCTTAATAAAATTTATTTAAAGTATCATGCAAGAACTTATAAGATCATCAAAGCATATTACAAATCCATAAGACTATTATTTCTCAAACATCATCAAAAGTCCATTTCTTACTCAAGTGAAACATGCATGTTGATTTACTTCATAAAAATTCCTTTATTAAAACATGCAAGAACAATTTCCATTAAAAATCTTTCTAGCTTAAGTTTATTAGATCTTAAAATTTACAAATATTAGAAAAGTCTCTTATAAGTACTCAAAGTGACATGCATGTGGGTTTTAGGCAAGATCCAAATGTCTTAAGTTTTTACCATTGAAAATACTAGTATAACTTATTGATTTCCAACAAGAAGAGGGGCTTCTTTGAATCATTTAAATAAAAATAAAAATCAGAATTTATAAGGTGAGAATCACCCTTAAAATATGTAGGATTTTAGTAGAAGTTCACATGATTTGTAAAAGACACCATTCTTTCTAACAAGGTACGCATGCATGTAAGAATCAAAGGAAAATCAAGCCCTTTTTATAACATTTTATATTCTGATTTTTGAGAGGAAAAATCAGATTTTAAATCAATGTTAGTCATGCTAAAAACAACTTAAAATGGTGTAAAAAGAGTTAGATTTTTATACCCTTAATTTGTGGGAATTTTGGAGCAAGAACACACCACTAGAGTGGAAGAGAGGGGGCGGCGGCACGGCTGGACGGCGGCGGCTCCGGGCTGGTGGCACGCCTGGTGGATGCTGGTGGCACAGCCTGGTGGCAGCCAAGGGAGGGCCGGTGGTGGTGGTGGCTAGGGTGTGCCAAGGATGGAGTTTAGGTATGTTTGCATGTGAAAAATCAGCCCTTGAAGAATTAAAGTATGGCTGATTTTGCTTGCTCTTAAGGAGAGAAAAGAGAGTGTTTATGTTTAGAAAAGAGAGTGTTTGAAGGATGAAAGGGAGTGTAGAGAAAATGGTGTGTCTTTCAATGAGCAAGAAGGCTTTAAAAGACAACTATACTAGTAAGTGGAGTATCATCCTAATCATGATCAAAATCTTGATCATGTGAGTGGGATATGTAAGGAGATTGTCTTTAATAAAATAGTCAAACATGTGAGTGGGAAATCTCTACCCAAATCTCACTAAATCCCCTTCTTTAAATGATCCAACGCGTTCGCAAACGGACCGAAAGTCGGTTTGAAACGCATACCGGAACGATCGGGTTTTATGAATAGAATTTCCGTTGGTTACGAATTTATTAAATTCCATCTGTAATAAATTCATTTACTCGAATAAATATTTCATAATAATATTATAATTTATTTATTTTAGAACGTCTAGAAAAATTCAAATTTATCCGAAAAAAATAACGGATATTACAATAGTACCTCCTTAAAAATAGTTTCGTCCCCGAAACTAGGGAGAACTACGGTTATGAAGAAAGATGTGGAATCCACATCCCCAAAACTATGAGCGGAACAAATGAAGCTCGTAGTACCCCCTTAAAAAGATTTCAACTAAAATGGAAATAACTCGAGAAGACTTCTATGCATCTTTTGCTCATCCTCCCATGTTCCCAAGCCGTACCTTCATCATCATTCTTTGACTAGAGTACTCGAGCTAGGCACTTCTTTATGACATAGCCTCTTCACTTGAGTTTCCATGATCTTGTCGTATCTAAGCACTCAACAACCTTCCATTGGGTTAGTGCAAGGTCTTCATGACTTACTTAAAATTTAGAAGAATCTTATCTTTTTAGAGTTATTAGTGGAGCAAGCACCCTTTACTTTAACTAGGGTTTGGAAAAGATGAACAAAACGGATAGTGAATTACTATTGTGTCCTTTTACTTAGGGAGTCATTACTTTAGTATTTCCTGAAACGATTCACCTATGTGTACTTATGTAGTCTAAACGAATCGAAAGAAAAGGATTGAAAAACTAATTGGTCTTGCTAATGATGTAGGCAATTGATCAAGCGGTATCATCCATTAGCTTGGGTTAACCTGTGGGGCATCTGGATTATCCTTCCCATAAATAAAAAGGTTGGATTGCCTATTGAATATGCGTCTTAATTAAAGCGGACACTTGAATGTCTTTAGGAAACGAGTAGGAAAAGACCAATCCATTCTATATTTCCAGAATAGAATCAAAGCGGATAGATTCCTTTAAGATGTACATTAATTAAATTCCCGAGATGGAATCAAAGTTTGGAAAGTGGGAGCCATGCCTTGGAAGGAGAATTTTGATTTTGAACTTCTAAAGAAGTTACTATTGGAACGAGCGATGGTTGTATCACAAGAGGAGGTAACCATCTTTATGATATCGTATCTGAACATGTTAACCATCGAGAAGTGGTTTAAGCATCCCTTAATATTATATTTTTCTATTCCTTATAAGAAAGAAAATCTTTTATAGATGAAGTTGAATTCGAGGGACTAAGTGGTTTCATTCCACCAATGTGATCAGTATCGGGGAACTATTTCCAACATAGTCGCTTAATATGTATATCTTCACAGGAACAAGACCTGGATTTCTACCTCAACCATGTGATCAAGATGGGAGGTAAAAGTCCATTCTTATTCACCACCATGAATCTATATTGGAATTTTTTTTATTTGTAAAACTGCAACTTTATTCCGATATAAATGTAAACTTTTGAGGTGAACTTCGTAATACGATGAATACGTCGTAAAGTTAAACCATGTAATGGCTCGAAACTTTTTCAATATTAAGATAACAATGGACAAAGATTTATGGTTTGACACGCAAGGATATTATATGATAACCCAAATCATAATATGGATTCCAAAATGAGACATTCTTACAAGGAAGAGTGTCAAAGGCATGGTTCGAGATTTCCAAGTACCATTGGAATACAAAAGTCTTAGATGATCAGAAATTTAAACTTAGCTTATAAGCATTCTTGCTTCACCCTCTTCAAATACTATAAAAGGACTATTTATTGTAGAAGAAATGAGCATGTCCTGCAGATGCATCTTACAAATATTAGAAAAGTCTCTTATAAGTACTCAAAGTGACATGCATGTGGGTTTTAGGCAAGATCCAAATGTCTTAAGTTTTTACCATTGAAAATACTAGTATAACTTATAGATTTCCAACAAGAAGAGGGGCTTCTTTGAATCATTTAAATAAAAATAAAAATCAGAATTTATAAGGTGAGAATCACCCTTAAAATATGTAGGATTTTAGTAGAAGTTCACATGATTTGTAGAAGACACCATTCTTTCTAACAAGGTATGCATGCATGTAAGAATCAAAGGAAAATCAAGCCCTTTTTATAACATTTTATATTCTGAATTTTGAGAGGAAAAATCAGATTTTAAATCAATGTTAATCATGCTAAAAACAACTTAAAATGGTGTAAAAAGAGTTAGATTTTTATACCCTTAATTTGTGGGAATTTTGGAGCAAGAACACACCACTAGAGTGGAAGAGAGGGGCGGCGGCACGGCTGGACGGCGGCGGCTCTGGGCTGGTGGCACGCCTGGTGGATGCTGGTGGCACAGCCTGGTGGCAGCGAAGGGAGGGACGGTGGTGGTGGTGGCTAGGGTGTGCCAAGGATGGAGTTTAGGTGTGTTTGCATGTGAAAAATCAGCCCTTGAAGAATTAAAGTATGGCTGATTTTGCTTGCTCTTAAGGAGAGAAAAGAGAGTGTTTATGTTTAGAAAAGAGAGTGTTTGAAGGATGAAAGGGAGTGTAGAGAAAATGGTGTGTCTTTCAATGAGCAAGAAGGCTTTAAAAGACAACTATACTAGTAAGTGGAGTATCATCCTGATCATGATCAAAATCTTGATCATGGGAGTGGGATATGTAAGGAGATTGTCTTTAATAAAATAGTCAAACATGTGAGTGGGAAATCTCTACCCAAATCTCACTAAATCCTCTTCTTTAAATGATCCAACGCATTCGCAAACGGACCGAAAGTCGGTTTGAAACGCACACCGGAACGATCGGGTTTTATGAATAGAATTTCCGTTGGTTACGAATTTATTAAATTCCATCTATAATAAATTCATTTAATCGAATAAATATTTCATAATAATATTATAATTTATTTATTTTAGAACGTCTAGAAAAATTCAAATTTATCCGAAAAAAAAAATCACGGATATTACACAACCAACTTTTAGTATAGTTCTAGTTTTCCTTTTTTTTCTTCTTTTTCCTAGCTTTCTTTTGAGTTTTTAGTAGTTTTTAAGATAGAAAGATAAGATAGTTTTTTAGCTAACAAGATGCAGGAGATGGGTTCATAAATCACTCAAAGAGGCTACGGCGGCTCGTTAACGACCCCACCCAGGGTCGTTAACGACCCAGTTTGTCGACCCGACTCGGCAAAACGGGCAGGTAAGTTTTTTTTAACCCTAATCTATCTTCTATCTACCCATAAGCCGTCCCTTTCACCTCTTCCCCTACCTCTACCCTCTCCTATATAACCCTCCTAAACCTCAAAAAAAAAATTCCACTCTCAATCTCTTAATCTAGAAGCCTAAATCCTCCAAAATTCCTACCGGTTTTTCTTCACCACCGATCGGAATTTTCACCACCACCGAACTTCGGAGACCCAAATAGTTAACGAAGCCCGCCGCCCTTGTTTTCGTTACCGACGAGATCCGAGCTTGTTAATCACCCAATTTTCGATCTTTGTTCTTCAATTTCTCAATCTACCGGTATGATTTCTAAACCCTAACTCTCTATTGCATGATTCATGGTTTATAGGGTCGAAATTTCATATCTTGTTCATAGAGGATCGAATTGCATGTTAGTGTTGCTCAACGATTTTAATGCTTGATTTATTAGTGGTTGATCTTGACTTCTAGAGGTTTGTTCTTGCTTGGATTCTCCATTGCAATTTGATTTAGGAAAGCATCAACTACCTTGTTTTAGAATTGTTTTGATCTTCCCTATGAGTTTTGGGCAACTATAGCATGTTTGGGATGGGTAACTAAGCAAGTATGGGGTGCATATATCCGATTGAGTGCCTTATGTAGGATTAGGAATGATGCATGTTTGATTCATGGCTTAATTTTAGAGTTTTTCTTACACTCGGAAACTGCTAACTGGTTCTCGGCGGCTCGTTAACGACCCACCCAGGTTCGTTAACGACCATGCGCATTAACAGGCAAATAAAACCAGTCCAGATTCGTTACCGACCCAATTGGGCAGTTAACGAGATATTCCGAGAGCTATTCCGAGACCAAGTATGGGGTCTCTTGCCTATTGATTTGAGTGGATCTTATCTTGGAAAGGTCGTATTTTTTTGTAGGTCCACATGGCAAGTTCTAGCCGAGCCACTACCCGAGCCCAAAAGAAGAGGAGGAATCAGAGATCCCCATCTCCACCTCGCATGGACAACGTGATCTTGCGCACTCAAGGACAAGCGGACCGCTTGCCATACTAGACAAGGATCACAACACTAGGTGGTTCTCGAGGTCGAGTGCCAAGCAAATGCGGATCTATGATGATGTCAAGGAGGCCTTTTCTATTCTCGGTGTGCCTCAATTGTTGAAGAAGAAGAATTTACCACACTTTCCGGCTCTCACATCCGAGTTTCTAGCCACTCTTGAGACAAGCTTCCCGATGAAGACTTCGGCGGGACACATTCGGTTCAGGCTCGGTAATGTGAACCGTGAGTTCACTTTGGCGGAGTTCAATGCTATGCTTGAGCTCCCAAATCCTTCTCGATATTACAGCCTAAAGGATTACAAGGTGACAAGGAGTTGGAGCTACATCACCGGAGAGGTCGAACCCTCCACTGCGGCATTATCCGGGGCAAGCATCATCAAACCCATATTCAGGATCATTCTCCGAGTCCTAGCCTCTACATTCTGGCCTAAGAGAGAGCTGAACAGGCCGACAAGGACATAAGTTGCTTGCCTCCGCACAATTCTTTTTGAAGAGCCCGCCCCATTGAACTTGGGGTACGAATGGCTATACTATGTTGAGAAGTCAACCAAGTCTAAGGAAGTATGGTGCGGGAATCTGGTTAGTCTTTTGGCGACCAATCTTGGAGTTGATCTCACCCTCTACACACCGGCCCACGCTCAGTTGCTCAACAGGAACTATTGGTTCAGCTCCGGTATCTTTACACAGGTTCGGGATGGGTACATTACAAAAGTTCAAGGCCGAAATGTTACGCCCACCCTATCTAAGATGGAGCTACTTTATGTACCGAATTGGTACGAGGCATGGACGGGACATGCATTCCCGTTAGAGCCCAAGCCGCAAGATGAGCTGTCACTTAGGTCGTGTGAATCACGGTTTGAGAGAGAGGGAGACGAGATGGAAGAAGATGATGAAGATGAGACCGAAGAGGCCGCTACCGAGGGAGGTACAGAGGAGCTCAACATCGAGGAAGATGACCTCGATACAGAAATCCTGGGCACCAATTTTACAAGCCCAACAGGGTCGTTAACAAACACTTCGAGGCTTCTACTGATGCTTCTACCGAGGCTCACAACGTCGATAACGACCTGCCGAGAGCATCTACTGACCCCCCGCAGCCACCTATCGACCCTCATTCTTATGGTATCATGCCATACAATCTGATGCTTTACCAAGACCACTTCTAGCCTCACTATCAACCACCTCCTCCGCCCGAGTACACTGGATCGAGTATCCCGCCACCATGGGTCGAAGATCTTTCAGCTCAGATGCAACAGCTTAACCTTCAGCAGACACATATTCATCGGAGGATGGATATATGGGAGAGTGTCTATTCTGCTCGCATGGCATTCGAGGATACAAGGCATCGGCAAAGAGAGGCGGAAGATGCAGAGCGCTGGAGGACGATGTATGACTTCATGGGGAACTTCGAGCATTATTTTCCACCACCTAACCGTTGATTCAGTCTGAAGAGTTTTTCTTGTTTTCTGCTTTAAGATCTTATAAGTTTTTCTGTTTTTGTTTTTGTTTTTCTTCTTTCTTTTTTTTCTTTTCTATTTCTTTTCTTCTTCTTATTTTTCTTATAGTGGGGACACTGTGTTTTGAGTAGTTCTTTGTTCCATAAAAAATCGAAAAAAAAATCGAAAAATTTGAAAATTTCCAAAAAAAGAGTTTTAGAATTGATAGATATCCCTTTCTTATGGTTCTATGATAGTAGTTGCTAGAATGATCATATAATTCCTTGCAATCATGTCTTTGATAGTTTAGCCTGATTCATGTTTTGAAATTGTTTTTATGAAGGAATAGCATTTGATGAAATTGAGCATGTATACTTTTTAGCATAAGTGATGCAATCCAACAAAAATGACCTTGTGAGTTATTTTTGGCCTTATAGGGAGAACATCAAAAATCCCTCTTCTTTTCTTGTGTGATTTGCTCTCTATATGCATATTATCTCTTGGAATTGTGATGGTTATCTATTACTTGAGACCTATATGAGATTTATAGTTCATTAATTGTGAAGATCATATGATAGAAAACTTTTTCATAAGCCCTATTAATCCTTATCCACCCTACATTATCCTCTTTTTGAAGCCAATTTGAGCCTTGAAGCCTTTTTATTTTTAGCTCCACAAAATTGTTCCCTAGCCGAGATAAGCTTGACTCTATCCGAGGATTAGGACTTAGTTTGGAGAGGTATGTTTTGATTGAGTGAGATGTTATGATTGGTTTGAACTTGAGGGATTGTTGGGAAGGGTAGATTGGAAGTCTCTTGTTGTATTTTGTAAAAGAAAGATCTCTTGATAATAAAGGATGCACAAAAGGAAGTTTGTTGAAAAAAATGAAGGAAGTATACACGATGAAGGCTCGTTAACGACCCTACTGGTTCGTTAACGAGGATGCGCAAGAAAAGGGAAGCATATAAAAAAAAGGGATGGAGTTAAAGGAAGTAGATGTGCATTTGCATTTAATAGATAAATCAGAGATTCTTTTGAGTTATTTTATGAGACTTTCTAGGATATGATGGGTGAGTGAAAGAGAAAGTGCATAATGAAGAGTGAGTTTGATATATTGTTTATGAGAGTTTTTTGTGTTATGTGTGAGTTTTTAGGAGTCTTTGATTCCCGGATATTATTAGCACCACATAGCCAAAATATTTTCCACGCCTTATTGTTATTACCAAGCCCCATTACAACTCGGCCGAATGGAAGATTCTTTGAAGTTTTTCATTGAGTTCTCTTGATGATTTTTGCTTGTTTTTGACAAATCTTAGGTGGAGAGTTTGGTGATATAAGTAACAATGACTATGTTGATTTATGTATATTGGATTGAGTTGAGAGTTGTTATTCAAAGCCTAAACACATGAGAGTTGAGTGAAACACAATATCCCTTGTGAGGTTGGATTGTACTTTCTTATGTCTACTTGGTGCATATATGTGTAATGACATTAATAGTTATTTGATATTTTCTTTTGTATGTTGAAGTTGCTCTTTGGATGATGGCTATAGCTTGATAAGTATGATTGTTTGGTTTTGATTATTGTTTAGTGATTGCTTGAGGACAAGCAAGTTTATGTATGGGGTATTTTGATGTTCGCGTTTTGGTATAGTTTTTAGGGTGTTTTCTTAGATTGTTAGGTTTAGTTTTAGTAGTTTTAGGGTTAGTTTTGTGTGTTTTTGGATAAGTTTGCATATTTTATGAAAAGTATGGAAGCTACTCCGTTTTGTGTCTTTTTGTAGGTTTTAGCAAGTAAACGGTGCTTTTTTGGAGCTGATTGGAGTGCTATGGTGGAAGATGGAAGAATACGAGGATAAAGGAGTCGAAGTCAAGATTTTTAGAGTCGAAGTGTTGAAGAAAGCCAAATCCAGGCTCGTTAACGAGGCTGTGAAGGCTCGTTAACGAGGCTTAGAGGTAGAGTTTTTTGAGAACTCGTTGAGATGTTTACTGACCCTGTGCGGAAATTTATTCCGTGTTGGTAGGGTTTTTAATGATTTTTAGGGTTATTATATTTTATATTTTAGGTCTTGTAATCTTTTTACGTTTTATTTCTATCTTTTTAGAGTTAGTTTCTATCTTTCAGGACAGTTTTTATCTTCTAGCCTTTTTTATTAGATAGATTTATTAGTATAAATACCCTTCTTTTCTAGCCTAGAGGGGGTGTGTTCGGACGTGTTCAAGGAGGAGCCGAGAAGGAGGAGCCGAGAGAGAGAGTAACCGAACCGAGGCTAACGAGAGTGAAGCTAAGGTCGTTGATCGTGTTTTCGATTCGATGTTCTTGTAGTTTTCGGTTTCTTCTGAAGTCTATAAGACGATAATTTTCTTAGTAATTTGAAGTAGTTTTGTTTTCAATGCTTTCTCTATTTGAAGTTATTTGCTTTATAGTTATGAGTAGTGAATAGTTTTCCTATCTAGGGTCGGGGTTAAACCCGACATAGTTATGCATGGTTTTATGAGTAAGATGATGTGTTGAATGCCTTCTATCTATTTTTAGATTGCATGTTGTGTTTATGCCTAGATGAAAATCAAGGTAATTTGAGTTTTTAACTTGATGATGTGTTGAATGCCTTCTATCTAGTTTTGAACTTTGGATCCAAAACAAGTGATTGAGTGAATTGATATATGAGAGTAGATTGATTTGCTTGCTAATCAACGAAAGTTGATGAATTTATCTATTTAAAGGCATGATCTTTATCTTCTTACGAGTTTATATGCATGGCTATGTTGTGGTGACTCTTGTCCTAGGTTTTTATTATTATTTGAATTTCTTAAGCTATATTCGTTACTGAGTTCGTTGTCTCGGTACCGAGTCTGTGTTTAGGTCGTTAGTGTGTGTTTTCGTAGTTTATCCAGGTTCATTAACGACCCTGACAAAGTCCTTAACGAGGTTGGTCGTGAGTGTGTTGTGTTGTTTTGCTTTTCTTTATTTTTCTTAGTAGTTTTGATAGATAAATAATCGTGCTTTTTGTGGAACGATCCTGACTCCCCTATACTCAGCAGGGTCTTGACTATAAATTTATTTGTTGTCAACAAACCCTCTCAACAAATGGGCGCTAGGGTGCAAAAAGAGAACGGATCTCAACCGTCGATCTAGCTTGAATTATATGGACGCGCTAAATAATTTATTAAAAAAATGAGCGCGCGTGTAAACCAAATGCTACCAGAGGTACTTGTCGCCCAAGCAAACCTGAAAAAAAGACAATTTTTTATTCTCTTTCCAAATCTAAACCAAAAAACCTTTTTCTTCCTCTACGAAAATAAAGCTTCTAAACTGGATTGAAACACAATGATTTACGATCTTTGAAGGAGCTTTGTTCAGATTTACGATTTTGAAGATCTGACTCATTACAATTAATGGAACCAGGTAATAAACGATTTTTTCTCTGATTAAAGCTAATACAACACGATTTTGAAAGTTTTCATCGCATATATCGTCAAAATTTGTTTATGTTTAAGCATTAGCAATAGGAAAACTCCCATTTTATAGTTTTTTGGGACATTGCTATGATTTATTTGGGAAGACTGTACATTTGTTCACATTTGTTTAGAGATATCTCGGATTTGTTCATTGATATTACACATTTGTTAATCCAAAATTTGTTCATAGATATCAAGCATTTGTTCACAGATATCGCGAATTTGTTCATACCTATCATGCATTTGTTCATTAATATTACAAATTTGTTCATCAAAAATTTGTTCATATATATCACGCGTTTGTTCACAAATATCTCGGATTTGTTCATAGATATCACACATTTGTTCAATTAATATCAATTGTATGTGTAGTGGATACTATTGCGTATTTACAAGTCTACTTTCCCTATAATGAAGGAAAAATAGAAGATAAAAAGGAATTAAAGATCGTGATCTCGCCTAGCAACACACATTACTACATACCATTTTGTGATGACAACTTAAGACCTAAAAAGGGGATGTTGTTTAGAACCTGGGAACAAGGAGTAAATTTCTACAAGGCATACGCAGATGCATGTGGTTTCCAAGCACGTGCTGGTACAATTACAAAGTCTTCAGATGGAACTAACACTACAGTTTGAAAATACATGTTGTGTAATCGGGCAGGATTTAAAAAGTCAACTAAAAAAGAAGAAGACAAAGAAGATGACGTAGATAATGATGAAGAAGATGATGAAGAGAATCATGAAGAAGAAGGACAACAAGGAGAAGTGAAAAAGCGAAAAAGAATAACCAAAAGGTGTGGTTGCATTGCTAAACTGGTTATGAGACTTTTTGGAAAAAATGGATATATTGTTAAGAAATTTGAAGAGCGTCACACCCATGTTATGTTCGAAGATGGGCAAAAAGACTTTGCAAAAAGCAATAGAAATTTGACCTCCTTCCATGAAGATTTTATCATGAATTGCATCAGAGAAAACGTTGGTACAAGCAAGTCATACAAGGTCTACAAGGAGTTTGTTGGTTCATATGCAAAAATTGGTGCAACTATAATTGATTTCAAAAATTTTAAAAGAGATCTGAACTCGTTCATGATTGGGTGTGATGCTCAAATGGTTATTGACAACTTTTTCAAGAAAAAAGAAAGATGTGACGCATTTTTCTTTGAATATGATGTTGATGAACAACATCAATTAACCAAATTATTCTGGTGCGATCCTATTGCAAGGAAGAACTTCTCATATTTTGGGGATGTTGTCTCAGCTGATGCAACATACAAATCAAACAGGTATGAAAAAGGCTTATTTTTTATGAACAGTTTGATTCTTTTAATGAACTAAATCGTATGTATTGATGAACAAAATTAATACTTGCCTTCAGGAATTTACAATGAACAAATTAATTCTTTTGATGAACACATCGTATTTTTTGATGAACAAATCGTACATACTGATGAACAAAATCACATATATTGATGAACAAATTTAATTCTTTGCCTTCAGGTATGAAATGGTGTTTGTATCATTCACAGGGGTTGACAACAAGAAGAAGAACATTACTTTTGCCTTTGGGTTGCTTCTAAAAGAAGATATCGAATCTTATGTCTGGCTATTCCAAAATTTCAAATATGCAATGAGGGGTCATGAACCATTTGTCATTCTCACTGATTAAGATCTTGTAGTAAGAGTGGCAATTGAAAAAGTTTTTGACAAGGTTGTGCATCGTTTCTGCATGTGGCATATCATGTTCAAGGTACTGTCAAAGGTTACAAATGATGTGTATAACAATGATCAATTCAAAAGCAATTTCAATAAGCTTGTTTGGAGCAATGAAATTAGCCAGGAAGAGTTTGAGGAAACTTGGCATTCCATTATTGCTGAATTTGGACTTGAGTCAAACACTTGGTTGCCGCTGATGTTTGAGCTATGCCACTTATGGATCTCTGCGTACTTTTAATGATGTAAACATGGGTGGACTTCTTAGAACAACTTCAAGATCTGAGAGCCAAAACTTCTTCTTCTCGCATTTCATTGGATCCACATCTTCTCTAGTTATATTCATGATGCAGTTTGAGAGTGCAATTGATTCACAAAGGCACAATAAGCAGAGGTTAGACTTTGAATCTTCAACAAGCTCCCCCACTCTAATGACACCATTGGATCTAGAGAAACATTGTGCATCTGTTTACACCATAAACATCTTCTATGACGTCCAAATAGAAATTGTTGCTTTTGTATTTGAATGTGTTGTGAAACATCCACGAGTATCACATCAACGAGCAGTTTGGGAAGGTACATGTTGTGAAACATGAGCTACAAAACGAAGAGTTCATTTGCTCATGCAATAAGTTCAACAATATCGGAATTCCATGCTGTCATATGTTTTTCGTATTCAAAAACATTGGGTTGAGGAAGGTGCCAACTAAATACATCAAGAATAGATGGACGGAGATATCAAATCTAACTTCTACTTTTGAGATAGAAGGTTCAACAGTTGAACAATGTGATGTGATGAATGAGAAGAAGTTGTTGATTGTTGATTTATTGGATGAGGTACATTCTTGCATTAATGTCATACGGGACAACACAGAACACCTCAAAGAGCTGATATGTGATGGTGCGCGAAATAACCTTTAAATATTAAAACGGAAATTAGTAAATGTAAAGAAGGTAGCGCCGCGTTAAATATACATATCTAAGTATGCTTATATGTACAAATTGATAAGTGGCTCAATAAGGCAAGCGTATGTTTGCATAAAAGCCCAAGGGAACCAATTTTATGAGATGGCCCAAAAGATGAGTCCCACTTGAACAATGTATGTGTGCATGTGGAGATGACTTGCTCAAACTGTACAAAGTTAACGTCAAATGCATGCTTTTGTTGCATGCAAACTTCACGTGTGCTATCAATTTGTATATGATTAGGTGGCATGTGAGCTATGTGATAAACATATATAGTGGGCATCCCACATCGGTAATTTAGTGGAAAACAAGCATGTCTCCAAAACTATATATAGAGGAGGACTGAGGCAAAATAAGGGGTCGAAAATCCTCTCTAGCTCGAGAACTATCTCGTTTGCCAAAGCTCGACGTGTTTGATCTCCGAGTGAGATCGCGCTATAAACGGTATAAGGTCTAAAGGCTTTATTCGTAAAAAGCACACAATCGGCTGAGGGGTGGGGAGGAGGAATAATCCGCGTACGAAAATCGTTTGGTTGTACGAATTCCCGAGAGTTAGTATTTTTATAATCCCGTTTATAGTGCAGATTATATCGGGTTTCAACACTGGCGCCGTCTGTGGGAATTAAGCTCTCCCTATCCGACCTACTCTCGGGAAACAAGCAAGGTGTGTTAGCTAACTAGCGGGGCCACGTTCCAAACGAGGTCAAAGGCAGAAAGCTAGGTGGAGGTGGGGCCGAGGTCAAAGGCAGAAAGCTAGGTGGAGGTGGGGCCGAGGTCAAAGGCAGAAAACTAGGTGGAGGTGGGGCCGAGGTCAAAGGCAGAAAGCGAGGTGTAGGTGGGGCGTCAAAGGCAAGACTAACCATGATCTCCATGGTCAAAAGCGGAGCAAGGTGGAGTACGAGGTCGTTCCGAGGCCGAGGTGGAATACGTGCAAGGTTGAAGCAAGGTGGAGTTCAAGGTTTCCATGGCCAAGCGAGGTTGATGGGCGAGGTCCATCTCAAAGGTGGACAAGCGAGGTCTTGGTGCACGCCACTCTTCGCGGCGGTCCGTCCTCTGCCTGCCTTCGATGATGTCGGTGCCCGGGCTCCGTCGGCGCGACTCTCTTCGGCATAGGCACCACAAGGTAATTCTCTAGCTAGTACAACACACATTCGTTTCTAGCTATTTTGTGGGGCCTTGGCAGGGGGCTGGGAAGAAGCGCAACCTCGAAAAACGACCTGAAGTGCAACCTCGCAAAACGACCTGAATGTGGGTGTCTTTCTTGCTCGCCGGGGTCCGCGGCAGTTGTCCGGGCAATTCTCAAGGTTTTCTTGTTCGACTGGGAGGCTGGCTAGCTTGGCCAAGTTGCGAGGTTATGTTTCGAGGCCAATCACCAAGGCGAGGTTAGATATTGGGCCAAACATCTCGGCAACCCCGCTAGGCCAAACAACTCGGCGTCCTTGCCACGCCAAACATCTTGGTGTCGCCAAACTCTCGGGAAAACATCTTGTGCGAGGTTGCTTTGGGTCGGCAAGGACCTCGTAGGAGACGACTTCTCCGCATCTTGGCGGCACTAGGCGCGATGTTGCCTCGTCTTTGAAAAAGCGCGTGCCCTCTCCGCAACTCGTCGGCCTTTCCGCGTGGACATCCATGGCCAGTCAATTGGAACGCTCCGGTCTTCAACGGAAGTGAGCGATCCTCATGAAGGCCGGGGTTAGTGGTCGTCTTGTTTGACCGAGCTCTCCGTGGTCCTCTGGTTCGGCCGTCGTTTGTAGACTCCGAGCGAGGCCACTCTCTGCGGTCTTGCTTGTTAGGCCAAGTGGCTGGCTAGCGGGGTCTTTGGGGTCCATTGGCTCGCGGGGTTGCTTTGGGATGATGGCGTCTGCACGACATTCAAAATTGGGAGGGCTCTCGTGACTAAATGTGCCCTCAGCTACGCTCACATCCGGTACACACTTTCTAATTATCCTCCATTACCCGCATTTATATATGGTATATATATATGCATATGGCGTTGGAGCAGCAGGTTGTTGCATGACATGCTTGCATGGCCGGTGTGAACGACATAAAAATCATGTGTGTGTTCCCATGGATGTATGGGATAAATGTGCATGGCTTGAAAATTATTAGCATATTGCATGTCTTATTATGTGAAGGCAAACATGGCCATTTGTGGTGCATGGACATCCATGGCATGACCTTGCATGGGCTGGAAAAGTGGTCTCGTTGGCCTCGTTAGATAGTAATATATTTTTGGGCTATGCTTTAGCATGCTGGGCCACTTTCAATCTTTTGGGCTAGGTCAGGATCCTTTATTTGGAGCTACCATGATATATGCCCAAAATCAATTCAACGCACCAGTCGAACGAAGCTCGACAAACATGGCTAATGGCTTATTGCCACAATCTCTGTTCCGAAAATCACGCGTCACATGATCGTGGAATGAGGTAAGCCTTATAAACTTGACTCGCTAGTTCAATATACTCGGTATATACTCGCATGCTTGAACAAAGTTCCTAATTTTCTGTTATAATTAAATCCACCCCTCGCTTCCCGCTTGGGGTTGGAGATTCTCGGTTTCATGGTTTCGAGGTCCACCCCTCGCTTTCCGCTTGGGGTTGGAGATTCTCGGTTTTATGGTTTCAAGGTCCACCCCTCCTTGCTTCCCGCTTGGGGTTGGAGATTTTCGGTTTTATGGTTTCGAGGTCCACCCCTCGCTTCCCGCTTGGGGTTGGAGATTCTCGGTTTTATGGTTTCGAGGTCCACCCCTCGCTTCCCGCTTGGGGTTGGAGATTCTCGGTTTTATGGTTTCGAGGTCCACCCCTCGCTTCCCGCTTATGGTTGGAGATTCTCGGTATTAGGGTTTCGAGGTCCACCCCTCGCTTCCCGCTTGGGGTTGGAGATTCTCGGTTTTATGGTTTCAAGGTCCACCCCTCGCTTCCCGCTTGGGGTTGGAGATTCTCGGTTTTATGGTTTCGAGGTCCACCCCTCGCCTCCCACTTGGGGTTGGAGATTCTCGGTTTTATGGTTTCGAGGTCCACCCCTCGCTTACCGCTTGGGGTTGGAGATTCTCGGTTTTATGGTTTCGAGGTCCACCCCTCGCTTCCCGCTTGGGGTTGGAGAATCTCGTTAAAATCCGCCCCCTCGCTTCTCGCTTGGGGTGGGAGAATCTCGTTAAGGTCCACCCCTCGCTTCCCGCTTGGGGTCGGAGAATCCCGTTAAGGTCCACCCCTCGCTTCCCGCTTGGGGTCGGAGAATCTCGTTAATTAAGGTTCACCCCTCGCTTCCCGCTTGGGGTCGGAGAATCTCGTTAAGGTCCACCCCTCGCTTCCCGCTTGGGGTCGGAGAATCTCATTAAGGTCCACCCCTCGCTTCCCGCTTGGGGTCGGAGAATCTCGTTAAGGTCCACCCCTCGCTTCCCGCTTGGGGTCGGAGAATCTCGTTAAGGTCCACCCCTCGCTTCCCGCTTGGGGTCGGAGAATCTCGTTAAGGTCCACCCCTCGCTTCCCACTTGGGGTCGGAGAATCTCGTTAAGGTCCACCCCTCGCTTCCTGCTTGGGGTCGGAGAATCTCGTTAAGGTCCACCCCTCGCTTCCCGCTTGGGGTCGGAGAATCTCATTAAGGTCCACCCCTCGCTTCCCGCTTGGTGTCGGAGAATCTCGTTAAGGTCCACCCCTCGCTTCCCGCTCGGGGTCGGGAACGATCCTAAGAGGACGGAGTCCAAACTCTCTTATGGACGAGGTCCAAACTCTCATGTGGACGAGGTCCAAACTCTTTATGGACGAGGTCCAAACTCTCTAAAGGTACGAGGTCCCTACTCTCGAAAAGTTCGCGAACTCCACCTAATCTCGAGTTTGGATCACGTTGCATGGCTATAACCGATAAAGCGCAAGTATTTTATGAAAGTGTGCGCACCTATGTATTGTCTCGTTGCCCTCGTGAAACGAGAACTCCGAGCCAAGGGGTTGTGATGGTGCGCGAAATAACCTTTAAATATTAAAACGGAAATTAGTAAATATAAAGAAGGTAGCCGCGCGTAACATATACATATCTAAGTATGCTTATATGTACAAATTGATAAGTGGCTCAATAAGGCAAACGTATGTTTGCATAAAAGCCCAAGGGAACCAATTTTATGAGATGGCCCAAAAGATGAGTGAGCGGGCTTGGCCCACTTGAACAATGTATGTGTGCATGTGGAGATGACTTGCTCAAACTGTACAAAGTTAACGTCAAATGCATGCTTTTGTTGCATGCAAACTTCACGTGTGCTATCAAATTGTATATGATTATTAGGTGGCATGTGAGCTATGTGATAAACATATATAGTGGGCATCCCACATCGGTAATTTAGTGGAAAACAAGCAGGTCTCCAAAATTATATATAGAGGAGGACTGAGACTAAATAAGGGGTCGAAAATCCTCTCTGGCTCGAGAACTATCTCGTTTGTCAAAGCTCGACGTGTTTGATCTCCGAGTGAGATCGCGCTATAAACGGTATAAGGTCTAAAGGCTTTATTCGTAAAAAGCACACAATCGGCTGAGGGGTGGGGAGGAGGAATAATCCGCGTACAAAAACCGTTTGGTTGTACGAATTCCCGAGAGTTAGTATTTTTATAATCCCGTTTATAGTGCATATTATATCGGGTTTCAACAATATGTTTCTTGAAGGAAAAAAAGGAAACATATCTGAGCTTATTGGGGGGAGAATCATCTACATCAACAAGGCAGAGTTCAATCCAAACATTCTTGGGGAACAGACCGAGGGTTATTGAGGTACACCCTCCTGAACGAGCAGTGACAAAGGGCAGGAAGAAAGAAGGGTGTATTATGGGAGGTAAATAGAATGCAATGAAGAAAGCAAACAAGGAGCAAAGGGCTTGTGCAAAATGCAAGAAGCTTGGACACTACATCACGACATGCGCCTATGTTCCCGATTAGATCTCTCATTAATCATTGATTTCTGATACAAAATTTTTGCATTAGGGTGAAATGCATAGTATTCTTAGTTGTCGCATTATCAATGAACAAATTTCTGGTTTTAGATGAATAATTAGCAATAAGCAATGAACAAATTTACTATCTAATGAACAAAACAATTTCATTCTTCAATAAAAATGTATGAACAAAACCTAATGACACCATTGAATGAAAAAAAACATAAGGTGTTGATGAAAAAATCTAAAGTTATGGATGAACAATTACAAGGTATTGATGAACAATAAAAATTTCATTCTCAATCGATGAACAAATCGAAGGTGTTGATGAACAAATCTAAGGTATCGATGAACAAATCGAAGGTTTCGATGAACGAATTACGATAAATCATGTTTTTGTAATAACTGCGGTTTTTGATGATATTTTTGAATTTTTCTGGGATATCCTTTTAACCTTTTTGGTCCGTTTTAACGCTTAATCCAATATTTTTGTTGGAGATTAAATCCTAGGAAATTGTTGGTGATATCCTAAAGTCACAAAGAAATGATTTTATGGATCGGTGTGAATTCTATGATTTTTTAGTGGAAAAAGAATATTTATTGGATAAGCTGTCTTTTTAGTTAAGTACCGGAAATAATTTAAAATACGAACTAAAGTCTTAAAAATTGAAGGTAGCAAGATAAAATCATGGAAAATTGATTTTATTGGTCTACATAATTTACTGGACGTTTTTCGTTTAGTGAGTTTTTCCACCTGAGGTACATAATGTTACCGCTTTAACGCGAGTCCCGTTCCGAGACGGGTTTTGAGTTTTAAAATCATATTTGTTTTCCTTAATAGGAAAGAAACCAGAGAATAGATAGACATATCTTTCTTGCCTCGTCAAGTCTATCTTTTTTTTGTCTTTGTCTTCAAAAGAAAGAAAAGGAAACGAAAGAGAATTGGACAACGAAGACTCGGGAGCTACTTCACGCCGGCCACCACCTTCCTTCTCCACATCCTCATCTTCTTCTTCTTCCACCATAAGCTTGAACTTGGGCTGTTGCAAGAGGGCTGAACCATGTGAGAATCAGGTCGGAACGACGGGACTCGGGGAGAAAGAATTCCTTCACCGTCGGCGGTCTTCATGCTCGTCAAGCGACGTCGCCGGCGTTCAACAGCCCTCCGACCATCAACCACCATGGGAACCACTGTCGGGCAACTCCCATCCACCCTCGGGCTCGGGGATCGAGCCATGATCGAGCCAAACGAGCCATGGGCTCGAGTGAAGGTATATACGATCGAAATTAATTAGCGGGTTGATTGCGGAGCCACCGTAAGGGCCTTTTGGTTCCGATTTGCTAATTAAATTTATGGTTTTTATAATCTTGACGTTGATACGGTCCCACATGTTCAAACCGCTCGAGAAACGGACGTCCAGATCTTCAATTATAGCGAATACAAGTTTCGGATACCGATTGGCAGGTAAAGGACTTCGGATAATTACTCGGGATTCGTTGTTAATCTGTTTGATCCGAAATTTGGTAACCTTTAAGAACTGTTGTTGATGAACAATTTTTATCTAGAAAATTGTTTCAAAAGTGAAGCGGATAATTAGTTATAATTCCGCCAAGATGGCTCCGTTGGGAACAACTTGTATGATTAATAAAATATGATAGGTCGTTATATTTGTTAGAAATAATAACCATGTTATTCATTCAGTTTCGCGCTAGAACTGGATTTAGGTCCGTTGTATGTGTGACCTTGTTTGTTGTCTCATGCTGAGACATTATTGTAAAGTAAGTTAGTTTTTCAGGGGTAGGAGCCGAGTCTCCGATGACCTCTTTATAACACAGTCTATGTTGGGAGGTTTAGCTCGTTACTATCATATCCCAACATTCAGGTCATGACTCATACCTCACTCAACGCTGGAAGAGGTGTTTATGCACTCTAGCTAAGTGCAAATTGGTACTAGGTGTTCGTCAATGATCATGGATTTCATCCCTCTCATCTTTACGTCTCCATGTACATGTGGATCCTCGGCGGTTTCAGTCGATTAAAAGTTACCAACATGTTTGTAAAAAGTTAAGTAATACAAGATAAGTGTGTTAGGCACATTAATGTACTCGGATGATTATTCTATTCGATAACCATTCTTGTTTCCGGTTATGAATGATACTTAATCAAAATTTGATTAAGTCAATCTGATTAGTCGATGGAGTCTTTTCAAAACGTTAATGTGATTATTATGGGATCCCAACAATTGTTTATGCTTCTTAAGGAAACCACAAGCGGTGGTGTTCTCCCTCTTGATTATGCGAGTCTCCTTTTTCTCTATAAGACTGCTAACTGTTGGATCATGATCCGAGTCTATTCGGATTTTGGATGCCAATATGTTTAGTTACAACCATAAGAACCAAGTTAGATTCTCCGCTTGCTAGTCTATCATTAGACTAACCCGTCCATTTTCTTTTCTTTTATATGGTCGGCTGGTGTCCACCGTTGGTTTACGATACATCAGGTTCTTCTTGGAAGTTGATTCAAGAGGCGGGTTCAGATGTTTGAAGCTCCAAAAGTTGAAGAAAGGTTTTCAATGGCTATACTTAAAGTAAAGTTCTTGGTTAAGTTGCTGCAAAGCGAAGTGTAAAAGAAGTTAAGAACTCAAGGAAGACTTGATGAAAATTTTGTTTAAATAGAAGGTTGTTCTATTTATTTATTCTTTTAAATTAAGGTTTGTATAAGACCAATTGTATTTATTCCGCTGTAATGTTTCTTTTAGTTTGTTCAGTCAGTTTAAAGCCTTGGGTAGCTTCGGTTTAGTCTTAATCGGGGTTACTCGCGGTAATATCTCCAGGGTAGGAAGAGGGGTGTTACAGAAGTGGTATCAGAGCTAAAAGTTCCTAAGTCTGGCTTAATACTTTCATCCTTCCATATAGAATTATGGAGACTTCGATATTTGTATTGTCTTAGAACTATTTACGGAAAAGTGGTTAAGATTGAAGGTCAGACTCGTGAAAAAGAGTGGAGGAGGAAAGGAATTTGAGACATGAGGTAATACGTTTGTCCTATGGTGGACATTTGATTCCCTAGAGATGGGAATGGATTCCGAGAAGGATCCAAAGTAAGATCAAGTGAAGATTCCTGAAGTTGAACCGGTTCTAGACCAAGTTCTCAATGAATTCCTATTCTCTCTTGAGAGTCTGAATTGGGTGTACCCTCGTCGTTTCTTCCATATTAGGAAACTTCTTGTGAGATTCTGAAGTTAAGTATTGTACTTCATACAGACTTTCTAGTTGAAGGTTTCCTAATTTAAGCTCGTATGATGGAAGATTTTAAGTTAAGAATTTTTGTTAGAAAGTTCATGATTCAAAGTTATGTGAAAGAAATTGTTAATTCTTTTTCTTGAGATATGAAAGTCCAAGTGTTGTCTTTAAAAAGAAAATTTTTAAAGTGAGTTTCTTGGAAGAGTAAGAGTTTTCCCGAGAATATTTTTCTTAGGAATTTCTGAATTTGGTTGAAATTCGAGTATCAATAGAAGTTTGGAGTTGGAACCTCTACTCCTCAATGTTGAGATTTGGAGAATTTTATGAGCCTTGAGTGATTCTAAGAGATCAGTATGGATCATGAAGTGATGAAAGAGAATCTTGAAAAGGAAAGGATTGCCTTTAGAAACTTTCTTCAACAACTATGTTTGTGACTTTATAGTATAGAATCATGGATATTCTGTACTTTTCCTTGCTCAGTTGGAAGTTAAAGAACTTTGAGGTGCTCAAGTATTGGATCAATTGAATTGTTAAACTATTGGAAGATGCAATTCAGTTTTGAATCTGATAGTATTCGAACTCGGATGTTCATATATGTCGTTATCCTTTGAGTTAAGAGGATTGAGATTCCTAAATGAAATGCGGAATTTCTTATGATTATAGTAAGGAAGAGAGGGAGAATACTGGTTCAGATCAAATGGTGCACAAGTGGTTAATCACCAAGGTTGTCGTGAATAAGGTTGATTGGTTAAAAAGGATTGAACAAGAAGAAGTTCATCGATGATGTGTTTATGTTCAATTAACTACTAAGTATAAGTGTTAATTGATTACATGAGTTGTTGATATTCCGATGATTAGCCTATGTGACAACGTTATTGGAGTTTCGTTGTATGATACCCAACTCGGGATAATGAGAAAAGACTTGAGGTCTATAATGGACTAGTAATGGAATCAGTAGCAGGATGTTCTAAATTGCCAATGGTATCGGCTTATGTTTCTTAAGGATGGAAATGATAAAGTTCAGTTTTGAGAAGATCAATCAAGGAATGATCTTAGCATATTTGTTTTTGATATTTTAAACACTTGGGAGAAAAATATCAATCCTTCAATTGTATGGTCAATAGGGTTTAGCCCTTATCGCTGAAGGGATAATTCCATTTGTGTTTGGGTTTTGAAGATTTTATAATAGTCAAATCTAATGTCTAAGGTGGTACTGGTGAAACTATTAAGTTGTCAGCAAGTCTTCTAACCATAAGCTCTTCCTTTGCAATGTGATTTGAAGTCAAAGTAATGAAAAGGTATATGTCTTCTCCTTATGGTTGAATAAGAAGACAAGAGAATAATGGAGAAGTTTAGTTTGTTTACCAATGTCGAATTGAGATAGGTTTAAGAATACCTTGTTTGGTCATGTGCATTCATTCTTCTGCTAAAAGAGTTTGGAAATTAAAGGAATTTCCTTATATGTAGAGAGATATAAGGATTGGATGTTTTAAACTAGATGCAAAGTTTGAAAGTCACTTTTTATATATAGAGGATTAAGTTGTAAAAGGATGGAAAGTCCTTAAAATCGTCATAAGAGTTTAATAGTTCACTTTTGGACATCGGGATTTAAGTGACTATTAACTTGCAGAAGACTTGTTGTTTTGTGAATGGATGAATGTAAGTATTAAATTTTTGTCAATGGATCATATTTACATAATTTTAAAGTAGTATGTCAAGGAGGCATACAAGTTGAGAATGATCGAATAAGAGTCTTTGCTATGAGCATGAAAATGTTGGAATCATATTTTCCCTAAGGTTTGCAAGTAAGTGGATTGGAGTGATCAACTCTTTTATTGAACTTGTGAAGTTAATATGGGTTTAGATTGAGTTAAATCAGGCAGAAATTACTCAATACTATGGATTATAGAAGAGTCAAGTAATATGTATAATTAAGAAAAGTCAAGGTATGTCATTAGGTTCTACCTTGAGGAGGGAATGAAGTGTCACGTTCGAAGGGAAATGTGGGGCTCAGAAGTGAATTGGATTGTCTTAGGTCCTTTGAGGTTCAGATTTGATTTGAAACTTTGGTCAAGTTGGTAAGGCCAGTTAATGTGCAAATGTCAGCACAGAACTAGGGCAAAGCGTCAGTAGCATCATGAAATTAAGGTCAGCAATTTTATTTGATGCATTGGCTTGACGCGCCCATTTTTTCATAAAGTAGCTAATCTTTGTTTCAGCGACATTCAAAGTTAAAGCTTGTATGCCTGTAGACTATGTCGAGCTCCTGTCAAGTTGTTATGATTTAAGAATATTTGAGATCGTTTCATGATTTTCTCTTTTGAGAAAATTCTTTGGACTTTATAGAATTCAAGTATGAATTTCTAAAAGTAACGATAGTTTGTTATAAAGGATTTATGAATAAATTTTCTACGGTTATCATAGTGGTGAGTAAGAATGTGATTTGTCTTCCATCTTGATCACATGGTAAGGCAAGATTACATGTCTTATTCCTATGAGAATGCAGTAAAGGATTATGTTTATTTTATCTCCCCATCTTGATCACATGGTGGAATAAGATCACATAATTTCTTGGGTTTTAAAGAATAGTTTCTAGTATAATTTGGCAATCATATAAGTTTTGCAATTATATGAGTTTTGCCAGTATAGTTGGTTGAGATGAAAAGATGCAAGCTTTCTTTTGCATTATAGAAATTGCTATATCTATTACTATATCTAGTATCTGGTAAAACTCTTTTGAGTTAGTACATCTTTGGTACCCTATACCATTTAAGGAGTATAGTCAAACTTCCCAAAGCAGTTCCATTATAAGTAAAGAAATTTGGTAAGATTCTTTACAAATCTGTGTTGGTGTTCGAAGAACATGGTGTAATTCCGTACTTCTCTAAAAATTTGGGATTGTTTTCAGTCAACGATTATTGGAATTCTCTAAGCAGTTGCTAGTAATTCATCTTGGTTGACGTCATGACCCAAGAAAGTCATTGCCTTTTTAGCGGAATTGTCCTTGAAAGTAAGTTGATATGGACTCATGTGATGGAACCCTTTTTAAGGAATGATATTGTAGTAATCCTTTCTTTGGAATAAAGGATGTACTAGTAATTTCTCCATTAGTTGTTATTTGTTTTCAGGTTGTCTTGAAAACTTAAATCTCTTTGAGATAAGCTAGTCAAGTGAGGACTTTAAGCAGAACTCCAATGGGTCTGAAGTTTGGATATGTAAATTAGTATTGATATTCAATCTCAGCCTGATAAGTTGTTGGATATAGAGAGTGGACACGTAAGGATATGTTTTAATCCTAAGAGTTAGGTTGCTCAACAAGTCAGAATGTTAAATGAAGTATAAACAGTTCTTTGATGAAAAAGACTGAAAATTGTCAATGGAGACAATTTTGTTGGAAATTATTGGACTAAAGGTACTATTGTCCAATATGTGGGTATAGTAATGCGTAAGAGTGTAGTTTGAAGTAGTTGAGAGAGATAACTACTTTTGGATGTCAGTATGCTCAAGCTGAGTTTTGGTTGGATGTAAAGGATTGACAAGATAGATTATTATCTTGTCATGTGTTGGATAAATCTCATATTCTTGGTTAAAGTAATACTGAGATTTTATCTCAAAAAGGAAATTGAGTAAGGATTTTAAGTAATCCTTGTAAAGAAACTAATTTGAGAAGGACTAAAAGTTTAGTTTGAAAGACAACAAGGTTGTGTGAATCCTCTAGGATGTTATTCAAAATCTGTTGACCAAATCAAGGAAAAGCAGTATGAGAAAGTAATATTGCTTAAGATCATTGGGGAAGATCAAGAAGGTAAGACACCAGAAATTGTGATTTAAGACCATGGATTGATTGGTTTTAATACTGTTCATGTGTGTCTATTGTTGATGAGATTTAAAAGCTTATTTCAAAGGAAGCATATTTGTTTGCTTAATTAGTTCATCCTGGAACAAGTAAACGTATAAGGATTTGAGATAATGATGGTCTGACATGAAGTAAAATATCACCGAGTTTGTTTTGATATGTTTGGTTTGTTTGGAAGTCTTGATTGAGCATAGAAGACCAGATGAAATGTTATAGTCTCTTCTTGTTTCAGAATGGAAGCAGAAAGATGTTACAATGGATTCTTGTCATTAGTCGTTCAAGACTTAATGAAAGAAGGATGCATATGAAGATTGTTAATAAACTCATTTAGAGTGTTCTTTTTAATGCATTTAAGATGACTTAAAGAGTATAGAAATTAGCTGAGGTGTTCATGCATGAAGTTTTCATCTTCATAAAACTCCGAAGATTATTATCTCTGATTGAGATGGATAGTTTATGCCAAAGTTTTGAAGGGAGTAACATCAAGCTTTGTGGAGTGAATTGAATTTTAGCGTTGGTCTCCCTCATTAAACTGATGAGTAATGCAAAGAAACAAATTCAAACTCCCGAGGATATGTATTCTGGATTCCACACGAGTTGGAATGGTAGTTTGAGTTGAGTGAATTCACATACAAGAATTTTGAGTTCGATAAAGAAAATGACTCTTTTAAGGCTTTGTAAGGCCGAAAGTGTTGGTTGTCAATTTGTTGGAATGACAATGCTGACAAGGTTTTTCATGGGCTAGATTTAGCCAAGAGAACAACAACTGATATCGCACTAACATGTTCAAGGGTGCTAACTGCTCAAAAGCGACAATAGTTGTGTGTTGTGCTAAAGCGAGAGCATGTTAAGTATATTGTAAAGAACAACGTTTTTGTTCTAATATCCGACTTGAAAGGCGTATTCCGCTGAGGAAAGCGAGGCAACGTAAATGCTCGCTATGATTGGATCTTTTGAGATATTGGTAAGCTTGTTTATCAGTTGGCATTGCCACCTTCAGTGCATTCTATCCGTAATGTCTTTGTAAATAGGAAAAATATTTTTGATTAGGCTACCTTGGCCTAAAATGGAGGTGAAGAAAAGACTTGAGAAATTAGACAAGAAATGCTGAGCCATTTTCCAAAGTCAGTGAATGTTGGAAAGAAGGAGTTTGGTAACTAAGCAATGGTTGATTGTGTTTGGTGCAGAAGTAACATTATGTTTTTAAGGGGGTATTACAAACCTCTGTATAGGTTTGTAGTGGTTGTGTGTATGCGTTTATGCTATCCTTCTTTTTTATCCGAGTTCTCCTTGGTTTCGAGGACGAAACCATTTTTAAGGGGGTACTAATGTAATAACTGTAGTTTTTTAGGATATTTTTGAATTTTTCTGGGATATCCTTTTAACCTTTTTGGTCCGTTTTAACGGTTAATCCAATATTTTTGTTGGAGATCTTAAATCCTAGGAAATTGTTGGTGATATCCTAAAATCACAAAGAAATGATTTTATGGATCGGTGTGAATTCTAGGATTTTTCAATGGAAAAAGAATATTTATTGGATAAGCCGTCTTTTTAATTAAGTACCGAAAATAATTTAAAATACAAAACGGAAGTCTTAAAAATTGAAGGTAGCAAGATAAAATCATGGAAAATTGATTTTTTTGGTCTACATAATTTACGCGACGTTTTTCGTTTAGTGAGTTTTTCCACCCGAGGTACATAATTTTACCGCTTTAACGCGAGTCCCGTTCCGAGACGGGTTTTGAGTTTTAAAATCATATTTGTTTGCCTTAATAGGAAAGGAACCAGAGAATGGATAGACATATCTTTCTTGCCTCGTCAAGTCTATCTTTTTTTTTGTCTTTGTCTTCAAAAGAAAGAAAAGGAACCGAAAGAGAATAGGACAACGACAACTCGAGAGCTACTTCACGCCGGCCACCACCTTCCTTCTCCACATCCTCATCTTATTCTTCTTCCACCATAAGCTTGAACTTGGGCTGCTGCAAGAGGGCTGAACCATGTGAGAATCAGGTCGGAACGACGGGACTCGGGGAGAAAGAATTCCTTCACCGTCGGCGGTCTTCATGCTCGTCAAGCGACGTCGCCGGCGTTCAACAGCCCTCCGACCACCAACCACCATGGGAACCACTGTCGGGCAACGCCCAGCCACCCTCGGGCTTAGGGATCGAGCCATGATCGAGCCAAACGAGCCATGGGCTCGAGTGAAGGTATATACGATCGAAATTAATTAGCGGGTTGATTGCGGAGCCACCATAAGAGCCTTTTGGTTCCGATTTGCTAATTAAATTTATGGTTTTTATAATCTTGACGTTGATACGGTGCCACAGGTTCAAACCGCTCGAGAAACGGACGTCCGGATCTTCAGTTATAGCGAATACAAGTTTCGGATACAGATTGGCAGGTAAAGGACTTCGGATAATTACTCGGGATTCGTTGTTAATCTGTTTGATCCGAAATTTGGTAACCTTTAAGAACTGTTTTTGATGAACAATTTTTATCTAGAAAATTGTTTCAAAAGTGAAGCGGATAATTAGTTATAATTCCGCCAAGATGGCTCCTTGAAGCATGATAACTAAGGATTTATTATATATCGATATTTAGAAAATTAAATCGTTTATCGATTAGGAAGTTGTAGGAGTTGAAAGTACAACTAAAAAGTGTTTCTGTGAGCTCGTTGCTGAGAAATCCTTTTGTTATATTTGTCAGAAGGATGAAAAGATTATTGTTGGAATTGCTAAGGACGTTGAGCACGCCTTCTAAGGCAAGTGGACGATTCTCTCTTGTGTTATTGTTATTAAATGAGGAATTGGATCCCATTTAATATTTGCGTTGGGAACAACTTGTATGATTAATAAAATATGATAGGTCGTTATATTTGTTAGAAATAATGACCATGTTATTCATTCAGTTTCGCGCTAGAACTGGATTTAGGTCCGTTGTATGTGTGACCTTGTTTGTTGTCTCATGCTGAGACATTATTGTAAAGTAAGTTAGTTTTTCAGGGGTAGGAGCCGAGTCTCCGATGACCTCTTTATAACACAGTCTTTGTTGGGAGGTTTAGCTCGTTACTATCATATCCGACCATTCGGGTCATGACTCATACCTCACTCAACGCTGGAAGAGGTGTTTATGCACTCTAGCTAAGTGCAAATTGGTACTAGGTGTTCGTCAATGATCATGGATTTCATCCCTCTAATCTTGACGTCTCCATGTACTTGTGGATCCTCGGCGGTTTCAGACGATTAAAAGTTACCAACATGTTTGTAAAAAGTTAAGTAATATAAGATAAGTGCGTTAGGCACATTAATGTACTCGGATGGTTATTCTATTCGATAACCATTCTTGTTTCCGATTATGAATGATTCTTAATCAAACTTTGATTAAGTCAATTTGATTAGTCGATGGAGGTTTTTCAAAACGTTAATGTGATTATTATGGGTTCCCAACAATTGTTTATGCTTCTTAAGGAAACCACAAGCGGTGGTGTTCTCCCTCTTGATTATGCGAGTCACCTTCTTTTTCTCTATAAGACTGCTAACTGTTGGATCATGATCCGAGTCTATTCGGATTTTGGATGCCAATATGTTTAGTTACAACCATAAGAACCAAGTTAGATTCTCCGCTTGCTAGTCTATCATTAGACTAACCCGTCCATTTTCTTTTCTTTTATATGGTCGGCTGGTGTCCAACATTGGTTTACGATACATCAGGTTCTTCTTGGAAGTTGATTCAAGAGGCGGGTTCAGATGTTTGAAGCTCCAAAAGTTGAAGAAAGGTTTTCAATGGCTATACTTAAAGTAAAGTTCTTGGTTAAGTTGCTGCAAAGCGAAGTGTAAAAGAAGTTAAGAACTCAAGGAAGACTTGATGAAAATTTTGTTTAAATAGAAGGTTGTTCTATTTATTTATTCTTTTAAATTAAGGTTTGTATAAGACCAATTGTATTTATTCCGCTGTAATGTTTCTTTTAGTTTGTTCAGTCAGTTTAAAGCCTTGGGTAGCTTCGGTTTAGTCTTAATCGGGGTTACTCGCGGTAATATCTCCAGGGTAGGAAGAGGGGTGTTACAGTTTTCTGAATCAAAATGTCACTCTAACACAAAATAACCTGTTTCAATAACCATCATCCATATTCCACACTATATAAAAAGAAAAACCAAATTTCTGCACCATTAAATCCATACAACAAACATAAACTGTATTCTAAACACAAACCATACAAAAAACACAAAACCCATTTCCAAACTGTTTTCAACAAACACGTGTCATTGTACATCACTTCTTATTCTTTGCCTTCCTTGTAAGAGGAGCACGAGATGCGATTGTCGGTTTACGCGGGACAAATTCTTGAACAAGCTTTTCAGCTATTGCCTTGTGCTCATTCAATGGACTCAAATACAACTCATTACGGTACCTTATCCTCAAGTCATCAAGTTGATGATGATCGTGTTTATTGAGTCCACATTCCCAACCAGACAAGCCGCTGCCGAAGTACGTTTCCATGTGTCGCATCATAAAAATTCCACAATCAGTCTTGTTTCTGGTATCTCTCCATTTCATCTCAAGACGTTTGTAACATCCTCGACCAAAATGCATACGTCATTTTGCATTCATATAAGAGTAATAGCATATGCATAGCATATTGGAACGATATATAGTGAGTTTTTAAAAGTAATATTTATTTTCTAATTAAGTTTATTATGTTTTAAAAAGTTTTTAATAAAAAATTAATTATTAATTATTTCAGGGTAAAGTTTGTAGTAAACGAGATTTCAAGGTGAAAAGTGGAATTTTGCTAAAATCAAACCGACTTTGATCGTTTATATATATCATGTCTCATTCTTTCTTTTACAAATGAAGTTCACAGAAAACAAAATAAGAGAGGAGACGAGAGTTCAAGAGTTGTGAAGGAAAATTGTTTGATTTTTGTGTTGTTTTGATCGATCTGGTACGAGATTTCTTCTATCGGGTTTTATTTCTGAAGTACAAGCGTGATTTGGTAAGTTTTTGATTAGTTATTGATTTATCTGGATTTTCCTAATTTTTCCAGATCTGAATCTACAGTTGGTTTTGATTTGAAAATCGATTGATCAATAGTTTTCAGAGGGTGTTTTTGATATCGGATTTATATTCGGTAAAAGATTTCAGAGTAATTTTAGGGTTTTTCTTGTAATGATATTAGGGAGACCTTTGATCAAGTTTTTCAGAAAGGTTTGAACTAGAAAAATGTTCTTCTATATATATAGTTTATTATTGTCAAGTTTTAAAGGATTTGGATATATATGCAAGAAGTTATAATACATTCTGGCATTTTATTGCATTTGGGGTTAGAGTTTATAAGAGTAAATAGCCTAATTTGCATTGGGTTACATATAGGAGCCCAAGTAATAGACCGTGGTCAGAGTCAAGGGGGAGAAATATAGTATCTGCTTTAAACAGGTGAGTATAGACCGGAGATTCAACCCTATGTGCTATATGTGAAATATGAATATATGAATATGTGGATATATATATGCTACATGAGCTATATGGATATATGTGTTATATGGATATATGTGTTATATGGATATATGTGTTATATGGAGTATATGGATATATGTGTTTTATATGATAGCTCTGAAATTTCCAGAGTTGTTTGCATAGAAAGTATGTTAACAGATGGAATATGATATATGGTTACAGAATGCACTTGATTGCATAGCATATTGCAATGAGATTAAAAAGGACATGTGACTGTCTTGCCCTGATCTGTAATTCAGGAAATCTACGGATTTCTTTGTTAAAGCGACCTACGGGTCATACAGGATCTACGGATCATACAGGACCTACGGGTCAATATTCAGGAGATCTTCGGATTTCTTTGTTAAAGGGGCCATAAGAGCCAATATTCAGGAAATCTTCGGATTTCTTTGCTAAAGGGACCATAAGAGTCCATATACAGTAAACCCGGGGCAGATTCAGGCTTGAACATTTCACAGAATAAAGAATCGGAAACATCAGCATTTGCATTCGCATAGTAATTAAATTCATATATGACATATATATGATATGTATGTATATGTATATGGACTAAATGTTTAACTCTGTGTGAAATAATTGATGATGGTTTATATTCACTGAGAATGCGACTCACGTAAATCGCAAAACAATTTTTCAGGTTCAGCTAGTTCTTACTGACGTGTGTCCGTTTAGAGATCACATTCATACAGGTCGGTCGGCTGAAGCTCTAAGCAACCTTCTCCTCCTCATTTTGCATCATAGACATTTTGGGTTGTAATAGAAGTTAGAGTAATGAATGTTTTAGTATAAGAAGTAACTACCTATATGTGTGTGGGTGTGTGCAACCCTTTATGGTTGTTACTTTCTGCTTTGTGCTTATGTGGATAGTTGCTATATGTGAATTATTTGTTAATATAAGAAATAAGTTATTACTAAGCATACGTCATTGGGTATAGGGGTGTCACAACGTTCATATGGAACCCTATCCAAATCCTCGAACAAAGTAGCCATCGCATCCATCTTGAGCGTCTTCAAAAGCTCAACAAAGAGCATTCTCTAACAAAATAACAACAAAGATACAAACACAATTCACTCAATACTAAACACACGTGTCAATGATAAATAACAAAGTATTACAAAAACAAAATAAAACTCACCAATCTAGCAGGTACGTGCTCATACTTTGCTTCCAAGGGCACATCAGTCATTCAGTTATCAATTATGTGGAAACGTGGCACTCTCACATTCAACGCAATACAATAGTAATGCGATGAGGTACAGATAGGAAACATAAACTGTAAAAATGCAGACAAGCATGAACAAACCTTATATTCATTAAAAACAACATAGTGAAGAGTCAATCTTTCTAATGAACAAATAGCAAATAACTCTGAACAATTATGTAGTACTGATGAACAAATAAATGAATATCAATGAACAAAAATGCATATCATGTCAATCTTGCACGCATTAATCCACTTGAAATTTTCAAGAGTGCCATGAAAGGCATTAATGAAAAACTGTATGGAATCCTCAACAATAAAATCCTTGTCCAGTGGAAAGGCTTGAAAAATACATATAAGTATAAATTAGATTGAAAATATCAAAAAGTCATTAAAATAAAGACAATGTGAATATAAAAAAAAAAACTTTTTCTTACCAAATCCTCAGGAGCCATAAAAAACCTCAAGGGTTTTGAGTCGCTTTTCCACTATTCTTGTATATTGAGATAACAGCTCCAAAGCCCAATTATATTTGATTCCACTTCAGATTTTACCGCCATTGAAACAAAATCCTTTTTCATGGCGGAAGCTTTCATCATCTTAAAGATTTCAACACTATACAAAAACAGAAACATTAAAACGAAAAACGATCAATTTTAATAATAAAATCAACTTCAAGATATAGAAAGAGCAATATGTAAAGAAAAAATACTATTCTATGCATTGTTACCCTCTTTGATTAGGAATGTCTTCAATAAGCCAATCGAACAATTTCTTGGCCGCATGAGATATTTTTTCTGTCAAAACAACACTCCTTCCCATGTAAGGTGACTTCACGTAATCAGAAGGCTTAGATATTCTTTTATCAAGTACATCCTCACCAGTAAGTTTAACACCAACGAGAGTGTCAATCGAAGTAGAACCAACCTCCTGCGCCTCATTCTTCATCTACAAATGTAAAAACACATATTATTCATGACACAAACAACATACAAAATCAATGAACAAAATGTCCTATAACTTATGAACAAATAAGCAAAAATTAATGAAAAAATCAGAAATATCAATGAACAAACCTCATCCTGAATCCTGTTCAGCTCCTCTTCAAATTTCTTATTTGCTTCAGCCTCCTTTATCTTATCTAACTCCTCTTGTTTTTTCTTCAACTTCATTCCAATTCTCATCAATTCTGCATCCCTTTCTTGTTTCTTCTTCTTTTTCTCCTCTTCCTTTCTCTTCTCTTCATCAATCTTCTTTTTCGCCTCAGCATATTCCTTCTTCCTCTTCTTCTTTCCTCTTCTTCCTTTCCTCTTGCCTCCTCTTCACCTCCTCTTGCTTTCTAGTTGTTCAAACTCCTCAATCTCTTCTTCTCTTTCTCCTCTGCTTCTTTGTTCTTCTCTTCCTCTTCCTTGTTCCTCTTCTTCTCTTCCTCATCTTCCAACCTCTTAACCTCTTCAAGACGCATCTTCTCTTCCTCAGCTAGTTGTTTCCTTTTCTCTTCCTCCTCTTCCCGCTTTCTCTTTTCTTCCTCTTCTCTTTGTCTCTTCTCTTCCTCCTCATCTACTTGTCTCCTTTTCTCTTCCTCCTCTTCACGCTTTTTCTTCTCTTCGTCTTCTCTTTGTCTCTTCTCTTCCTCCTCAGCTGCTTTTCTCTTTTTCTCTACCTCCTCTTCCCGCTTCTTCTTCTCTTCCTCTTCTGTTTTCCTCTTCTCTTCCTCCTCTTTCTTTCTCTTCTCCTCCTGTTGTATTAATGCATCCTCCCTCCTTATAGATTTCAACAAATCCTCTTCTTGCTTCTTCTTTTCTTCTTCTTCTCTTATCCTCTTGTCCTCTTCATCCTTTTTCAACTTTTCTTCCTCTTCAATCCTTCTCTTGTCTTCCTCAGCCTTTTTTCTAATTTGTTCATCAGTTAATCCCTTACAAACAAAGGAAATCTTTAGTTTCTTCTTCCTTGTCACATCAACCTTCCTGGCCTCGTCTTCTTGCATCATAACACTTTCCCTACCAATATCTGTAACACCAGTCCAATCATCCCTAGATGGAAACACACCCAGGTCAAAAGAAGGTAATTCAAAGCGCTTCTTTGCCTTCATTGCAGCCTCAATTTCATCCAAAACCTTTGTAGCTTCCTCCCAGAATGAATTTTGACTTGGCGATTCAGCATCTTCTTGGGTGCCAGATTGGGATGATGATGAAGCACCCTTCAACCCCAATAGCTTCTCAAAAGCTTCATTGATCTTGGTGAAAAGTCTGTGGCTGGCAATTTCAGTTGGAGCTCTTTGCACATGATCAAGATATCTCTTTAAAGATGATGCAAGCTCCATTGACATCTCAAGATGTTCTTTCAGAAATGACTGCACAAGAAGTAATATATATATAAGTACATAATTTTTTTTTAAAAAGACACAACATGCTATGAACAAATGTTAGTTTGTGATGAACAAATGCTAGTTTCTGATGAACAAATGCTAGTTTATAATGAACAAATGCTAGTTTCTTATGAACAAATGTTAGTTTGTGATGAACAAATGCTAGTTTCTGATGAACAAATGTTAGTTTGTGATGAACAAATGCTAGTTTATAATGAACAAATGCTAGTTTCTGATGAACCAATGCTAGTTTATAATGAACAAATGCTAGTTACTTATGAACAAATGTTGGTTTGTGATGAACAAATGCTAGTTTCTTATCAACAAATGATATGCTAATTTTAATGAACAAATAAATATACATCACCATCATGCAAAAAATATAAAGACAAAAACATGCAAAAATCAAAACACATACGTCACCGCCATCGCCAAGATCAATTTGTTCTTCAAAATGTTCAGAAGCAGGGGCTTTCCCTTCATTCTTCTCATGATCAACACCAGGGTAAACAAACTCAAGCAAACCTCAAAACCATCCTTTTCCAAAACCACCCTTGGAAACCTCGAAACTCTCTCTCTCTCTCTGAACAAAGTAATCATGGTTGAAATGCTTGATCACAGGGAAGGATCTTGGAGTTTCAGGACGATGATAGATGAGCATACAATCACAATAGACAATCTGTCATGAAACAAATTAATGAACAAATTAATCTTATTAATGAACAAATATGCATAAATAAATGAACAAATTAATGATAGTAATGAACAAATTTGAAAATCATACCAGAAACAATATAATAGATCCTCTGATAAACCCATTGTTTGTTTTCCTCCATGAATCAGCATTCTCAACCAACTTCTCAACAAGATGAGCACACCAATCGTACTCACTGATCTAGTCCAAGTCTACCAAATGATCTAAGAACTTTAAGTTTACACCACCATTTTGAATGCTCTCTATACAGAGGGTGTAGAACAATATAATAAAGTTCCTCCTAAACCAAGCACCATCATTATCAGCCTCCTTGATCACTGTACTCATAAGCCCAATTTTGATCTTCTCAAACTCCATCAATTTATTCTTCCCTGTCACCTCATCAATTTCAGACAACACAAACTGTTCTCTAAAACTATTGTACATTTCTGAATGCTTGACAGTCTTCGGGACAGAAATTGTCCTTGGACCACGAGGTAGACCAAGGTAAAATTGCACACTTTCAGGTGTTATCCTAACACTTGGTCCATCACCAATCTTCAATGTGCATGATGCAGGATCGAAACAGCTAGCAACATAGTAGCACAACTTACTAGGTAGATCAATCACATTCCACTGTATGAGGTACTCAAACCCCATCTCTTTAAGAGCAGTAAACTTGCTTCCCCCTTCAAAACCATCAATAACTTCACAAATCGGCTTGGGAGAGTTCATGTGATTCAACGAAAAATGCCCACGCTTCAAAGCTCTCAATGGCACCTTCGCTTTTGACTTTTTCCCAACACCTTGTCCTTTGCCGACAACAATATCAACTTTCCTCTTCTTCCCAACAACTTGTAATTCACCAACAGTAGCATCCGTTTTCCTCTCGGATGGTTCGTTTATCGTCACTCCTTTTCTAGGAATCATATCAATTAGCAACGTATCATCAGGGAATTCATCAGACGCAACCTTTTTCCCCTTGTCCAGCTGACGTCTCTTATTTGATGGAGATGACTCAACGACCGGCTTTTGCCTCAATACAAGCACTTCAGTAGCAAATGCTTTTGAAACCGGCTTTGTAGCAATTGATTTTCTTCTCACATTCTTTTCGACGGTAGAAGAGGCATCACTTCCGGATTTGCTCCTGATTTCTATTGCAAAAAAGGGATAAAAGACAATATAAACACATATTTAACCATCTATTTTAAAAGCACAAAAAAAAACATATCAAAACAACAATAAACCTCTTCGAATAGCACATATTTCATCTTCTCCGATTGTCATTGTACCAAACCTTAGATGTTTTACTTGTTTATAATTTGCAAAATGTTGTTTAATAGATCCTGGATGTTTATTCCCTAAATAAACAAGAGATACAAAGCACCAATTCACACATGTATCAACCACAATGTTTGATTGAATTGATAAATAAATGCAAGTTTTCGATGAACAAATGCAAGTTACTGATGAACAAATGCAATTTACTGATGCAAGTTTCTGATGAACAAAATGTAAGTTTCTTTTGAACAAATGCTAGTTTCTGATGAACAAATGCTATGCCAGTTTGAATGAACAAATATGCACAAATGAATGAACAAAATTCAACACAAGATCAATAACACTTTCCCACGCATGTATACCAAATCATTTCATGCAACTAACAACGCTACAATCACCTATTGCAAAACTCAACATCAAAAACCTGGATAAAAACATCAAATACGCACATGCACACACAATTTGTATTTTATTCAATTGGTAGGACCAAAAATCGAGTAAAAAGAAGGTGACGATTCATGCATTTTTTTATTCAGAAAAGCACAAAAAACCAAAATCGACACTATCAACTTCAAACAACTCAAATAAACACCAAAAAAAACACAATTGATCAAACATTTAGTGTATATACACTCGACAAACACAAAAAAACCTAGGGTTTCAGTAAATTTAAAACGAGAGATAAAAACCTTCATGCTCTTGAGATGAATTTCGATTCTCCATTTAGAACTGGATTGAGCTTTCTAATGGCGTTAATGGTAAGAATCAGGCTCGAAATCGCTCCAAAATAGCTTCGATTGAACAAATTCACGCTTGAACTGCTTGAAAACCGCTTCGGAAACTGTAAAAAGTGAGAGAGAGAGAAATGGCGAGAGAAGAGAAGACGATGGAGTTTATAAAAAGCGCGTCTCCTAAACGCTCCGTGTGGCGCGTTTCTTTTTTTTACAGTTTTTTTTTAATAGGAGCAATCTCAACCGTCCATGTGATATGATCGAACAGCCAGTGAACTTTCTCAATTCTCACACACGCGGGCGTTCGCACGGGACTCTTATTCTATATCTATATATATATATAACATGTAAAGTTGACAGGCCATACCTTCTCTCCTTTTTCCTTCAATGGTGGGAAGGCAGAAAACAAAACTTTTCTAAAGCCTATTTTGAAGAACTTTTTCTCTAATTACTCCACCTTCAATGGTTGAGGAAACCGAAGGTTGGAATTAGAATAACGATCATCAATGGTTGAAGAAAACCGATGATTGTTTTTCGTAGTGTGAAGCTACTTTAAGAAGAGCCAAAGATTCATGATCCATTGTTAGAACTAGTTTAGAGAATTCTGACGGTTAGTTATTCTTAATTTGCAATTTGGGAGAAAGATTTGCTTTATGTGTGGATATGTGTGGATTGATTGGAGTTTTGTCCGAACAGAGTATCGACCCTCTGACCAAGATGTGTGTTTGTTTCGATCTGTTTCTTTCTCGTTTGTTGGCCGGCGTAAACTTGCCTCTTTATTCGGTGGCGGTGGTAGTTTATTCCGGGTCGACACCTGTGTACTCTAATCTTGTTGATGCCGATATCTCCCCATTATGTGTGGAGATGATGGTGTGGTCCAAAGTGAAACAAGGCCGTCGGCCTTGTTTCACTTTGGACACAAAAGTCATTTCTCTCCAAAAACTACTTTTAATACTCTTGAAATTCGTGCAACTCTCTCTACTTTTTACGTTTTTCAAGACACTAAAAATCACTTTTCACCCAAAAATCCTTTTCTACTCAAAGTCATTTCTGATGGCCAAATATACTCCTGTATTTGCTTTTGATATTTTTGGGGTTTGGTGGTGAGATAAGTTATGTGGCCTTTGACTTTTTGGTGTCTCAGCCCATCCTTTGGCTTTTCTTTGGCTTTAAGGTGGGGTATGTTTGGGTGTTGTGGTTTTGTTTGTTGTGGCGGGTTGATCATTGCACGTTTGGTAAAACTTCGAGATTTAGCTCTAGAATTGGATGTGGCTCGTTTGTGATTGGCGCAGTCGCCTGGACGTTTGAGGCTGCTAAAGATCCTTCATCCCGATGGAGGCAACACCAGTAGTCCACTTCAACATATTTGTCCGACTTTGACCCGAATGCTAAAGACGTTGTTCTTTAGCCCCTCACTTCGCCCACTAATCATTTAGTTCTAGTGTCTTTTTTTTACTATTGTACTTCTTTTCGTGTTTTTGTTTGATTTAGGTTGACTCGAGTTGTTTTTCGACTGCCGTTCACTGTTGTAAGGGATTTACCTTAATCCTAATAAGCAAAAAAATTTATAGATCAAGACCCCGCTGAGTACAGGGGAGTCAGGTTCGTCCATGGGAATTAGAAGAATCAAAGTCTAGCAATCAATCCTAACAAGAATGAAGCAAAACAAAACAAAACACGCTCAGCAGAGGCTCGGTACCGACCGGTTTTGGGTTGGTAACGACCTGCAACACACACTCAAACGCAAGAAAAAACTGGGAAACAAATCGCATGGTACCGACCTTAAGGGGGTCGGTCACGACCTATCTGGATAACGACAAAATGTTTGAAAAATCAAAATAAAAGAGATCTAGGACAAAGGATCCACCACAACAAAGCTATGCATATAAACACGAATCAAAGATCAACTAACCTACAATCTCATGAATGACTTTCGCCACAAATAAACAAGCACATATCTCAACTTTCATAAAGATAGAAACTTGCAATCCTACTTGTTATCTAAAGATCTTTAACTTTCGCTTCAACCCAATAATCATCCAAATTCACAATTTAATCTTTCAACTCAATCATGAACATAAACATGCCTTAACTTTCATCAAGGAATTAAGAACAAACAAGAGGGATAAAGTATAGAGATTTAAAGAAATGGTTTTATTCAAATATTCAAGCTTTTACCATGCATAACTTGTCGGGTTTCACCCCAACTCTAGAAAAATAGACTACTCACGAGTCATCATGCAATCAACAATCAAAGAGAAAATAGATAACATGATTTAAAAACAAAGCAAACTTCAATTGAAAGAACAAACTTACAAATCTCAAAGCAAACTTCCAAAACCCTCTCAAAATTGTCCAAGAGCTTGGAATAAAAGTTAATCCTAGATAACCGTTTTTTATCCTCGTCCGTCCGTTCCGTCTCGTCTCTCCTCCAAAGAAAAACACATAAAGGCCCTTTATATAGTAGTAGGAATGTTCTCAAAAGAAAACTAAATTCTATCTTAAAAAACCCATAAATGAAACATTTATTAAGACCTAACTTAAGGCGCAAGTTTCTTCCCGTAAGCCACGGAGAGCGCTCGGTACCGACCCAAAGTGGGTCGTCACCAACCTTAGCCAGCACTAGATTTCTTCACTTCTTTGCTTGAAACTTGTCCCAAAGCTTGGTTCTTCTTCAATGTTTCTTCTTTAAACATCCTTGGTCTTCTTAGACTTCCTTAAGCTCCTTCTAAGACATCTTCATCTTGCAAACTTCCTTCTTGAAATTCATCAAAGCTTCAAAAACTTCTACTCTCGCCTCTCTAGACAACACCTGCTACAAGACCACTCTAAGACCACCTCCTAGAAAGCTGAAAAACCCGGGATATCTTCTCCTCAGCTCTTCAAACATCTACAAAGACAACAAACAAGCACAAACGACTCCAATTCTCGAAAGAGAGTCAAAATCAAATGCAAAACAACACAAAAGAACTAGAAAAGACTCAACCTAACTAGAAAACGACCCACAAAAACTAACTAAAAAGTGTGACATCATTAACTCGGCCTCTCGGTTCTACCGGGCTTGTCCGGTAAGCCGAATTCTTATCTAATAAAATAAAAAAACATGTAAAGTTTCCCTTTCCATCAATAAATACCACATAAGTAAAGAAAAAAGATTTAAATAATAAAATAATATTTAATGATCCAAAAATAATGTCATAAATAATACTGATATGACTCATAATCAAATATGAATAGATAAAAAAAATATATAAATAAGTACAATTGATATAAATATAATTTCATAAATGATTATAATCTATTGATATGAAGTCATTAAATTAGTATCTTTTCATATTAGAAACAAACTTAAGGAAAGAAAAAAAATTAACCTTTGGTATTACAATAAAACAAATAGAAGATAAGTAACTTAAGTCCGTTAAATTAGTAACCTTTGGTATCACAAAGAAAAAAAATAAAAGAGAAGATAAAATTCATTTTAAGTTATTAATGAATGACCTATAGTATTAACAATAAAAATGACAAAAGATAAAATTTGTACATTATTCTATTTTACTACTTTTTTCACTGTACTAGGTGGCTAAACAAGTGTGTTGCACATGTCAAAATTTTATATTAAGGCTTGTGATTTGGAAATGTATTAGGAAGGTGAGAATTAAGGTTTTAAAGAAGTATTTGTTTTTTTTTTGTAATAACCCTATTAAAAGTATAGTGTTAAGTTTTTTGTTTTATTTATCTTCATCATGTTGTTCTTTTTCATAAATGATTCATAGTTTTAATATTCTTATTTTTTTTATTATTAAATACTGATTCTATGAATTTTCTAAATCTCTTGGATGGTAGTCTTACATTTCATGTTGTAATAATTGTTGGGGAAGAGTTCCGTGTGAATGGGCGCCTATGTGAGAATTGAAAATAAATCTCGTTCGTTCCTTCCAAAAAATCAATGTCCCTGATTAAACATTCATTACAAAAAAATAAAATACGGCACGGGCGAATTTTTCCCATATTATTCACGTATTTTTCAATAAAATACGACACAGGTGAATTTTTCCCGTATTATTCACGGGTTTTTCGAAAAATACGTTTTTATGAGACGCGTCCAATTTGTTCATCAAAACTAGCGATTTGTTCTTCAATATTGACCAATTGTTCATCAATACTAACTATTTGTGCATCGAGTTTTTGATAACAATGTTCATAGATTTCGAACTTTTTTATTTTTAATTTTATTTTTTAACCTTATTTATGTGTATGAATACAATATTATATAGTTTTTGATGCACATAAAATTAGTTTCGATATACCAATGTTTGTTCATGATATACTACTATTTGTTTATTGATATAACCTTGTTTGTTCATTGATATACCCATATTTGTTCATTGATATACTTCTATTTGTACATTGATATAACCTTGTTTGTTCATTGATATATCCTATTTGTGAATAGAAATATACTTATGTTTATGTGTCAATACCATCAATTTGTACATTTAGGACTATTAATATCATCAACTTATACATTTAGGACTATCTATTTGTGCATTTTTTGTATTTATTTTGTGCTTTTAAGGCTATCTTGAATGCAAAGGATAATACAAATGAAGTGCTTTAAGGCTAACTTGTCAATACGAATGAAGTGCTCAATGTAGTACCTAAACAAGATAAGTTTGATTTAGAAACTTGAATACAAAGAATAATAGATAAAGAATCTGACTTTGCAATAATATGGTGTATGCTAAGAGGTTACTAATGAACAAACATGCATTTAGTAATGAACAATTATATGAAAAGGCAATGAACAAATATGCATAAATCAATGAACAAATATGCACAAACCGATGAACAAATATGCCAAAATTAATGAACAAATATGAGTATAACAATGAAAAAAATATGCATGTATCAATGAACAAATATGCATAAACCAATGAACAAATTGATGTTACTAATGAACAAATATGCACAAACCGATGAACAAATATGTCAAAACTAATGAACAAATATGCCAAAGTGTTGATGAACAAATCCACATTGTTGATGAACAAATCTGTAGTATTGATGAACAAATCCACAATACTGATGAACAAATCCACATTTTCAATGAACAATCTGGGCGCGTGTCTTATTTCCGTTTTTTACAAAAATACGCGAATAACTCGCCAAAAATTCGCTCGTGTCGTTTTTTCCCCTTTTTAAGTAAAATGATCAACGCCTTTGATTTTTCTTGATCCAACGGCTCTTGTTCTTTCTTATTTCGCACATGAGCGTCCATTCACACCTGAATCGGACTCATAATTGTTTGCTCTCTTGAAATCTAATACATATTACATAATAGTGTATTGATGAATGTCGCATCTTATATGATAAAATCTATTTCATTCAATGGAGGGAAATAACACTTTAGTTTGGTATGTTTGGATGGTGGGATTTAATGAGAATTTTAGGGAGGAAAATGGTGGGAATTATTTTTCTATTGTTTGGTTGCAGTTTTATGTGAGAATTGATGGGATTTCATTAGAAAATTTGGAGTGAAATGATGGGAAATTGAATCCCACCAAATTGGTGGAATTTGATGGGAAACTAGAGATACATGTTTCAAATAAGAAAAAAAATATTAATTTACTCACATTTTCTCATCAAAACCCACCTCCAGCCAAACAAAGAAATCATTAAAATCCCTTACATTCTCACCTTTTATTTTCTTATCATTTCCTTTCTCATATTTCCTCACCCTTTCTTTTCTCATCAATTCTCGATTGTCAAACAGGTCGTCCATGTATAATTCTTGGGTGAGGTTCATGCAAGAACAGTGTTGGGCCCAGGAATCCAGATGCGCCAGAGAATTATAAGTATGTCCACATAGCCCAAAAAAGTGAAGCTCAAAGATGGATGAGCTTGCTAGAACTTGAGATAATCTAATTTCCATAAATAAAGATGAATATATCCTTCCAGAAGATAAGGAGGAGATATAAAATATTGTGATCTTCAAGCAAATGTAGATATGGAAACTCTAAGATTCTATAGGAAGAAAAGGAGATATATATTTCGTTTCCTTGTTTCAAATTATCTTATGTTAAGATAGATAGATAGATAGACACATGTGTAAAAACACAAGGCTTGTAATGCAAGGGACACATTGAATCAATAAGAAAAATCATACTACTTCGTACACAAGAAGTTAAGAAAAGACTCCATCGTGACATTCAATTGTGACCTTCTCAAAAGGATGTTGAAATGGGTCAATTATTTTTCGTCCTAAACAATTTGGCGCCCACCATAGGGCAAAATCAAAAAATTTGCGATCTTTCATCACAAGCACTTTAATCATTTCCGTAGAAGATCTTCAAGAACAAAACTTGGAAGCAATCGGTACTTCGAGTACCACTAATCAGTCAGGGAATCTCCCTATGAACAGCCACCATGCAAAGTTGGCCACTTTGGTCAAAGACTCCAAGGTCTAGAGAAGTTGTTTTCTGAGCGAACAGACTAGGGGAGAGTAACGAAACCTACCAGAAACATCGCAACCGTCTTACCAGCTAACAAGTGAAAATAAGTTTTGAGATCGCAGATACACACAAAAAGGATCTTAGCTCCTGCGGGGGCTTCTCCTAGAGAGATGGTTACAATCCATGATTCATTATCCGGAATATGAGCTCCTGCAACAACTTCTTTTGAAGCAGCAGTGATGAGGTATTTTCGTGGTCGTTAATACCTACCAAAGAAAGAATCCTAACTTAACCAAACTTAGTAGACTGGTAAGTAAGGGTCGATCCCACAAAGGCTTGTGTATTTGTTCTTACTTGCGTGCCAAGTAAAGGAAATAAGGGGGGGGTATGAATGATTGTCTAACTTTAAGATGCAAATTAAATCTAAAGTATGAATGCAAAGATGTTTGTGTTTGTAATATATGGGAAAAGCGTATTCAACTAGTTAAATCCATTATAGATATTGATCATTGATTCTCTTGGTTCTCACTTCACTTGAATAATCTATCATGGTTTATGATCCAAACTTCAGGTTTAGTTGATAGAACTAACAGTCTAGCAACCATGATCATCTAACAACCTAGAAGAACTTCTAGATTCAATTAAACAACAACTTTAAGATTCAAGTATCGATAGAAACAAACACTGGAAGCAAACAGTCATTCAAGTTATTTGTGGATTTATTCCCTTCTACAACTGAATAGCCCGAACGGGTCCAACCAATTGTAGATTCTACTTTATCTAACCAATCTCAAACATGTATTAATTAGATTAGTTGTAAATTAACCTAAAATCTAATTAGGTGATCAATCTAACAAAACCTTATATCAACTTTGATTCAATTAAGTGTAGGGAATAAAACTTATTCAAGTTTCTTGAGAATCAATCAAACTTCATAATAATATACAATCTATAATTTCAATTACTCAAACACACAGCCATGCACCACCTGTGTGAGGTTATGTCAGCGTTTCTGAAAGCACCCCTCACTTTAAAGAGGATTCGCGGCATGTCAAGCCCGATTGATTGTACCTTTACTGCAAGAATATAAATGACTCGCTATTCACTCGGTTTTTAGGTCATAATCTTAATCATAAGATTATGTAGGAAGAGATTTATCAATGCATAATCAAATTAAGATGGGGTAAACGGAGGGCCTTAAATGTATAATAACTCGAGTTGGTTTGATGCCTTTTTGTAGTTGATAACGTCTATTTTTTCCACGTTTGCATTCCAACATTTTCGATTAAGTGATTAACCCACGCTAGGTCTATGCAACAGAATTATATAGGATTTGAATCAAATATAGATGTAGGTCTAAGTTTTCGTCAACTTACTTATAAGCCACAAATAAACATATAAATATAGCCATAAAACACAACAAAGGGCGCGTTTGGCTTAAAGGTATTGCTTAAATTAAAAAACAAGCTATAAAATAGCCATTTCTTATTCGGCTCTATATGTCGATCCAAACACACCCCACCACCACCTTCCCAAACGAACTTTATTCTCTTCTAGCAAACAACAAAACAGTCCCCTCTCTGTTTTCCCCTGTTTTCCTTTATATTTTCCATTGTCTCATACTAACACCCAAACACTCCCTAAACTAATCACTTTGTGAAACATAATTCCCATTAACTCTGGGCAATCACACTTCTCTCTCATTTTCCCGATCAATTTTTTCTACAAGTTCAATTTCCTCTACAAATGGACAATCAATTCTTTCTCAACACCGGAATGCCACCACTCGACCAACCCACAATGCCCACGTGGCACACTTTATCAGCCATGGAGACCCGATCCTCCGACCACGATTATTTCCCGGCGCCGGCGAGCTACTTTTTCCAACAGGCGGTCTGCAATTCGGGAGTTTCCAACCAGTGCTTCCCAATCAGGGAGCTCATCGGAAACCTGGGCAACGTCTGTAACTCCGGCGAGATCTTGCCGGGAAATCATCCGGTGACCGGAAACACATTGAGCTTAGAGAAGCCAAATTCAATCCCAATTCCCTCTTTCGGATCCAATTTACCCGCCATGCCGGGAGATCCGGGTTTTTCCGATCGGGCGACCCGACTCTCGTACTTCGGAAGCAGGAGCTTCAATGGAAGAACAGGAAATTTCGTGTGTCCTAACATCTCCGATTTCCCATCCAATTCAAGCACATTGATTGCAGGTGGGAAGCTTCACAGAGTTTCTAGTAGTCCTTGTGTGAACGGATCCCCAATTGCGGAAAGCAGGAATCTTGAGAGCTCATCGGGTTTGGAGTATACCATTACCAACCCGGGTGGGGAAAACGGGTCACGACCCGGGAACGATGGGAGCTCTTCTTCTAGGAAGAGGAAGTCTTCGCCCAACGGAAAATGCAACGAAATTCCCCGTCCTTCCTCTGCAAAGGTAAATAAAAAAATAAAAAAAAATTCAACCAAAAAAAATAATAAATAATAAAAATTTCATGAGTAAATTACACAAAAAGTGTATTTTATCACCTATTAATATATTTTTACTCCAACAATTACAATTTCACACCCATTTTCTTTATTTTATGAAATGTCAAAATTTATTGCTACTAATTATGACATTGTAATGCATATATTCTTCTAATGAGGGTTATATCAATTATTTCATGTATTTTTCTTGTTATTTTAACAATAGAATAACATTAGTGTGGAATTTCAATATGATAATGAGGTTTTTTAATTCTATGTAGTTGATTGAAGCGTGATTTAATAAATCAAAAAAGGACCAAAATTGAGGTGGTTTTGTGTAGTTTATCCATTTTATAATTAATTACAATTTTATCCTTGCAAATTGAATATGTTTTTGTAAATTTAGGTGGTGGAAAATGGAGAAAATTCCAATGCTAAGAGAAGCAAGTTGAGTGAGGACAGCAATGGCAACAAGAAAGAACAAAAATTGGAAGAAGAAGAAGAAGATGGTGAAATCAAGAAACAGAATGTTCACATCACAAATCAAAATTCACCTGAACCTTCAAAAGATTACATTCATGTCAGAGCAAGAAGGGGTCAGGCAACTGATAGCCACAGTCTTGCTGAAAGGGTAAGAATTACGATTTTGACCTCAGTAGTTAATTAGCATTACTGTTGAAATCAAAATCCGTGACTTAAAAGTTATGATCAAAATTATGGAGTGGTTAAGTTATTAAACTATAATGGGTGGTTAAGTGCAATTTATCCTTTTCCTTGATTGAGGCAAAAGTTAGGTAGATACATTTTTATACATTTTGAATGAATTTTGACTGATTTTGGTGGTTGAGAAATTTTAGGTCAGAAGAGAGAAGATTGGTGAAAGAATGAAGCTTCTTCAAGATCTTGTACCAGGATGCAATAAGGTTCACATTTCAAAGAGTTTTCCCCTATTTGGATTATTACCGCGTTTAATTTACTTAAGTCGGAAACTAATTTAATGCATTAAATGCGATAATTTAAACAAATTCTGAATACTATCACTTTGTTTATGTACCTTTATGAATAGGTAACAGGAAAAGCACTTATGCTTGAAGAGATTATCAACTATGTACAATCGTTACAACGACAAGTCGAGGTGAGCTAAAGGCTACTTTATATGTTTGATTCGACACCCACAAATAATCAAGAACATATATATCAAGACTTATTTTTGATAGAGCCTTACAAATATTGGATTAAAAAATCCACTTCATTTACCAGACACTTAACTGATTAGTGATCTTTCTTTCATAGTTCTTGTCTATGAAGGTTGCTTGTGTAAACCCTAGGCTGGATTTCAACACAGACAATCTCTTCCAAAAAGATGTAAGATTTCACTCTTCATGCAAATTGAATAGACTTTATTTTTTTAGGGTTTAGAAATTCTTTTACATTTTAACAATTTTTTTTTCTTCTAATTGCAGACATACCAACCAAACTGCTCTATACAAACTCAACCAGCACACCCATTGGATACCTTGGCACAATCTCTTTATGGTGCTAATTCCATGCAACTAAGTGGCATTACAGGCAATGGAGTGGGCCCACCATGCTCAAATCCAACGGACCCAATTAATCAAACCCATGATCTGCAATTACCAACCCTTGATGTGCTCAATAATGGTGTCTCTAAGGTAATTCTTTTTCTTAATCAATTCATCTTTTCCTCATCTCCTTAATGAAATAATCATATAGTATGAAATCATTAGTGTCAGTGTCACCCTTATACTAGACTAGTAAAAAGTTATCCACCTGATCATCCAAGTTGTCCGGTCCCAAATTGTGTTAGGTATTAGCCCATAACTCAAAGTTAATTAAATATACAATCAGCAATAAACAACCTCAACTTGATTAAAAGCTACACACTTACTTACTCAGCCAAAATATTCTGCAAAAATGACTCATTAACCATGCTTTTTTTTAATCTCTTGATAATTACAGTCATGTGAAGGTGACTTGCACAGCATTGTTCAGATGGGTTTTGGTCAGACCAACAAAGCGCTCCAAGATAACACATTTTTACAGGGTAAGGTTAAAAGTTAAAATGATTACAAGAATGAGTAATTGAGTAAATTACAACTACTTATCAGGGGCAAAGTTGTCTTTCACCAAGTAACTTGTATCTTACACATCTGCTTTTGGCTTATGCAGGAGGATCAAATCAAGCATCCTCTATGAAAATTGAGTTCTAACTAACCACAATTTCTGATGAATAGGATGGGCAGAGAAGAAGATTATCAAGAATGTACATAGACAGAGACTTTTTGTTTTAAGGTTTGGTGCAATGTATTGTCATAGTATTTTGTCTGTACTTTAATCAAGATGCAAAGGAGGAGGTTTCCTTTTCTCTTCTATTTTCAAATTATTGTTTCTAATTATTTTTACAATATTAATTTGTTTCCTGGGGAAGTTTATTGTATAAGTAGTCATATGCATTGTACTTTTGTTCTGTAATCATTATCTAGTAGGTGCAGATTCTTTTAATTAGTTGCACCAGCCCTGAATTTATAAGATATATTAAAGAGAGAAAAAAATGTTGGCAACTCTTTTCTGCCTTTTTCTTTTCTTCCCTGACATATTGAAAGATCGTTGTCAAAAGCTGACCCAACCTGCAAACTCGATTTGAATTGGTCGAAAATTTTAGGGTTAAGACCTGAAAATTTGAACCTGGAATAAACCGAGCCTGATAGATCCGGAAATCCGTTCGATTGACCCGATTTGTTATATTTTTATAATATATATACTATATTTTGAAGATTATAATATATTTTATTATTAAAAATAAAAATAATAGATTATTTTTAAATATTATTTTTAAAATAATATAATATTTTAATAATTGTAAAAAACGATTTTCTTGACCTGTTGGGTCGACCCGACCGGACCAAAACCTCGCAACGATTCGACATGATTTGATCAGTAACCCGTTATGACCTGAACCCGACTCAATCCGAACCTAAAATGATCGGACCCGAACCGGACCTGACCGACCCGTTCGACAGGTCTCCTTACTGATGACTTTTTAGTCTCTTGCATATTCTTGGCCTTGCAACAATTGTATTTCTTTATATCAGTTTAAGTCAAAAGTCAAAAGATAATGCTAATAAGAGATGGATGTATTTCATTATGTATCTTATAATGAGGATAAAGGTCACAGAAATTTTGGTTAGTGCGGGCTAAATTATTGTGATAGATGTTTTTGATTGTTGTAATAGATTCACTTTGATCATTGTAATTAGTAGCTGGGATCTCTTTCACTTTTTTATCCAATGAGATCTCAAATGTGAATGATTAGGATTGAAGTTGTGAATTGATTTGAGCTGTACGTACTCAATCATCGTGGTTGCGCCCCTATCTTTTTTGTGAACTTATGATATATGTAAGAAAAAAGAAGAAAAAGAAGAAAAGAAGCTTATTTGTAAACTTTGTTAATTAAATGAAAATTAAAAAACTTATGTTCTATATTTTTCTTATCGCGTATTACATTAATTAACTTTCTATGATAAGATAAGAATTATGGACGAGAGCTTGAAGTACGGGATGATTTTGAATTGACGCGGTAAAGGTGTGCGGCCAAGCTTAACAATTTTATCTTTCATCACGTTACCTTCCTTTAAAATATGGGATATTTAAACTACATGAAAATATGTTATATGGACTTGGAACATATTGATTTTCGAATGACAATTCTAGATTTGTTTGTTCGAAATTATCTACTTCGATCTCAATATTTATTGGTATCCATCCATCAACCTTGGCTTCAAGTAGGCTATTCTAAGTGTTATGTCTCAGCTTTAACTCTTTAAGGATAGAAAAGAACTACATCTGGCCATTTCACTTTGTAAGGGAGGTGCATTACAGTCCCGAATAATGAATTCACAAGTCGCATCCTTGGATCCATCAAACTTATTTTGACGAAGTCAGTTTGGGATTTTTTTCCACTTTGCTTTGGCCCATTTTTGTAGGTCACGTCCGATTCATAGAGAAATTGTAACCTTAGTCATCTCCTGTATCTTTTCAGTTTTCAGTATTTAAATTGTTGCTTTTTAATATATTTGTCAATCTGGTCATTTGGTTGCTGGAAAAGTATTATATTTCAGTTGGAAAAGCTATTCTTATGCATTGTGGAACTTGTGGGAAAAAAACATTAAGATAGATTATAGAGACCACAATTGTATTTCTCTCTAGTTTCAGATGGTTTTAGTTGATTAGAAAGTTTTCAAAATGAACTCTGAATACAATCATAAGAAAGATCAGCAGCACTAGCATAACAACCTCTTTTATATGAGAAAAGAAAACAAAAGGTAATTAATCCATAGGATTTTCCCAACTCCAAATTGTTTACTCCACCCACTTTTAGAATAGAAAGCTGTTAGTTCTACTAGAAGAAAAGCAAAACGATTACTCCATGCAAAATTTTACTTCCAGATCCAAAGTGTGTCCATTGTTTCAATGCTCTGAATACCATGCTTTTGCTGTCTATGCTCATGGGTTCAGCTTCCTTGGCAGGCCCCTGCAACCAAAACAAAAGGATACGAGGAAAACTCCCTTAAGACATACTCGAATGAAGGGCAAAATTGATAAAGCTAGTAGCAACTTACACTTGAATCCTAGGTCGACAATTTATTCATTTTTGCAAACATGTTGCCATAGAACTTCGCATCCTTCTTGTTGAAATCCTTCATCTTTTCCTTTAGTTTCTTGTACTCGAGCTTCACAACCCTATAAATAGTTGACAATACAGATCAGACCATATCACACACTACTTTTTTCTTTTCTTTTCATGTTGTTATCTGTGAGCCATGACAATGTACATGGCACAGCAAAGAAGATGCAAATGCATATCCATAAGTTGTGGTTGTACCAAAAAATGTCTTAAAAAAAGACCAAAAGATAAGGACGACACTAACTTGTTATCAGGATCAACTTCTAGAGCTTTTTTAAGGTCAAACTCTGCCAAATTCAAGTCTACAAGGCCAATATATGCTTCAGCTCGTCTGTAAAGCCCTTTGACATTTCTACTATCAGCTTCCAAAACCTGCAGAAGAACACTTTAGTTGTACTGCATCTTCGGGAAACTGGAACTCAATATTCACTTTATATTGTAATATTAGCCCCAGGTGTACCTTGGTGCATAATTTCTCTGCCTCCTTGTACTCTTTCAATTTCAGCTTGCAAGCTGCATTGTTGAGGTTGCAGGCAATTTTTAAAGGCTTGGTTTGTGTCTTTTCTTCACCACTAAAAGAGGAATCATATTCTATGAATTTAACAGCCTGCAACAATAGCAAACCAAGCAATAGATGCCACATGAAGTTGACTTTACATGATTTTGTGAAGATAAAAAAAGGTTGCCAAACCACATGCTTTTCTGCAAAAGAATACCTTCTCGTATCTGTTTGAAGCTCTTGCAAACTTTCCAGCCTTAAATAAGGCATTTCCTTCTTCCTTCTTTTTACTAGCTGCTTCTATCTTCTCTGGGGTGCTCATGTCCCATGATTCCTTCTCCTATAATATGCACAAATCTGTTTTTAATAAACACTTACACTAACATAGGATCCCAGATGGAAATGTTAACTAAATTCAATACCTTCTCAAAAGAGACCAACTCAATCTCATAGTATACAGTGGACTTAGAGGGAACCAAAGCCAGTTCCTGCTGAGAGTCTGAAGAGCCAAAGGCATATTCAGGTGCAATTGTCACTAGGGCTACTTCACCCTTCTTCATTTTCATAACAGCTCTGTCCAGTCCTTCAATAACTTGTTCTGCTTCAACATTAGGCAAAGATAAAGCACCAGTTTAAGGACCTGCAATAATCTTGGCAGACACCATACTAGAATTGCAATAGAAAAATGAAATACCCTCATCTGTCTTGAACTCAAATAGCCCATCTCCTTCACCATGGCCCTTCTTGACAAACACAGTGCCATCTTGAAGCTTTCCAATCAATTTTACTGCAAATAAGACAATAGATGAATACTTCTCAGAGGCCTGGAGAAGTTTTAGAAATAGATAATTGCCTTTCGACCAAAAAAAATAGATAATTGCCTATTTCAGTCCGAATCTAACCTTTCACAGCAGCGCCATCATTAGGACGATCATACCCTTCCCCTTCCTTCAGAATCTTCTTAATAACCTTCTTATCATCAGTTACTTCAGTTACTGTCTTCCAAGACACCAACTCCAGAGCAATATGCAGAGTAGCATTTGAAGGCACAGGACCATCATCACCAGAGGCAGGCTTTCCCAGCTCTCCGAAACCATCTGCCAGTGAAAAAAAAAAAGAATGTTAAAACAATTTTGCAGGCATTTACAAGGTTCAACAAATTTATAGGCATGAGTGACCAATCAAACTCACATTGTGGCTTGACAGTTAGAATCACTTTCTCTCCCTTCTTCATGGTCTTCACAGCCTTAGCAAGAGCAGGACAGAAATGACCTGCAGATGATAGGAAAACTCTAATCATAATCTAGAAACTAGTAAATGGTCTACTACAAAACAAGATGCAGACAAAAAGTCAAAATCACCAACCTTCATTTACAGTGAACTCTATCCCATCTGACTTTCCAACCAGTGTGCCATTTTCAAGCCTAGCTTCATATTTAACTGTATAAAATTAAACAACAAGAGGATATTAAGTCATTGTAAGTTGAACAAATTCCAATGGTGGATAGAGTATTTATTAGGACCGTGCACAATACCTAACACCTCATCAAGGTCCTTTGGGTTCTCCCACTTCTCTCCTTCAGCGAGGATCTTCTTAAAGATTCCACCATCCTTGCATATATCCTTTACACTAACCCATGATAGCAGCTCAACATCAAATTGGAGAGTTGCACTTGGGGGAATTGTAGGAGGAGATCCAGATTTACCATATGCAAGCTCAGGTGGAATGGTGAAAATGGCATTTTCTCCTTTTTTCATTGTTTTAATGCCTAGATCCCATCCCTTTATAACTTGGCCTGAGACAATCAACAAAGAAATGCAGAAGTCAGCTGAGATGATAATCACTAACGGCACTTTCTAGTTACTAATAGGCAAGACTATATGTTGTATAAATTTAATATATAGATCTTTCCTCACAAACATAGAACAAAATCCAAATTATATAATGACACTAAATTCTGACAGCATAATTCAGCTACAGTTCCACATGATGACACTAAATTCTTAAAACAACGAAATTCAAAGTATATAATGTTATGTAAATCCATAAAGCCTCAACACAGGTAAAATTCACATCAACACCTTAAGCCAAAATCCTATATCCTATTTAGCACATGCCCATAAATGGCAAAAGCAAGCCAGGACCATCTCATCTAATTCAAATCTGAGATTGGCAAACAGTAGCTTTCACAGGCGCTTAGATATTCAGAAACGGGTTACAAAGAAGTGTATAAGGACAAAAAGATACAATTTTTTTCACCACGCAGCAGCTTAATTTCCCAATTGTAATAAATGACTACGGAAAGTGAGCATCCTCAGTCGTCAACAAAGCAATAACAGTAGAGCAAGTTTTAGAAAGAACAAACCATGTCCGAGAGTGAATTTGAAAGGCGCTGCTCTATCACGGCTGGAATCAAACTGCGTTCCATCGAGCAATGTACCAGTGTAATGCACTGATCAATCACAAAATACACAATTCATTGATCAACTTTGAAGTACTATTACTAAAAGCAAGGGAAGAGGAAGTAGAGAAGAAGATAAAAAGCTCAGACCTTGAACTTCGTCGCCACTATCGGGAGTCTCCCAACCTTCACCTTCTTTGACGAGCTTCTTCTTGAGACCTTGCTTTCCGATCTCTTTCTCCTCGCCGACCTTCATCACGGGAGAATCAGCGCCGAAGTCCATGTCTTCGTCGTACATCTCCTCCGGCGCCGGCATGTCGAAATCCTCGTCCATTTTGTAGCCTTACAAACTGGAAATCGGCGATGAAAGTGGATAAACGCAGAAATCTAGAAGCAGATAAGAGAGAAGTTGAGAAGCACGGAGTAGGTTCGAAGTTTTCAGATGAAGGGTTTTGAAAGATTGCTCGAACTACGAGCAAAGAAAAAGAAGAAAGAGTGAGGCTTCGGAGTTCTAGAGAGTTCCATGAACAAAGAAAAAAGAATATGTGAACGAATGAAGGGCCAGGATGCTTCCGATGAATGTGAAGCGCGTGTGATCGATCGTATGCGGTAAGCCTCACGGTGATATTATAGGCACCCAGATTCCAGAAGACTTCCTGACGACGGACGGGGTACGTCCAAACCCCATTTCGATTACCCAAACAAAGTTGAGTTAATCATATTTTTGAGAAATTTCGTTTGGTATTTTTGATGTTTTTTTTTTGAGTAGTGTCTTACAAAAAAGTTATTTCATATGATACTGTTGAGATTTTGGAAACATTCGCTCCGTACTCCGAACTTTAAAAAAGGTTCGTCCTATACACCTCTTGGGTTTTTCGTAAAAAAATTGTTAGTTTTGGTTTTTTTGTTTCAAAAATTGTTTTTTGTATTTTTATGTACTTAAAAGGAAAAAAAAGAAGAGAAATTATTTTGGACTAAATTACACCATTAAATATAATTCAATTTTAAGAAAGATAATGACTTTAGAGAGATTTAAAGTTCTCATATCTTTGTATATAAAAAATAAATAAAAACACATACTTAGATAGTACTTTTGGAAGATAGTAAAATGGTACAAATTAATTAACTCTTTTATTTAATTAAATGGTCGCTATTTTTGTGTTTTTGATGGTTGAGCAAGTCAATCAACAGTTGGATTTGATCACTTCCAAGTCCAAAAATACTCTTTGCTTCAACCTCAAAATTAGCATTCTCATTTAAATTCACATTGAGTCCTTTCACACCATTAACCCTTACAACATCGTCCCTACCTGCTACCGCTACTGTATATACTTCAAGTCTACAACCCTATTTGTCTTGACCACATCATGTACTTGTGCACTAAATCTCTTCGTGTGCATGAAAGCCCCACCATTCATGTTAGTTCTTAGTTTAAAGCACCTGAAAATTTCATGGCATATCTACTTTTAGTGAGTATATGTTACATTGTAATTGCACTCTCATAATCTTCGTGATCGTGCTCTCGTTTCTTCATGCTCACTGCGCCATGTACCCTTGTTTCCGGTTTGAGTAATAAGAATGATGATGTCCTCCTTCTCATCTTTTACTCGAGCCATCGTACGCATTCTTTCTTCTTGAACTGAGATTGACTAAACCTTATTCACAAATAGTAATGAATCCATGATGAGCAAAGTCGAACGTACAATTTTATAAATTGCATCCTCCAACCCCATAAGAAGCTAATGCACTTTTTGTTCCCCATGCTTCACAAGCTTGAGGTCTTGAACCCAACATCACATTTGTAGGCTTCACAATTGCATATAGGAGTCTAATCATAATGTGCCAAATTCTCCCACAAGATCTTCAACTTCTTATAATGTGTCACAGTGAGAATTCCACGTTGCTTGCACCAAACTAAGTCACGTCGTTGTTGATGGATTCTCGCTTCATTGACAATTGAGAACCATTATTTCATATCATTCCACAAATCCTTAGCAATTCCTAGGTAGGATCGATGATATTCAAGCCTCGGTGCAAGGTAAAACCAACAAGCAAGGGCCAAATTTTTGAACTTCTTGGTAATCCGTTCCTAGAATTCTACCTAATATTGTACGAGGTCATTCTCTCTACTCTCATATCCAAATTGGATGATTCAAAAACCCATAGATATATCTATAAGTCTAATTTCCGCTATTCAAATTTGAGCATGAATGAATATGAAAATAAAAAGTTATTGTGATTTTACTGAGGTATCATATATAATTATGCGAGTGAGATTCGTGCATAGATTGCTTTGAATGAAGGTTGTGAAGAGGGTGGATGAAGGTGGCGATTTGATGTCGATATCTTACGATGGAAGTGATGGAAATGTGAACTCCATACAATGAATATTACACACCACACAAAGAAATTAACCTAATAAGGTGGCAAAAATAAACATGTCAAAAACTATAATTACAATTTACTAACTCCGGCTCTAAATAGAGGAGACAAATACAATTTGACCTAGTAAACAAACAAAAGAACGGTTTAAATTAATATTGTAAAAAGGAAAAAAAAAACTAATTTCTTTTGTTAGAAACTCTACGTAATGTGCTTATCAAAAAAGATTTAGCTAAAACAACCAATAAGAAGAAACTAATTTGCCTAAACTCAAACTTCCCACCAAAACACTCTCTGTCTTCTCCCCTGAATTCAAGCTCACGCCACGCCACACAAAAACCTTCTTCTTCTCTCCTACTTCTCATCCTCACATTTGTACCGTTGCAAAGAGAAGCTAATCAAAACTAACCTCTTTCCATGGAAGAAGAAGAAGAAAACGAGGAGGAAGAAATCGCTCTGGCCCCTTTCTTCACAATGAACTTAAATTTTCACTTCCTCCTCTTCTTCTTCTTCTTGGTTTTAGGGTTTCCCTTTTCATTTGCGGATGATGCAGCGGTGATGGCCAAGCTTTCCCAATCCTTCTCTCCTTCTCCTCCTGGCTGGTCAGGGTCCAATTGCTGCAAATGGCAAGGAATAAGCTGCGATTCCTCCCATAATGTGATTTCAATTTCTTTGGGCTCGAAATCCCTCTCCGGAAAAATCCCGCCAGATCTTCTCAACGGGCTCTCCGCGCTCAAATCGCTCTCCTTACAACAGAATCAAATCTCGGGCTCTCTCCCGTCTCTTTCGAATCTCAAAGACCTCGAAGAAGTGAATTTAGAAGGGAATCAATTTTCTTCATATCCTGCCCAATTTCTCTCGAATCTTCCCGGCCTTCAATCTATAAGTTTCAGCAACAATCCACTTTCTCCAGCGACGCTTCCGGGGGGTACTTTATCAAATTTGACTTCTTTGCAGGAATTTAGCGCCTCCAATACGAGCCTCTACGGCCAAATCCCTGATGTTTTTGGGTCTTTACCGAGCTTGCAGAACTTGAAGTTGTCTTACAACAACCTCTCGGGCCCTTTACCGCCGTCCTTTGCAGGCTCGTCGATCCAAAATTTGTTGCTTAATGATCAGAAGAACGGACTATCAGGCACACTCGAGGTGCTCGATGAAATGCCTAGCCTAGTTCAAGTTTGGGTTCATAACAATGCCTTTGTGGGTCCCATCCCTGGCCTCTCCAAATGCACTCAATTGTTTGATTTGCAACTAAGGGGTAATCAACTTACCGGGTTAGTACCTAATTCGTTGATGAATCTTCCTAAGCTCGCCAATGTAACACTACAAAAGAACATGTTGCAAGGCCCAATGCCTGTTTTCGGTAAAGGCGTGCAATCCACAATTTTGCCTAATAGCTTTTGCAATTCAAGCCCGGGTCCTTGTGACCCACAGGTTACAGTATTGCTTCTGATTTCAGGGGAGTTTGGGTATCCGGTGAGTTTGGCCGAGTCATGGAAGACGAACGATGCCTGCAAAGACTGGAGTCATGTGACTTGTGACACAGGAGGGAAAACTGTGACCGGTATCAATTTGGCTAAGCAAGGCTTAGTTGGGACAATCTCACCTATTTTTGCCAATCTCACTTCACTTACTACTTTGGTTTTGAGTGATAATAGCCTCTATGGTCAAATACCAAACACCCTAACAAACCTTGGGAAGTTGCACAACTTGGATGTCTCTAACAACAACCTAACCGGGAAAGTCCCTGAATTTACCAAGAATGTGGTAGTTAATACAGATGGCAATAAGTTTATTGGTACAAATGTGGACACGACTCCACCAAAGTCGTCTTCAAGTAGGAAAGGGAGTAGTTCTGAGTCATCATCTTCTTCTTCTTCGTCATCTGGATTAATAATTGGTATTATTATAGCAATAGTTGTGCTTTTGGTCTTTTTGGTATGTTTTTTTTGTGTGAGGAAAGGAAAGATGAAAGTCATTGTACACGAATGGTTGAGAAAGAGGATGGGAAGAAAACGAAATGGGAAGACCAATTATGGTGTCAGCCCTGATAAAGCTACTACTATCCATCCCTTTGATGGATCCAGCGTTATCTATTCAAAACACGTACTTCAAAAGTCGACCAACAACTATAGTGAGGACAACATTTTGGGTAGGGGAGGATTTGGAATTGTTTACAAAGGAGTGCTAGAAGATGGGACTATGATAGCCGTTAAGAGAATGGAAGCAGATCCATTAGGGACTAAAGGATCAAGTGAGTTTGAGGCTGAGATTGCAGTTCTTTCAAAGGTAAGGCATAGGCATCTAGTCGCTCTCCTCGGTTATTGTGCCAATGAAAACGAGAAGATCTTGGTCTACGAGTACATGCCACAGGGAACACTGGCACAACACTTGCTAGAAGGGATGGAGTTAGGTTTTTCCCCTCTTACATGGAAGCAAAGACTTGTTATTGCATTGGACATTTCTAGAGGTGTTGAATACCTTCATAGCTTAGCACAACAAAGCTTCATCCATCGTGATCTTAAACCATCAAACGTGCTTCTTGGGAATGATATGAGAGCTAAGGTTTCTGACTTTGGGTTGGTGAAAAATGCACCTGATGGTAAATACTCCGTTGAAACCCGTCTTGCAGGAACTTTTGGCTACCTTGCTCCTGAATATGCTTGTAAGTCAAGTTTTCTACCATCTCGCATTACAATATCAATTTTTTTTCTAACTTCACTCCCTAAAATGCTCCATTATATTAATTGGTTGAACAACAGATTTGATTTGAAACGAATTGGTTAATCATGTCGTAGTGGAATAGAATAAAAAAACATACTTGAGGAGTACAGAATCTCAGTTCCAATTTGTTTGGTTGTATAGTTGACTTTAAATTTCTTGACAGCAACCGGAAGAGTGACCACAAAGGTCGATGTATTTGCATTTGGAGTCATCTTGATGGAGATACTCACCGGAAGAAAAGCTTTAGACGAGACCCTACCCGAAGATCAAGTACAACTAGTCAATTGGTTCAGAAGAGTTCTTCTTGATAAGGACCAACTGAGAAAGTCAATTGACCAATCTCTAAACCCTGATGAGGAGATGTATGAGAGCATTTGTAAGGTGGCTGAGCTAGCAGGCCACTGCACAGCCCGTGAGCCCAGTCAGAGGCCCGAAATGGGCCATGCTGTCAACGTCCTCTCGCCCCTTGTGGAACAGTGGAAGCCCACCAAATCCGATGAGGATGGTTATGCCATTGATGTGGCAATGAGTCTTCCTCAAGTTATGAAGAAATGGCAATCCGGTGACACGTCTGTTGTTAGTGACTATGGTAATAGTATGGTTTCATCCACCTCACCGGAGCCTGGCAACACAATTAAAGATGATGTTGGAAGGCGATGAGGATCATGTAAGTCGGTTTTCGGATGTTAGATTGTCCATCAGGAGAGAATTGTTAAGATCCTTTTTCATGATAATGGCTGTAATTCTCTTCTTGGTAACACACATACTTGAAACAGTGTGTTGTAGCATTGTGATGTTCTTAATTCTTTCTAACACTTTAATCACATTGGAGTTTCCTGCAATTCAGGAACAAGATTTGGTAAATCATTGTTATGTAGCCATAAACAAGAGTTCTGAAACCAAAATTTGAATCCAATAAGATATATAGGCAAGGCATTGATTTCTGAAGCCACATGAGAACTCGGTAAACTGCAAGAAACTTCTTACATTATGGAACAAAAACTATTAAATTGCAAGAACCTTTTTGGATACAAAAAAATTCAGAGTTGATTCTGATTAGAAACATCTAAAAAGTTCCTCTCTTTGTTATTCCCTAATTCATTTCCTAAGTAAACTGTTCAACTAGTCTTGAAGAATGCAATTTCAAACCGACTGCATATTGCTTTTGTTAAACTAGTCTTATGATATTCATCTCATAAAATTTGTACATAGACTACAATTTGCTCCTTTCCAAACGACAGCTGAAAAGAAACAATGGACACGCCGCTGTATAATTTGCATGATTATGAATGGTTCTCAACAAACATTCAAACAATAGTTAGTAGTAAAAATAAATCTGATTCTCTTAGGATTTAACAGGATTTAGTTTCCTAGCTGCCAAAGAGTAGACATTTGGCTGAATTGGTAGGAGAATGATTCCTAGAAAATAATATGGAAATATGGATTTGTATGCACACGGGACCATGTCACTTTCTAAGCCTAACTAATCAAATAACACAATGCATAGCCAACAGTCAACGAGTCTAGATATGCTTAGAGTTACTGTAGCCTTTAGTTCCATCAAACTGAATCTCTAATTCAATCTTTATATGAACAGAAAGAACAAAAAAATCTACAGCTAAGTCTACATACCATTGGACCAGCCAACAAAGAAGCTAAGTCAGCTATCGCCATGCAACCATCAGAACAAAATCCTGAGATAAAAAATTTCAGAAGCTCATCATGATTGAAGCATGTAGAAAGAACCAATTAGTGCAATATAGAACTTCATATACACACCAGTTAACTTGCCATCAACCAGGACACCGCCCATATCGAACTGCCACGAATCTCAAAATAAATAATTAAGCACATGTAATAAGTGCAATAATCCTCATTAGATATATTGTTCAATGTACTTTGTAATAAACACATGTAATGGTAGAGCATAAGGCCAGGAGTTGGGAACCGGGTTCAGGTGATTAATTGGACCAAGTTTACTAGGTGAACCGGTCGAAGCAATCCACCCCGGGTGAACCGGTTGGAGGTAGCTCGATCGGGTTCATTCTCCTGGTACAACTGGGCCTAACATAATGGGCTTGTCTCGTTTGCAAAAGCCCAAAAGTCTGAAGCGAGCTCTGAAGCTCGAGATTCTTCCATCCGCGTGACCTAGCTATAAATAGCTTCGTTGCTCTTCGGATGAGCTCATTCCACAGCGGCGCAAACCCTAGCTTCCAGAGAAAGAGAGAGAGAAGAGAGAAAGGAGAGAGAAAAAGGGAGGAAGAAGAAGAAACTCCATCGGCGACGCTCATCTCCGGTGGTCCTTGGAAGCTTGAAGAGTGTGTTCAAGCCTCGCAGCTGTGAAAGGGGGCCGAATCCCTTTCGTTTCTAGATCCTTCTCTTGTTTTAGCTTCCTGTTCTCCGATCTTCTTGTTTCCTTTGTTCTGGTCTTGTGCTTTGCTTGCGTGTGTCTTTACTTGTACTTGAACGCCATGGGAATTGATCTTAGTGCATATTCGAGCCGGGTCTCCTCCTCTGAGATCCCCCGGATGTAGAGTGTTAGTGCTCGAACCGGGTCACCAAGTCTCTGAGTTCTTTTCCCTAGTTCTTGTTTTGGTTTTGCGTTTGTGGTTTCGAGATCAATCGGATCTGTTGATTCTAGGTTTAGACTCTTAGTTCCGATTATAGCACACAATCTTGCTTTATGTGTTTGGGTGGGTTGAGTGTAGTGGGTGTACTAGCATGTCACCTGGCTTTTGTGGGTGTCTTAGTAGTATATATAGGAGGGTCTTTCTAGTAGAAGGGTTATCCAGAAAATCAGAGAGAGAGAGGATCAGGCCTAGTGCTTTGGGCTCATTGGAGTTTCTCTTTGAGATTGACTCTTTGATAAGTTTGTCCCTTGAAATTTGTTCTTATTCTCATTTTATCAATCAAAAGTGTGTTTTTGAGTTTGTTCATTCTCTATTATCTAACATATGGTGTAAGAACATAAATATTAAATTCAATGAAAAATATTTAAGGTGAAAAAAGTCTTCACATACCAAACAGGTTCTTGGAATCCAAGACCAAGTATGCCATCAAACTTGGCTGTCACAAAGGTCAAACTAGGCTCCCTAGTTACCTCAATAAATTCCTGATAGATGTAACATAATTAGCATTTGGAGTATCGGATTTGCAATGCAAAACACATGAATCGTAACAATCGTTAATGAGCCTAATCTCACCTGATCCTCAACAACAAGGTCACCAATTTTGACATTGTCTTGGCTAAAGAATCCTGAAATAGCACTAGTTCCATAATGAATCTCAGCTATTGTGCCTGCAGTATCCCCAGAAAAATCATGACAAGATGAGTAACTTGTGGCATATGAGTAACCTATGCTTCTCACATGTAGGATAAAAAAGGTAACTAATTGATCTTCAAGTTAGCAAATGTTAGAGCCATCGGATTAAACAGCTGATCTGGACTTCTTTTTATACTCAAATCATTCAAGTCAATTATGCACAATTTCAAGAGAATAATAAAAGCATGAACTACAAACTGACCATATATCTCAAATTAGCAAATATTCCACTGGATTATATAGATGATCTGATAGAAGGGTGAACTGATCCATGAGCTGCCTCTACTAATAAAAAAGCTTTGCATCAACCATTCAACAGTTGAGCTTCAAAGATATGATCTACTCATGGGACCAAATTCTGTAGTGCTCGGAGCACATCTTATATAATTCATTAATTTACTTTCCAAGTCAACGCACCAAAACCATCAACAAATGTGCAGTTATAACTGGTGAAAAAGGTCCAAGGTTACCCTAAACATATATGTCAACAAAAAAAAAACTACGACAAAAGTTCATAAGAGAATCTACTTTTTTTCTTCCAAAGGACATTAGATAACATTCCGAGTAAGATTAAAATAAACAGCATAAAAAAGCTGGATGCTCAAGAAATAACATTGTTTAATCTTCACCCGTCTATGAACATTTAATGAAACAAAATGGTTGCTCAAGAAAAAAGCTGCTTCTGATTAGGGATGCATAAAAAATTCGTGGGTGTGGGGATTCTCCGACTTAATGAGGAACGGGGCAGAGACAGGGATTATTTTCATATCCTCGATTTTAAATGGGGCGGGAACGAGAAATGTACTATCCGCCCCGAATCCCCGCTATATGTACCCGATATATTTTTTTTATTTTTTTATTTATAAAACATGGAATAAAAATAGATTTTAAATATAATTGTAGGTTTTAATTTAAAAGCTTATATATATATATCTACAAATTATATAGTGAAATTTAAAAATTTATGTTATCAAATTTGATATTTGTAAGAAAATTTTTAACGTTTAAATTATTTTTTATATTAAACGGGACCTCGTTAACAACCCTATTTCCGATCTCCCGGAAATTAAACGGAGACGGGACGGAAATGAGGAACATAATAATATTCGGGAATAGGGATGGGGGAATGCAAGTAACACAGTTCATGTGCATCGCTACTTCTTATTGAAGAAATAAAACTCGAGTAGCAGCAGCATAATAAATACATACAGAAAAGTAACACTTTGCAGAGGGGACCCAAAGGTTTGAGCTTCCAGTGTCGAATATCACAGTTAACTTTTGTGAAGGAGTTCCAATGGCAATCTCTCCAAAGTACTGAGCATCAAGATAGTTCTTCAGAGAGACTATACCACCATCGTCATCTCTAAAACTGTCACCAATGCCATACTTACTCATCAAATGGTTATCCTTACACCGACTGCATATTGTTTTTATTAAACTAGTCTTATGATATTCATCTCATAAATTTGTACAAATTAGTTTTATTAATCTTTATAATACTCCCTCCGTCCCATAATGTTCGTCTTAAAGTACGGTATTTACATAAATTAAGAACATAAAGTGAAGAAAAAGTAGCTGATGAGAATGAGAGAGAGTGTGATGTTGATGAATAAAGATGAGAAGAAAGAGAAGGAAAAAAGGAAATGACTAAAACGAGTATTGAAGTAGATTTTTAATTGGATAATATGAATAAAAGTGATATTAAATGAGAATAATATTATAAGAAAAATATAGATATAAAAAGCAAGTGCACAAATATTTTGGGACGACAGAAAAAGAAACAGGACAAACATTATGATACGGAATTATAATAAATTAATAATGTTACTATAAGGTTATTATTGAATATTGATATATGATCAAAATGTATCTTTTAGGAAATCTAAACATAAGAATTAAGTATTCTCCGTGTGGAGCACACCGACATTGGCTCACAGCTCACAGCTCACAGAGATAGATGAAGTATAAAGACAAGAATAAATGCTTGTTTGGTTTAGAAAGTCACTCTACTTTTTCCCCAAAATAGACAGTGAAACTCAAATACCGTAGAGGATATTAAAAATTCCGAAATTCAATCAAGCCCATAATTATCTTGACGCAACCCCACCGACTTTCAAGAAAAAACAGTCCCCAATTTCATTTTCCCAGCCTGTTTTGAGCTCATCTTCTCACCATTTGGGGCAATGCAATTCTGCAAGTTTTTTAGACCAATGGAGACGAGTCTTGCTATCTTCTTCCTATTTTCTCTGCTTGCTTCTTTCTGCAGTAAGTATAATCTCTGTCTTTCGAATTTTTTTTCTTGGTATTTCATTTCACTCTCTGCTTTGATTTTGGGTGGTGGTGTGCTGTTAGTGTTGTTTTATCTTTCTAGTGGGGTTTTTTTATCTGTGTTTTCTGGCTGATAATAGGGTTGCTTTTCTACCATTTACGGAAGAAATGAAAACACATTTTCTAGAGCAATTTTGGGGTAGTCTTTCTTGTTGGGCTGAAAACCAAATGTAGGTTTGTTTACAAGATTGTAACTAGTTAGGCTAATTTCTGGAGCAAATTTGTTGAAATCAAGGATAATTTTGCAAAATTTAGTAATTAACCCCTTGTTTAATTTGTGTATTTTCCCCTTGGAAAGTTCCTAAAAGCCTACTTTCAAAAACACCAACTGAAAACCCTCTTCTTTGAAAGTCTAGACAAATGTAGGATTTTTTAGAGTTTCATTATGTTTTAATTCTTCCTATTTCAGGTGCTGAGATTGGTGTAAACTATGGTAGACTAGGCAACAACTTACCTTCTGTGTCAAAATCCATTGAACTCATCAAAAGCATCAACTCCGGAGGGGTCAAATTATATGACCAAGCCCCTGAAATCCTCAATGCCCTTAAGAACACTAGTCTTCAAGTTTCTGTCATGGTCCCAAATGAGCTCATTGCTAACATGTCCTCCAACCAATCCATGGCCACCGAATGGGTTCGAGCCAATGTTCTTCCTTACCTCCCCGAAACCCAAATCAAATCCATCCTCGTTGGCAACGAAATCCTTAGCCTCACCGACGAAGCCAACAAGAAGAATTGGTTCAATTTAGTCCCTTGTATGAAAAAGGTCCAATTTGCACTTAGAACCTTGAACATAACTAAAATCAAAGTGGGTACTCCAATGGCCATGGATGTGATCCAATCCGTCTTTCCTCCTTCAAATGCCACCTTTAGACCCGACATTGCCAACTCTGTTGTGAAACCCATGTTAGAGTTTCTTAACAAGACAAAGTCATACTACTTTGTGGACATTTACCCTTACTTTGTTTGGTCACAAAACTACCCGAACGTAAGCCTAGACTACGCCCTCTTCAATAACGGGTCAAACTACACCGACCCAATTAGCAAACTGACCTACACCAATCTCCTTGATCAAATGCTCGATTCGGTTGTCTTTGCCATGAAGAGACTCGGTGTCCCGAACCTTAGACTCTACATAAGCGAAACCGGCTGGCCTAACAAATGTGACATTGACCAAATCGGCGGCAATCCTCACAATGCCGCCACTTACAACCAAAACCTAGTGAAAAAACTTACCTCAAATCCACCTATTGGCACCCCTGCTCGCCCTGGTGAAGCATTTCCCGCCTTCATCTTTTCCTTGTACAACGAAAACCAAAAACCCGGACCTGGCACCGAGCGCCATTGGGGCGTTTTCAACCCGAACACAACAGCCATCTACCCAATTGACTTATCCGGGTCGACCCCAAGTTCCGAATACCCGTCTATACCCAAAGGAACCAACAATGTATCCTATAAGGGCAAAATTTGGTGTGTTTTGGCTAGAGGAGCTAATATGACAGAATTGAGAGGTGCAATTTCATATGCTTGCTCTCAGGGAAATGGGACTTGTGATGCTCTTCAGCCCGGGAGGGAGTGTTATAGGCCAAACTTGACGCTTTTGCACGCGAATTACGCGTTCAGCTCGTATTGGGCTCAGTTTAGGAGCCAAGGTGCAACTTGTTTCTTCAATGGACTTGCTGTGCAGAGTACTAAGGATCCAAGTAATGCAGCTTTTGAGCCTAAGTTGGATTTGTTGTTGCTATTCTGGTTTGATGTGAATTGATTTTGTTTGCTTGTTTTTTGCAGGTAATGGATCTTGTAACTATCCGAGTGTGACTCTTTCTTGAGGATCGTGGATGCAAAACAATGGTGGTGAAAAATCATGTTAATGTTGTACCTTTTTTTTTTATCTTGAGTGTAAGAAGCTAAGTTTGCCCGTTAAGTTTCTCCTGTTCTGTGCGTCCTCCACTCCTCCATTGTTATTTGCTTCAAAGTTTCAAACTTCAGTAATGGGAAACATAGTTTTTGTCTTTTTGATGAAGGCTGCATTTTCTTATTTGACGAAAAAAAATCTTTGAAAAGCGAAAAGTCGCGCACCAATTTTTCAATCTGACTAATTGAATTGAATCTACTGTATATAAAAGCAATAAGGTTTGGAGTCACCACATTGCGCCACGTCAGTTTTGTTCACATATCGCTTCTAAAATACGCCACATCGGATTTTGCTACATGTTGTCTTTTCCTAATTTTTGACATGTCATATGCTACATCGTATTATAAAACATACTTTCCTTATAAATTTTTTTTATATAAACAAATAATTATAGGCCTATATATTTTGATAAATCTATGCTTTTTTTAATCAGAATATTTCCTTATGAAAAGTTTGGCCAAAATACTTTACTCTTATTGCAACTCACAATTTGAAAATTTACCATAACAATTTATGAACATTGTATATATTAATCTCATTATTTGAAAATTTAGCATAACATTTTATGAGCATTGTATATATTATTCTCATTATTTAAACTTAATAATCTAAATTTAGTTTATTTGATTTGATTTTAAAAAAATAATTTTTATACATATTACAATCAACAAATTACTTACATTAAATTTTTTATTATATTTTTGTTTATTAATATTTTTATAGTATATCTAAAATATATCGAGTCATAGTCGTGCACGACGGGGACAACTAGTTTGGAACTAAGAATTTAGTAAATTTTTGAGAAGGAAAATACCGACCCAAATCCACCGTTATCTGATTAGTTAATAAATATAAAATTAATATTAACCAAATTTTAAAAACTATATTTATTTTTTAAACAACAATATCCATGTGTAAATCCAAAATTTAAAAACTATATTTAATTTTTAAACACCAATATCCATGTGTAAATTTCTTTTTTAAAAATTATATTATAAAATTTTTAAAAATTAAGAGAGTGTTTTAGTGTAAAATATTTTCTTTATAATTATAAAGTTAATTGAAAAATAAAAATAAAATACACATGTAAAATATAAGATTTCCAACGCGTAACAAAATTATTATACCGACATCTAGGATTTGTTTTCCTTTTCTTTTTGCTATGATCTATCTAAAGATTGCTCTTTTTAAGGAAATTAAAGATATTTTGACCCTTTTGTAAACTCCTAACTAGATATAATTAAAATCTTTATACTATAATTTTTTATCTGGAATCTGTATATTACACTGCTAAAAATCAAATCTATATAAGAAATACTAATACAGGAATTCCGTCGCTCTCTTGCTAAAACTATCATTCGCTCGCAAAGCCGAAAGCTTTTCTCGTCTTCTCTCCCGCACACAGATTTCTCGCAATGTCGATCGCCTACTCCCTCTATAACCCTCCGATCTCTGGCTACTCTCCTTATCGGAATCTGGCGTCTATTTCTCTAAATCCACGGGCGCCGAATTGCGCGGGAAAATCGTTGATTCCGGCCGATTTACTCGCCGGCCGACGCAAAAGTCGGAGGTCGTCGATCGTCGTTGCGATCGGGAATGGCGGATACAGCGCAAGCCTCAGCGCTCCGCTCGAGCCGACTTCGTCTCTCGGGAATTCGCTCTGCGACGTGCTTCTGAACGATCCATACTCCTTCTACGACGCCGTTTCGGCGGAGCTGACTGACTTGGCTGAAGATCGAGATAACGCTTTCGATCGCATGGAGCTCAGCGTTGGCGATCCTGAAGCCTGCCTCCATAGGTGTGTGTGTTTCCGTATACCTTACTTTTGTTTCGCTCGCTCAAATTGGTTTCGTTTGGTGTGTTCGATTAAAGGTGATATCTTTGTGTTACTAGGGTTACAAATTCCCTCTTTTTAGTGAAAATAGTTACATTAAGATCAAAAGATATCAGGAAGGATATCGAATCACAACTAGAAGATTTGCAACCGATTTAGTATCTCAACAGTTTCATGATTATTACTCTAGTTAATAGTGTAATTCTAAGCTGATACTGATTTTTTGTTTTTTGTTTTATTATAGGAGGATTGCAGAGCTACAAGAAGCAGAACAGTTTCCCATAATTGAAGACATCATGTACATGATCATCTACAAAAAGTTCAAAGATATCAAAGTCCCTCTAACCCCAAGCATAGACAAATGCTTCAATAATGGCAAATTGAAGATTTCTCCCTCCAATGACAAAGAACTCGAATCAATCCACAGTCCTGAGGAGATGGAGGTAATAAAAGAGTACCTAACAAATGTTCTTGAATCCAATGCTTCAGCTAAGTCGGACCCAATAACAATAGAGAGGATGCACCTGAGCAGAATCTACTCAACATCAATTTTTTACGGTTACTTCCTGAAATCAGTTTCCTTAAGGCACCGTTTGGATCGTTCCTTGTCCAAATCCTACCTTGACATCCTTCCGCCTTTTCTTTTCGGGTCTGGCTTCTACGGTTTAAGGAACATCGCTCTTGGGGAATTCAGCACCGCGAAATCGACAGCAATGAGCAGAATTCAGAGTTTAAAGTCAAAGCCACCCCAAAAGCTCAAGAATTATCTGCAAGGACTTGATCAAGCCGGGTTTCGTGTTTGCAAGGAGATGAGGTCTCAGGTTTCCTTGTTTCTTGTTCAGGATCATTGTTTGGGTTTGTTTGCAGCTGAGGATTCGATCTCGTTATTATACGACGATTCGTTCTTGATTTCGTTGTCTAGCTTGAAGAGTTTGGTTTTGGAGGCCATTGCTTTTGGATGCTTCCTTTGGGATGCTGAGGAGTATGTCGATCGTGTGTTTAATTTAAGGAAGAACGTGAAGTCGTTAAGAATGGTGTGAGTAGTTGGGATGATTATTTTGGATTTTGTAAATATAGATTGGGTGTTTTTTCATCTCTGCATTGGGAGATTGTACAGCAGATAGGGAATTGAATGATGAGAGTAGTAATGTGCAGAGCCGTTAAATTAATATTTTGTTCATACTTAATCTTTAGTTTTTAAGCTGATTTGCAATTGAATGATGATAATAATGTGCAGAGCTGTTAAATTAATATTTTGTTCATACTTAATCTTCAGTTTTTAAGCTGATTTTTTATGGTAGTTTTCTGAACAAAACCTGCAACAACAGTTTGAGGCAATATCCTCCACACAACTTCTATATTTCAAAGTTGATTAATATGATATTCCAATTCTATAAGGTGAATATCTTGAAGAGATATCTAAAAGCCAAATAAAAGTTACAAAACCAGGGGAATCGATGAGAAAGCCCTCAAGAAATTGCCTTTTTCCAGCAGGCCAAACATCTACTTAATAGAAATTGCATAGCATCAGTAAATACCCGAAAACCTTCTTGCAATTTCACTTCTTTGTCTTCAGAAATCAGATAAGAAATCCCAAAAATCTATTCCTGATTGTTTGCTATCCCCTGCAAGAACAAAGCCCTAGCTCCAGCATCTTGTGCAAACTTACCCAAAACAGCAACAGTTGATGTGCTACTCCCAAATTTCTCAATCCCTCTTGCAATCATACAAGTATGGCTAGCCTCAGCAACCACCATGACGTCTCCACCCAACAAGGGTGAAAGCGTCTCTGCAATCTGTCTTGTAAGCCTCTCCTGCACCTGAAGCTTAAGCCCATAGAAATGTACTATGTACTGAATAAGAGTTTTGGGGACAAGAGTTTCAGACCCGGTTTCACTAAGATAGCCTATATGCACAACTCCATGGAAGGGAAGAAGATGGTGCTCACACTGCGACCAAAACGGTATATTCAGCTCAGACCGAATCTGCGACCTAATATTCCCATTGCATTTCAAAGGTTCCAGCTTTATAGGAATGAAGCTGCTGAGCTTCATGTCAAGATCAATGTTCTTGAAATTCATGAGCCATTGCACAAACCGGGCTGGAGTGGCCACAAGCTCTTTTCTTGACGGGTCTTCACCAATTGATCTGAGGATTGTAGAAACTGCAGAAACCATTGAAGGGTAGTGAGTCGTTGGTGAAGCATGTGATGGGCACCAGTGGACGTTTTTAGGGTTCTTATTTATGGTTATGCCATGCAGTTTCAAGAGACTCGAAAAATCAATCCAAGAATCACTCTTTTCGTTCTCAAAAACGCCTGAACCCGAAGAGACAAGGAATTTTATCAATCCTTGGGGGTTGGATGATGGTTCAAGTAATATGGACTCTAAAGAGGGGAAGTGAATGTGTGAGCACTCAAGAACGACAGCTACACCAGTGGGTTTAATGCTGTTGTGTAAAGCCGAGCACACTTCATTAGCTAACCTCTGTGGTTCTTGGAGCCGCTTTGCAAAGACGTCAGTAACCCGAGAGAGCTTACTGAGGCCAACAACTCTTTGCCCGGATGGAACATAGCCCACATGGCATTTCACCTGGAACGGGATCAAGCAACATTCACAGTAGGAGAAGAAGTCAAGATCTCGAACTATAACCAGACCGCCTAATCCTCCAGCATGACCAACTTTGTTTTCTAGACCGGCTTCAGGGAAAAGAGCACCTTGAACTATGTCGTTTACATTCAGGTTGTAACCTATGGAGAAGTGGAAACAACAGCTCATCAGCTTAACCTAAATAAAAAGCTATATTTGAGTAAGAAGCTTATCAAAAAAAACCATAACGCACTAATCTAAAATTCCATAAATGATTAGCTATATCAAACTTTAGGATCCTTATCACTAGTGATATAGTATACTCAACCAGCATCCATTTTTCTGCCTTTTAAAATCAATCAACACCAAAGTGCTTATATTTCCACAATAGGAACAAGACAAAATCATCATATGACAGTAACATCAACAAACAAATAAGTTTAGACCATTAATTCAGAAAGTTATTACGTGTGCATTTGCTCATATTTCCACCTCGAGTATAACAGAAGTATAAATGATTTATGTCAGCGGGCAAGTTGTACAGTATAGTGGATTAGTTTAGACCGTCACAAAATACACGCGCCATACATGGAATCCCCTGCCAGAGAAGCAAACTTCAAATCACCACACTAAAGACCATTGAAGTAAAGAATAACCAAGACAGAAATTAGTACTACACTTGATACCACCCATAATTTGAAGAGGAGACTGAAAAGATCACATTTCTCCAAACTCTAAAATATGCAACAGGGAAAATATAATTTATAGAGTGAAGCCAATTTAGGCAAACAGGGGCAACAAAAGCATCAATATTTTCTCATACCCATATTATGTCATGAATCTTTTCATTTTAAATTTTGAAACAAACTTCCTTATGGCTATCTACATCTTCCTTATAGCAATAATTCAATAAGGAGGAGTTTTGAGGACTGAGGAATCATGAAGCCTAATAACCAATTCATGATAGTATGTGAGGTGTTCTCCAAACCCTTACTTCTACATCTTCAGCCACTATAACAAGATATTGTTTACCTACCAACTGTTTTCAAGCCAATCTAGAATGGAACATGACAATTGAATTAAAGTACAATGTTGTAAGCTTAACTCTTTCCCTCCCAGATAGCATTCACAGCAATCCTAAAAGCCTAAGATTTAAAAACAAAGAAAAATCCACAAATCAAAGTGGACAAATAGCAATATAAACATCCAAAGCACCACCACATTCAATACTCAAAATCAACAAAAATAAATAGCTATGTATATGATAAACCAGTAAAGAGAGAAAGTGATCATTTAACCACCTTTGGTTCCTTCTCTAAGAGCCTTGGCAACTCTAATAGGAGTTTTTCTTATACCCTCCCTATTGACATCCTCACCGAGGCCATGCAAGAGAACTCTAACTGCATCTTCAATCTCAGATGTCTCCTGCTCTATCCCTTCAGCTCCATTCTGCTGTCCAAATCCAAGTTTCAATGCATTTTCAAGCTCCACATCACAATGCCCCTCATCCAAAGCGCCCATTGAACAGAACAAACACACCTCAAAATCCTGAAATATGCAAGTCTCAGGAGAGAAAAAAAGAAAGTGACACTTGAATCAAAGGGGGGAAAACAGCCCAAATCAAAGGGGGGAAAACAGCACAAAAGCGCGAGATTTTGGGAGCGGAAAGGATAAAAAGGAGAAATTTTGCAAATCAGAGAAGAGCCGCTCAAAATTAGGGGTGAACCAAAACCTCAAACAAGTATACCCAGAAAAGTTGAACGAAAATCAGATCTACCCAGATGAGTACAACTCACGTATTAGGGAGAGACAGATTAGGCCTTTTAAGAGGCGAAGGGATGAGAAAAAAAAAAAAAAAAAAAAAAAAGCGAAATTAAGAGTGGGGAAGACTGGGGATATCGTTTCAGCCTGGAAAAAACGTAGGGTTGGCTTGTATTGACAGAATATGTGGATCCTCCCCGCTCAATTTGGGGTAAGCTTTGTACTTTTTTCGCTCAAGTTGTCAAGATGTCATCTTCACTCGTCAGATGGATCAGAAATCAGGATTTAGGGATTTTAATTCAGCGGTCTGTTTGGGTGGGTACTCGGTACACTGTTTCTTACAGTTCTACATGGGCTGCCGTTGGACGAATTTGGTGGCGAAAATCCGTAACACAAAATTGTATTGGAATTTGGACATGAAATTTCGAGGGATTTCCTTTTGTCAACAAACAACTGCAATTGGCAATGATGTGTACGTAACATGTGAAAAAAGGTTGGAATAATGGTTGTGGGTTTGCTTTTGTCATTTCAATGCTAAATGCTAAAGGTTTATGTAATTCGATATATGTCAATTTCGTGGACATCATTGAGCATACATAATGAGGATTTAATATATTATTAATGGCTTTGTTTGATTGTAATTCATAGAAACGGAATGGAAATAAATGTAGTCTATTTTAGTGTCATTATACATTGATAAAAAAAAATCAATTTGTTTTACACAACCTTTTATCCATTTTCCATCAAGGAGTGGGTAACAAAATGTTGGAATCACTCTCTTCTATCTCACTTTTACAATAGACAATATTTTGGATGATTTTTTTTATATAAATATATTATGATACTAAAAATGATCTAGATTCATTTCGTTTCCGTTTTCGTTTCCATATGTCAAGACAAACCAAACGAGACCTATATAGTAATGGGGAATACATTTCATTTCCTCACCCATTTTTCAATTTTGACTCTTCTCCATATCATCTAAGTTACGACGAATAGGTCCAATGAGATTTAGTTTGGTATTCTCATAGGTAAAACTACTTTTGTAAAGAATAAAAGATACTCCGTATTTGTTAACCTATGACCTTAGGATATAAGATAGAAAAACAGTTTAAAAAATAATCAAATTGATTCCTATCTTACACTAACTTTATACCTTTTAAAGGCAAGTTGTTGGTGAGGGGATGTGGTGCATAAGTGGATTACAATATTATATTGACTAATGAGTATGAATGAAGGCAACTGAGATAGCGTACGATTAGATTTGGTGAGATTAATATCATGGTCCCTTATGTTAGTGGGTATCTCTCCTTTTCCACCAAACACATTAAAAGCAAAATACCCTTATAGTCATCCCTTAAAAAGAAAAAGAAAAACAGGCCTTATACAAGAACCACCGAACTATAGTCTTTCAAGTTTCAATTAACAAAGAACTCGGCAAGAAACAGAGCTCAGAATCAATGCATAAATGTATAATATAAGTAAGCATCGCATATAAACATCATGGAGAAAAAAAAACTGAGGTAGAAATGTTAGCATCTTATATAAGAACCAATGCATATAAAGTTAGCCTTTCAAGTTTCAATTAACAAAGAACTCGAGTGATGTTATATAAGCATCTTATATAAGCATCATGGAAGAGCATACCTTCGATTTTAGCTTCCAAGGAGAGGGTTTTGTTGTGCAGGCTCGAGTGATGAAGAAGCATGTCAAGGGTTGTATTTAAAGGGAAAAAAATTTACGGAAATTTTGCGTGGTAACCCTTAAGTTAAGGCAATTTCGTGTGGTACCCAACTAATTTTTAAATTTCATGTGATAACTCTCATGTTTAAAAAAAATTTGCCCCATAACCAACCGTGAACTTTTTAATACATAAAAATGTTAAGTGAAGTTAATAACGTTAAGTGGGTAAAAAGTAAGATGCATAACAACACAATTTTTATTTTTTTTATCATCCCCACTTAATCATCGGCGACATCTCTCCTTCACAGTGGACAGGCTTGTAGGTTTGAACGATGAAGAACAATGAATTCTGCAAGTTCGTGATTGATCACACAATTAACATCAGCAAACTAATATATTTACCATAATAAGTTGTAGTTTTTGTGTGAGTGATTTCTTGTGATTGATTTATATGAGTTGGAATGTCCGATTACATAATTAACATCAACAAACTAATAGATTTAATCATGTAATTTTTTTTGTGAATGATATATATGAGTTGTGACTTGTGAGAGATTCACATAATTAACATCAGTAAACTAATAGATTTTAATTATGTAGTTGTGCTTTATTTTGAGTGATTTGTATGAGTTTTGGTTGGACATTTGATAAGAAAAATTATGTTAATTTGTAAGCATTGAAAAACTAATTAATCTTAATCCTTGGTCAGCTCTTAATCTACACCAAATCTAACCCTCCACTGTATAGAAGTCACCCAATTTGTCAATTCATCAAACGCCATAGGAAAACACACGGGAGGCGGAAGTTGAATTCGATGCAGAAGAAGATCTTGGCGGTGGAAAGTGGCTTTGCTAGTGGCACAAGAACAAATTGGGTGGTGCGGGCCAGGTTGTACGTCGATAACATGTGTTAGGTGAGGTAATGGGTTCGAAGGCCAAAAGCAACCGGAGAATTAATGTACATCTCAATATTCATTTTAACCCCACTTAATATTTTTAACATCACTTAACGTTTTCTAGGTTAAAGTTAACAGTTTGGATATGGGACAAATTTTTTCAAAACGTGAGGGTTACCACATGAAATTTGAAAATTAGTTGGGTACCACGCGAAATTGCCTTAACCTGAGGGTTACCAGGTGAAATTTCCGAAAAATTTAATATAATAATGAAAAGGTGACATATGAGAATTGAGTATATTATACCCTATAAGGCTATAAGTATTATATGTATTATATGAGAATTGAATATAATATACCTTATAAGTAATACCAAAATTGAGGATAATATACTTTATAAGTATTATTATATGAAAATTGAGCAAAATGTACTATACATGATGAAACAGATTTGTGTACATAATGTAAAAGATTTGTGTCATAACTTGGAACCATTTTATCTAGTTATAGGGGTAATAACTTATATAAGTTATCATATGAATGTCTTTATTATGAATCTACAATAATGTTACAATTAAGAATTATATGAAAAAGATTTCTCTACATTATGAATGTACTATTAAGTACCATTTATATGAAAGTTACATCTTATTAGGCATTTTGATTGTTCTCAAATAACCCTTCTAATATTAATTTAATGCGACATGATGGAGTATAGTATACACTCAAAGTTATGGCACCCTAAAGCATAAAATAATCCATGTATTGCATTATTCAATTACAAACAAAATAAGCATAAAAAGTTCACACAGACTTAGTCTTCAACCCTAAACAACAACCAGGCATACATCTAAAATCCAAACAAACTTAACATGATACAAAGAACTAATGCAAACGGATTGTATGGATAAATGATAAACACCAGGCACATGAACGTGAGGGCAATGCTGCACATTTTCCAAGGGTTAACAGCTTCGATTGCCTTGTCACGCTCCAAGGCACGCTCGACTGTACAGGTTGAAAACTCTTCAATGAGTTCAACCTGCTCATCAGTCTTGTGAACCTGTGCCTGTAGACTCGTTTCCAACAACGCCACGTACCTCTCAGCGGCATCAGCTCGTTCCTTATGACGCTTTGCGAGTTCTTGAAGACCTTTGCAGCATGGTTGCTCGCTTAAATCCCGGTTCAGTATTTGTTCCTCCTCATCGTCAGAATTGAACTGCATACAACAAAAATATTGAATTAACACATAAACACTTGGTACAAATGTGTTTCATGATAGAACATGCACTTGATAAATATGATTAACGACACAGATTTCAACAAGAGTAATTTCTGAAAATGTGGATGACGACAAAGTATGCTGAATTTACCTCTTCATTATAGAATTGGTCATCAACGAACGCCACACTATCACCTTCTTCACTCCCTGAATCCTTGGACACCATAGTTGTGCACAATCCCTATGCAATCCAGGATTGATCAAATTTGTTAGGTGAAAATGTGAGAAGAGGCAGCGTCCTATGAGATAGATGGCTAGCTAGCTAATTTGAAACTAAACCCTAAAGCCTAAACCAGCTGAGCGATAAATAACTAGAACAATCAATTCAGAGAATGAAACATTCAACTCAAACTTTGAGCAACTTCATACTATAACAACTTATCTATGCACAGAGGATGGTTAGAAGGATGTGTACATCAATGCTGTGAATTAAATTTGGAATATAGGAAAGAGGCTAGCTTTTTTGGAGCATTTGATGCAGTTTTTCAATCTCCGAGTTCAATGAAATTCTCATGAATCTGTTTTTTATTTAATATAGGACAACATATATTTACAACCTCTTTGGAACGTCAATTGATTTCTAGTTTAGTATTTCATTTCCCAACAAGACGAATCTATATTCTCTCGATTATATCTTATTAGGAGTTGTAGTGACACCAACGATCAAACCAATACATCAGCTACTCTTTTCTTAAATATATGAATCACTTGCTTAGCATCCAAATCAATTTTTTCTTATCTTCTTATGAACTTTGTCACTACCCAAATTTCATTATTTATTACACCAGCTAAATGCATTGCTTGTATATGACCATTTTGTACTAACTAAAAATCAAGGCATTTTGCCCCCTTGTTTTTCCTTTTGCCAAATTTTAGACCTTCAAATGTTGCTTTTTTTTTTCTATATTCATAATGCCAAAGAGTATTCAAAAGTCCATAAAACCCTAAATTCACATAGATGATTTGGTTCTTCATACTTCAATCTTCAAATTGGCTTTGTATAAAATAATATCTGTTACATGAGAAAAGTCCAACCTATTTTGAGGCACAAATTATCAGAAAGTTAGGGTTTCTATCCCAACGAGCTGAAATGAACTCTATCCGGGACAAGGAGGCCAATAACCGATTACACACAACAAATTCGAAAGGAACGAGCTACATCCAGCTCCCTAACAAAGGTCACGAGTAGATCTAGCGAGTGAATCGAGCACTTACCTGTCGTCGCTGAAGATAGAACCAACTCCCATCGCCGCTGAAGAAGACATTGCCTCTCCTGTCGCCGAATCGAGGTGCTAGGTTTTTGGAGAATCGATTTTTGGGGATAATAATTGAGGGGTATTGATGGGGTAAAATGGTAGCGTCTTAGCAAGAAGCTGGGGGGAGGAGGGGGCGAAAACTAGCGTCCTCCCGCTAGCTTCCTCCGCTTCCGCTACTTGAGCCCTCTACAGCCGAACACTGCGGGCGCTTAGGGACGCTGCGTCCCGCTCCCACTCCCGCTCGAAGACGCCACCATCCGAACGGGACCTTGATGTGTACGTAGCATGTGAAAAAAGGTTGGAATAATGGATGTGGGTTTGCTTTGTCATTTCAATGCTAAAGGTTTGACCAAATACATAAATAGATCCCTGAACTTTGGCGATTTTGCATCCATATCCTTGTACTTTGGGGGTTTCAAATAGGTCCCTAGACTATACATATTTTTCTCATTTAAACACAAATACCTAGAGATGGACGCATGAATTAAAATTAGGGTGGGCTAATTGATACTGAAAATTTTTGGATGAGCTAAAATATGTCATTTTAACTAATTTACCAGTAAAATTACCTTATTTTTTATTTTTTAATTATTAAATTTACACTTTTAATTTTTTTTATTTTTTTAAATACCTGATGTGGGTTGGCGTGTGTACTTCAACCTATTCTTTAGCGCGTTGTGTGAATATTTTTGCTGATATGGATTATGTTTAAGAAAAAAATTAAATTAATTTTTTTATCTCATTGATTATTTTGAAGAAAAGAATTAAATTAAATTTTTTGGCTCATTGATTATTTTGGAGAAAAAATTTAAATTAAATCTTCTATTTTATCTCATTGATTATTTTTGTATCATTAAATTAAACATTTTCACTCTCCGGATCATTAAGTTAACCATGTACAAATTAAAAAAAAATTGTCATGTTCCACCTATTTTATTTTATTTTTTTCCTTTTCCTCAGATCTAGATCTAGATCTAGATCTGGATTTTTTTTTTTCCAAATCGAGATCTAGCTTCCTCTACAAACATATCTTCACCGGGAGATTAGTCAATATAATATTTGTAGAGGGAATGTGGTGCATAAGTGCATTACAATATTATATTGACTAATGAGTATGAATGAAGGCAACTGAGATACAGTACGATTAGATTTCAAATAAGATTTCCGCAGGGGCAACTCTTTGGAACATCAATTGATTTCCGCAGGGGCCTGACCCCGTTTTCCGACCAAAAAAAAAAAGGCAACTGAGATAGCGTACGATTAGATTTGGTTAGATTAATATCATGGTCCCTTATGTTAGTGGGTATCTCTCCTTTTCCACCAAACAAATTAAAAGCAAAATGCCCTTTGGAAGTAAGAATGGTTAAGAGTTAAGAAGGATGTATCATCTTGGGCTTGATTATTCCTGCAGACTTGGGTCAAAATTTTATACAGCACAATGATAATAAAACAGGAAATCATCATTGTTCACTTTAGTCACTTTTTGCTCACTAAAGCCAGTCAACGTATGACTAGTCCACCAAACAAACACATAACTAATCATCAAGTAAACAAAAATAGTTTTGCTTAAATTAATCCAACTCTAATTAAACTGTTTATTTCAATTGCAGTCCTTAGCCATCTATTCTAGCTTCTGTGTTCATACCTCTCAACCGGTTACTTTCAACCATTTTCTCTAAAAATTGGTACATTTTGGCATCAAGCTTGCGAACAACTCCCATTGACATGCCTCAAATTATCTTGGAATTGCATAAATGATTCGTTCTTACAGAGGCTTGACACCATTGACCGAGTTCACAGCGAAATCTATGGTTTGAGCCAGTTGAGCGGCTGCTCCAATGTACGTATGGGGAGTCAGCTTCAGGAGCTCAGCTTTAGCTTCCTTTGGCAACTCCAAGCTGTTAATGAAATCTCTCATACTTTCTTGGGTGACGGCTCTCCCTCTGGTCAACTCCTTGAGTTTCTCATATGGCTCTGGAACCCCATATCTTCTCATAACCTATGAATTTAAACTGAATTAATTGCATAGAAGCTTTATAATATAAGGTGTACCTGGAAAGAAAGTTTTAAATTGGTAAATGGGTCCTTTTTTTAGAGGCTACAAGCAAGCAGATATGGATGAGGTGGAGATTTTGTAAGAACACAAATGGTAGTGAATTAGGATATATACATACAGTTTGTATGGGTTCTGCAAGCACTTCCCATGTTTGATTCAAGTCTTCAGCCAAACGGGCTTCATTTACCTATATTGCAGGTTGAAGTTATTCAGCGAAACGATTAGAACCAAAAACATAAATTGGAAGCAATCAGGAACAGGAACTCATATTCAAGAAATTCCACCAGCATAAAAGCAAAAACAAAACACAGATTAAAAACCAAAACTTTAGATCATCTGCTTCTTTTACCCCTTCAAGGCATTTTGATAAGAAGAAACGTTGTGATGCATCTAACCTGAAGTTTGCCAATACCCTGCAGTGTACTCTTGTAGGCAAGAAGAGAATGCCCTAATCCTTCGCCCATATTTCTCAAAACAGTTGAATCAGTCAAATCACGCTGCATCATTAGCAGAATGTACAAACTAGTTATAATATATGTCAAAAAAGTGAGATATGAGCTAGCTAACCCTATGCTGGTTTTGCTAAATGTATGAAGCAATGTACAATTGTACATCTGGGGCTAAAATGCATCAAGGTCATAAATATCTTGAATTAACATGGTTACGCTTTGTCAAATGTGAGCTCAATAGTCTATATAGAGCAATCAGGTCCAATTATGTGACTTTCAAAAGCAGATGGATGACAATGCGAAGCAAAAACAAGAAACCCCATATCTGAAGGATCACTACTAAATGGACCAGGTTGCCAAGTAGAGAGTACCTGCCAACGTGAGATGGGCAACTTTGTTCCAAGAAATGACAGCCCTGCATTAGCTTTTCCAAGATTTCCTTCACTATTCTCAAAATCAATGGGATTCACTTTATGAGGCATAGTTGAGGATCCAATTTCACCAGCTTTGGTTATCTATCAAATAATCAAATAAGTTAGATATTTGCACAAATCAAAAAAAAAAATTAATGAATTCCAACTACATAGTGCAGCAATTTGGACTTGTAGAGTTGTACCTGCTTAAAATAACCTAGTGAGATATAGCCCCATATGTCCCTATCAAAATCAGTCAATATATTGTTGAACTGTACAAGTCCATGGAAGAGGCTAGCCATATAGTCATGAGATTCAATCTGCATAGACAACAAGAACAGGAAAATAATATTCATTAGTAGTACACAAATGTGCCATATAAAAGCTCACTCAAATCCAAGAAATCAAGCCACTGAATTGACATCATGTGCATGTTCATTCTCAAACTAGTGATCACATTTATTTAGGATGATGATCAGGATGTACAATAATTCATATTCTTAACATTGACAACCAAAAGGAAAACCCAGTTGATATGTGTACATTAATTCTATGGATCACTTTTATGTTTAGTATAGAATCAAGATGAGACAGATTTTGAAAAACGAAAAAATTCCAAAGCAATCTTAGAGTAAATTAAAGTACACCTGGGTCACATATGGATTGAAACTTAATCCTAGAGATGTCACAAAGGTTTCTGCAGTCTGCTGCCAATTGATGTGCGGATATGCTGAAATATGCGCATTGTAATTTCCAACAGCACCGGCAAATTTTCCTAACAGCTCAACTTCAGAAATTCTCTTCCGTTCTCTGCTTAACCTGAAAGCAAATACTGCCATTTCCTTACCCAATGTGGTGGGTGAAGCTGGCTACAAAGCAAACAAGGAAAACATGAGCATGTCATTCATAAAGCATATTGCTTAGCAAGCAAATTCAAGATAAAAACCCCACAGATTTCAACTGACTTCACTGATTGAGGCGAAAAATGCTTTCAAGTGACAATTTTAAAAAAGCTATTTTATGTTTGCAACAACTATTAAATAGACCTAGAAGATATTACTCGCTTTCCAATTTCACCAGAACAAGAAAAACATAAGAACACGCTTGCAAAGGGAAAAAAAACAACGGTCATACATGACTGCCTTCAAGTGAAGCGTCAAAAATAATGCTTATAATTAATTCTTGGCATGTTATGACATTCTTCAGATACTGTTTCATGACTTCGGGTTTTTGTTACCACCCTCAGCATAAGTTTTGATATAGAGAGTACTAAGTAGAATTGCATTAATTCAACAAAATATGTAAAAGAACTATTCATTAAAAGATATGGTTTTACCTGGCCATGCGTACGAGAAAGCATGGGGACATGGGCATATTTCTTAGCCATGTGACAGATTGCTGATACCACTGTATCCATTTCTGGCAACAAGACATTATTTAAGGCGTCTTTGAGCATCAAGGCATGGGCTATATTGTTGATATCTTCTGATGTGCAAGCGAAATGGAAAAATTCAAGAACCTGAAATACGAATGGAAACATTTTAGGCCATAATATGATGCTCTATGGACATCAAAGAGAATTAGATATGTAATTTTCCATGGAAAGTCAGCCATCTAAAGCATTTAATTATAAAATCAAACCAAACCTTAGAAATCTCTTGATGGGACTGGCACTTCTGCTTCAGGAAGTACTCTACCGCCTTTACATCATGGTTAGTCACTCTCTCAATCTTCTTAACTTCCATAGCATGTGCAGTACTAAATTCATCAGCTAATCCTTGTAGGAAACTCACGGCATCACCACTGAAGCATGGGACCTCAGTAATTTCCGGAATTTGAGAAAGCATTATCAACCATTTGATCTGCATAATGATTCAACATAAGAAGTAAGAAGTAAATTTTACTTCAAACAACCAAAAACTAATGAACATTATGACCTAAGCAAATTACTCTTTTGCTTCAACTACAGCGGACATCAATGGTATAACTCTAGCACAGATTAAGAGGACTAATATTGGAGAAGGGAAGGGGGGATGCAATTCCAGACAAGTTCAATGATTTACCTCAACCAGGACACGGTAGCGAATTAGGCCATATTCACTCATAAAAGGAGCCAAGTCCTTGACTTTACTCCAATAACGACCATCCAAAGGTGACAAAGCTGTTAAACTTGAGAGCTCGAAAACACTAGAATCTACACCATCCATCTTCTTCACCTGACATAACATCCATAAGAAATTAGATAAAAAATTAAACCCAAAAAAAAAAAATCAACGATCCTGCATTCAAGGGCGCATTACTTAATCAAGGTAATACGCTAAAACCTCAAAGCATGTCAAGTTTTAAAACCCTAGCCGAAAATAATTTCAGAATATCTGCTAGCAAAAGGGAGAGCACCAATTTCATCAAATTCGGACCCTTTAAAAAAAACACAGTCATTTCATCGAAATTAACAACAGAACAGTTGAGCATACAACATCCAAAAAACAGAGCACGCTTTTAGCTACCCGAGCACCAGACCAAACACCTACCATTCATAATAGACTGATATAATCGGGAAGCTTAACAAGTAAAAAGGGAAAAGCACAGAAGGAGATGGGTAAATGATCATAGAATAACCTCGACGGCTGAAATGGTGTCGTTGGAGACGGCCCTGCAACGGCAGCTCGCAGAGAAGGTGGACGGGAGGCGTTGGGCGGCGGGGAGGTGGCCGGAGGATAAAGGAGGAAACGAAGTGACAGGGGAAAGAAGGCGGAGCTGATTGGCGGTCGGAACCCTAGCAGAAGAAGCCGTTCCGAGGAGCTCCATCGCTTGTGTTGGTGGCGTGAGAATTTTCACAAGGAGGCTGCCGCTGCTTTCGCTTTTGGGTGAGGAATCGGTGACAACTGACAAGGGTGACCCTAGTAGTAAACCAGTAATATAAGCTGGACCGGGTTTGGAATTTGGCGGGATACCGGTCGGACCGGCTCTCTAGTAGGCCACGCAACCACACTCCACACAGTCCAGTCTCCAGAGGCTAATGGTCCCACGGTTTGAAAAGTTGTCCTGTCGCATTTTTGCGAATGAGATTTTAGAAATTACGGAGTAGTAAATAAGTGGGATAGAGCAAATACAAAGGAAAAAATCAATAATATAGTCAACAACAAGATTGCTCTCTTAGAAGATATGACCGATACTCCAACGTTTAAAATAGGCTAACAAAAAGTAGATATTTGCCCGAATTTACTTGATCTCTCACAGACAATGCTAGTCACCAAGATGCGGCATTGACTAGCTATAAATTATTGTCCTTAATAAATAATCGGTCTTTTTTACCAAAAAAAAAGACCGATTATTTATTATTCCCCTTCCATTCAAAATTTCACCATCATTTATCTCCATTTTCCAACCAACCACTCTAATATATTCTTGGCCTATAAGATTCAAATCAAGAAACAAGTTGATCAACTGATTTCTGATGAAACTCTCGTTCTCCAAATCATACGTGGCTGGAACGATGACTTCGGAACCATGGCTGCTATCATTCCTACACAACGGCCCTTTTCCACTTTCCAAGAGTGTCGTAGCACACTCTTGATTGAAGAGTATCATAGAGCTCAAACATCCTCGTCCTCCACCGTACTCACCGCAACTATTACAACTCCGTCTCCTCCGCTGGCTACTCAGCCGTCCAATCCGCCTCCAAACCAACAGCAACAGCCGCCCACTTCTCACAACAATCGTGGCGGTAACTGGCCATGATGAGTAATTATTCATAATTAAAAAACGTGGACACTCTAATTTAGATTGATTGATCTTCACTACCATGCTAATTTAGTGCAAGGAAGTTACAGAGCTACGTGTGCCTATCAAATTTCAGTCTCCCTCTCAAAAAAGAGTTAGGATAATTAAAGTGATAGTAGCATTGTTCGGGGATATCTCGCTTTCATTTGAAGTTGGATTTCCCTATCAAATGCACAGACTACGTAAGAAGGGATTAGTTTATGAAAATAATTTAAACCTAAGATTATTGTAACAAATCAGTCAATAGTCAATACATATCTACGGGAAAGATAGAGAATCAGGTTAAATGTGAACTTGAGCACACAATTAATCACCCCCTCCTAAAGCGAGATTAACGCCTGCTTACGTGTCAAAAAACCCAACCGTCGTGCCCGTTTCCATCGTCCCACCACGTGTCCACCTCCTCCTCCCTTTCCCTCTTTCTTCTCCCTCCCCCTCTCCTTCCCTCCCTCTTTCTCTGCATTTTCAAAAAAAAACTTCAAACCCTCTCTCCTCTCTCCCGTCCTTCTCTCTCATCGCTGATCTCTTCTTCCCTCCCTCTTCCATGCAGTTTCTGCTCTCAACTTGAACACAAACACCAAAAAAAAAAAAACTCTTTTTTTCATCTCTCTTTTATACGGTAAGATTTTAGTTTAGACTTATCCCTCTATTGTGTTCAATAATGGAGGATCAGGGTAGAGAAGCAGCCATAGATGTGGAGCAGGATGGCGAGCTAGACCTCAGCCTAGGGTTACGGCCGGCGCCAAGCCGCCGTATCTTGTACCTCCCGAATCCGGCGGTTGCGGTTCGTGACGAGTCGAGTGATTTGAGCCTGACTATGCCGATTTGGGGGAAATTAGGAACTAGGTCGGAGCAACAACCGGACGGGCTAGGGTTTCCGGAACTTCGAGCGAAGAAGGAGGCACAGACGCTGAGAAGGCAGGAGGCGAGGAAGAAGAGAGACGAGAAGCGGAAATTGAAGGCCGATCCGTTGAATGAGAACGCAAGGATGTTGTGGTTTGAGAGTCGTAGGGCGTTGGGGAGGGAGAGCGAAGGCGATTGCTCCGAACGACGTCGTAAGGGGAGAAATTGTAAAGGCAGTGGAGTCGACGCGGCGACGACGACGTCGTTTTTGGTGAGGCCGCCGGGTGAGTTTGATAGCAATCAGTTGACCGTGTTGCCTTATCTGATGATGCCGGGCTTGGATGTGAGCGACGGTAACGGATTTCAACCGGTGGTAGGTGCTGGCGGCGGCGGCGGCGAATTTATACCATACCAGGTTGCGGGGAAGAATTCCGGACATGTTGGTAGTGGCGGTGTTTGTGATCAATTGAAACGCTCAGTTTCAAGCTGTTCAAGGGGAAGTTCATCTGGAGGTTCAGATTATCAGAGCACTTCCGGCCAAGGTATTCTTATTCTTCTGATTCTCCGTTTTGAGTTCCTTCATATTATCCTCAGCCAAGTTATTGTATTCCAGTTTTCATTGATTTTATTTGATAGGCAATGCATTGTGCTTTTTACACTGTTTGTTAGCCTAATTCATTGCTTTAGGTTAGATAGTCTTTGGATTGTCTGGTGTAAGGGAAGATAATATGATTATCACCATTTATACTGAACTTGAAATGAAACCCAGTGATTGGAAATTTGCTTCTGGGTTGTGAGTTGCAGAGGTGGAAGGAATTTAGGATCCAAATCTTGAAGAAGGTGGGGATGATTATTGTGAGAGTTATTCTATTCTCCTGAGGTTTGTTTACTTACAATTTGATTGTCTTCTTTGTTAGTTTTAGCCCAACTTGCCCAAGTTGCATCTAAAATACATGTCATAAAGAATACTATAGTTTTTATGGTTTTTTAATGCAATAAAGTATGATATCTCTCAACTGTACAAGGAATCTCAATCTTAACTTTATTAAATTTAGACACTGTTGTGTTGGATGGAAGGCTGGTCATGCCTTTCCAACCCTGCTTCCCTTTTAGTACTTGTTTAGTGTGAAGGAATTAGAGTATTTGCAAGTTGCAACACTTGAAAATCTCTTATGGTCCTACAAGACATAATAAAAGAATCAATTTAAAAAACATCCTCGTTTACTAGCATCCATTTGGAGCATGGACCATTGTTTAAGGTTTTTAAAGATGGTGAGGTTGGAGAGTTAAAAAATATGAAAGAGTCAGGAAGCAAACCCAAGTTGTAATATTTTATAATTTGAATGGCCAATGTTGTTTGTTTAGTTGTAGACTTGTAGTAGTGAACATGTATGTCGTCATTGCATTGCTGGCCAATTGCAACTTGAATGGCTGACGGGTAAGTCAAAATTCAGCAACTTGAACATGTATGTTAATCTCTGAGATCTGAGACAAGATATGTAAATCTGCTATTTGTTTATTCATCTTCGAAGAAGCCGAGAAAGAAGTCACGTTTTCAATGCACTGCAGTAATCTTGATCCGGCAAATTAACTCTTATGTAGAGAAACTATGTGCATGTCAACTAGTAGAACTGATTGCTTTTAGTGGAAGGAAAGACTGGGTTAATTTATATTTATCTGTGATAGGCTTAATTTGATGGCATGTTTCACCTGATGGCGTAAATAGAAGTCTAGAACCATCAGGAGTACGTCATTGGCAACAACATGAACAAACATCTTGATCATCCCTCTTTTCCCAAGCAACCAACTATCCTATATGTGGTGTCAACTTGTGATATGTTTATTTATATACAATTCTCTCTGTAACAATATGTTCTCTATATACTTAGGACCCATTTGGTTGCAAACTATTTTTTTTTTGGTAGAAATTTGGTTGCAAACTATGAAAACGGAATTTTTTGTTCAGATTAAGTGAGCTGTAAACCCATTCTTGTATGGGAATTAAGATAACATGAGCCGAGAAAAGAGTTTTTGTTCATGTATCATGACATCAAAGTGGATTAGATTCATAGTTAGCCGCCAAAGGCCCCTTAATCTGTTAGTTGAGAATTGTTTTGACATTTAGGATTTTTGAACCTTTTATTGACAACATATTTATAAATGGTTCTTTGCAGGTGGATCAAGTAGTGATGGTGGAAGCAATTGCAGTCATTCTCACCCGCTAGACCTTACCATAAAATGTTGCACAACAACGAGCAACTCTAGCAACAGCCAAGCCGATTGCAGCCTATCGTCTTACCACAAAGAACCCACCCCAACCAACCAATCAGCATACCTTGATCAAAACTCAGAGATCCAAACCCAAACATCTCCAACTAAGAAGCCAATGCCAACCCAAAGAATCCAAAGCCCATGCGCAGTAACAAACAAACCCCCTAAGCCAAAGGCTCACCAGAGCAACGAAACCGTCTTGCTCCCACAAATGCCGTGTGTGACCACCACAGGAAACGGTCCAAATGGAAAACGAATTACTGGGTTTTTGTATAAATACACCAAGTTAGAGGTGAGTATTGTGTGCATCTGCCATGGCACCTCTTTCTCCCCAGCTGGTTTTGTTGAACATGCTGGGGGTGTGGGCATTGATAACCCACTCAAACACATAACCATTTCTCCTCCTTCCGCCTTCAATTAATTGAGTGTTTTCTGGGAATGGCATATCTTAATAAGATTTTATTCAATTCGCATTGTATAAAGTGTTTTCTGGTTCTGGGTATGGCATATTCATGGTTTTTGTTCTTTGTGTGTGTGAGAATTCAGTGCTAAGTGCCAACTGCAAATGTACAGAGAGGACCTTAGATGAATATCAAGTTCTGATTTCCTTTTTAGAACCGCATTATATATGTTATTGGATTCTAATTGTCAAGTGTTTTCATTTATACGTGTGAATGTTGTATCGGGCTCACTCCATTCGTGAAGAGCTGTGCAATGCGTGCAGGCATCTATGCTCTTTTGCTGGAGAGAATTGAAGCTAATGTGTGCGCCCGTGATTCGGTAAATCCACGTCACAATTTATTTTTGTATTGATGTAATCCATAATGCAGAGTGTAAGTTTGAGATACCAACCATACAATAATGCTGTTCAAAGTCCAAAATCTTTAGCTTGTTTTATATAAACAAGCCTAAGGAAGTGTTGGAAAACTACCTATCCCACATCGGTGGGATGGTACAAAGATCCACTAGCATATAAGGAGGTGTGAAGCCTCTATCCAATGGATTAAGCTTTTGGGTTAGAAAGGTAGATCCCGACTTTATATGCTAAGTGGTAAAAACACCCGTTCGATCCGGGTCTGATGTTACAGCTAAAACACAAAACAGAAAAATGGGCTATTGTTCAAGTTACCACTTGAGGGGGCGTGTTGGGAAAACTACCTATCCCACATATGCTAAGTGGTAAAACCACCGACACGTCACACGTTCATTCGGTCCCCGGAATTGTACCAGGAAGACCTTCCCAATACCGGTCATGTATGGCATGGACGGGATCGAGAGAATTCAAGTTACCTTCCCAATACCGGTCATGTATGGCATGGACGGGATCGAGAGAATTCAAGTTACCTTCCCAATACCGGTCATGTATGGCATGGACGTGATCGAGAGAATTCAAGTTACCAATCTCTCTATATCTTGAGACCTAGATCTAAGGAATCTGTTTCGATTATTCAAAAGCAGAGTTTGTAAAACCTTTTTGGAAAGAAAACACATACAAACATTGTTGACGCAGTTTGAAAAATAGTCGTACTCTATAGAACTTTAAGAGGGGAGACTTACTCAGTCCACTAAACATCAAAGACCAACAAACAAACTTTTACAAAGCAAGCACTAAGAAGTTCATGTTTTTTGATAGCAAGTTTTGATATAAACTTAAGAGGAGAGACTTACTCAATTCGCATCACTTTAAAATAAACAAAGAAATAGGCTACTTTTGATAGAAAATTTGGGTGTTCTCGTATTTCATGTAAAAGTTCATAAATAACACTAAGAAGTTCATGTATTTTTCTTACATGTTTATATGTATAGTCTGGATGTTCACATATTCTATGTTGATTTTGAAAGGATAGTCGATGCTAAACTCCTTTACGTGAGATGTTAACACTAATCAGATCTTGTAATGCACCTCATCTCTAGTCACTTTGTTCATGAGGCTTTTTTGTAGGAACCTTCAATACTTTCTCTAGGAAAGATAGAAATGTGTTGTATGTTTTGCTCTTTGTTATCCATGACCAAATAATTAATTTTATCACAGCCCATTAGCTCAAATCGGGTCGGTTTGAACCCGCCCGATCCGACCCGATTGACAGGTCTACCTCTTAGCCTTCCACAGCTTAGATTTAAGGATTTGAATTTGTCCACATTAAACACTCTAAGAACTTGCCATATTAAAAAAAACATCCTTTTTTTGATCTTTTTTTTTTGATTTTTTGTTTAAAAATGTGTAAAAACTAGTTATTTTCTTAAGAATTTAAAGGTAAAAAAGTAATGGTTTTTTTCCTACAAATCCTTTTAACTAAGAAATGCAACAAATCCTAAGTCATTATCATTTGATCCCAACTCATGGATATAAATAATAATGTATTAATTTACATGTACACATCTAGTAATATAATTAATGTTATATTAAATTTCTAATATCTAATATACGATATGTATGTTAGGGGTGTCCAAACCTGGTTAACCGAACTTCGGTTAACCATAAATTCGGTTTGTTAAAATCACTAACCGTATCCTAACCATGAATATCGATTAACCGAAACTCGGTTAACCAATTTTTCGGTTCGATTTTCTCGGTTAACCAATAACCGTTTATTTTCTTTTTTATTATAATAATACACTTAAAAGGCAACTAAAATTATCAACTTTGTATTAAAAAATAATTATCCAACTCGATTAGAACATTTCACTACGAACTAATTTTACATGTCTAGGTAGCTAAAATAACCGATTGATAGCTTTATTTGTTACTAGTGTGTGAATTATACATTTCATAGAAATAAAACTTTTTCTTAAAATTTTTTTTTGGTATGAACTTTTTCTTAAATATTAATTAAACGTTCTTGCGTTTTCGTTTTTTCGGTTAACCGAAATTGTGAAAACAAGGAACCGAAACCGAACCGAGAAACCACTAATATTCTCGATTTGGTTAACCCAAAAAAATGTCGGTTTTCCGGTTTTTTGGTTCGGTTTCGGTTTTTCATGGACACCCCTTATACACACAATTCGACTTTTTTAAAATGTATATATTTTGTTTAATTATGAGAAAGATATTAATTATTGCAAGAGTGCAAAAAAGGATCTCCAGACTTGTAGGACTTGTAGGGAAAGGAAGGAGCACCGTTGCCAAACCTGCATCCCGTCACATGCGATCCGCCCACCTTTACCTTCTCAGTCTCTGCCATATATAAAGTACAGAAAACCCTCTTTACTCTCTCCTCCTAACTTCTGTCTCTCTGACTCTCTTTCTCTCACACACACACCTTCTCTCGCGCCTCTTTGCTAGATCTCCTCCCGTCATCGCCATCGCCGCCTCTACCGGATCCTTGTCTATTCTCTTCGGAGCTCAGTACCGGAGAGAGCGAGAGAGGAGACGCGATCCTTTCTCCCTCATCTCGCTTCGCCAATCTCGTCTCAAAACCCTAGAGCAGGCGACAAATATCAGGTGAAAAGCTAAATCCTTTAACATCGTTGTCACATTCACTTTATGAATCTCTCCGTTCATAGATTGGTCGATCCTCGCAATTTAATATAGTGACGGACTGACGGTACAACATGTTAGAGATTCTCATTTAATTTATATCTGGAGTTACTTTTCTTTTGAGGTTTAATAGTAGTAGTACCTTCTAGTTTTAATTAATGGCTGACATTGCGTTTATAGATTTAGAAATGGCTGCTCCAGCTCAGCAAGAGAAGCCTTCTGCTGAAGTGGTATGTGTCTTTGAAAGTCTTGATCGTTTTTATTCCTGATTTTGACTTGTGATTTCCTGCGTGTATAAATCGTTTGTTTGTTGTGCATCTTCACTTTTAGATTGGTCAAGCGTTTGCTGAACAGTACTATACAGTTCTGCATCAGTCTCCAGCGGTGGTTTATCGGTTCTACCAGGACAATAGTAAGCTTGGTCGTCCTGAGGATGGTGCCACTATGGGTTTGACCACCGGCATGGAAGTAATTACCACCTTCCTCTAAATTCCATGGATTAAGTGTTTTTAGTTTTTATGCATTTTCAGTGGCAGTGCCTGTTTTGGTGGTTAATTTATCTGCCTGCTAATGAAAAGCTAACTTTTCTGCTTTGCACATTTTCTAATTTAATCTTCCATGTTTAGAATTGTGACGTGTGTATCTTTAGCAAATAGATATGGGGTAGTTAATGTGTGTTTTTGTTATACTGGCCTGTAGATGCATCCTTGTTTAATTCCCAAATGTCAAAGCTTATGCTATAGCTATTTCTTTATGTATTTTTTGAAGCTGTTGCCAACAGATGTCCATGGTCTTTAAAAAAATTATGTTTACTCACCCAAGCGACATTAACCATGTAAAAAGCTATACCTGTTTGGTCATAAACAAGTAGAGCTAGGTTGCCCAGGTACCGTCTGTAATTTAGGATTGACTGGAAATTTGTTAAGATGGCTTTTATTGATGGCTGGTATTTTCTTCTGCATTTCTTTTCTGCTGTGAAATTGATTCATGTTTAAACTTGATCCAGGCAATCAATGCTAAGATACAATCTTATGGAACATTAAAAGCAGAGATAACATCAATTGATGCACAAGAATCTTATAATGGGGGAGTTGTTCTTCTCATAACTGGACACATGGTTAAAGAGGATGACAAACGTCAGTGTTTCACTCAGACATTCTTTTTGGCTCCTCAAGAAGTGGGCTACTTCGTCCTCAATGACATATTCAGATACTTGGAAGATGGTCATTCACAACGGGAGACTGAGGACCTGGCTAATGGCGTGGCAGCACTGAATACCTCAGACCAGGGTAACAAGACTTGGTGTCAATAAACTAATGGAAGATGCACCATATACTTTACGAACCATTCAGCTGTCACTCACTCTCATTCTTTGTTCTTGTGAATTTTGTATGTGTTTGCTTGACTGATTGGTAGTCTATATTGGCAGAAATATCTCCAGTGCAGCATAATGAGATTGTTGCCCAGCCAGAGGAAGTTAATGGAGGGGAAGTGTATGATCCCTCTGAGGACGGGGAAGGTTCCGTTGTCGAACAGGAAGAACCAGAGCCTGTTGCTGAGGTTGTCAATGAGGTTCCAACTGCACCCGAGGAAGTGGTTGAATTTGAGGCCAAAACTGAGGAAGCACCTAAGAAGACATATGCTTCAATAGTGAGTTGTGACATACTGATTGGCATATTGCCATGTTCATTCGGATTCGGGAATTATTTCGAACAATTGGTTTTGGGTTTCACTTTTCAATTGTTGAATCATTGTGATCTATTTGCATAAGTTGTGAGCAAATGTTCTCTCTCTCTCTCTCTCATAAAGTCCATCAACTTAACTGATTGTAGGTCAAGGTTCTGAGAGAAAGTGGTACACAAATCCCTGCAACAGCTACTCGGAAGTTCACCCCTAAGGTGCAACAGCACCAACAAGTGAGCGTTGCACCACCTCCTGCCCCTGTCAGTGAGAATACAATTTCCAATCCAAATGTGGTCGAGGATGGCAGTAACCAAGAAGGGGAAGGTATTTGATATTATATTTTTTTTCTAAAATTATCTATTTATTATCTCTTAGTCTTTTTCCTTACATTTGTTTTTTATCTGATGTTTTTGTATGCTTGCTAATTGTTGTTCACTTTGTGCTTCAATAGTTGAAGGTTTTTCCATCTATGTCAAGAATCTGCCATTGAATGCTACACCTGCTATGCTAGATGAAGCTTTCAAGACATTTGGTCCCATTAAGAGTGGTGGTATCCAAGTTAGAAGTAACAAGGTAGTTATTAAACCAGAATAAATACGCTGTGCTTGTATTTCTTCTCCTCTCATGAAATCTCGCTATGAAGCAGGGATTCTGTTTTGGGTTTGTAGAGTTTGAAGTGCTTGATGCTGCCCAAAATGCAATTGAGGTATCCCTCTTATGCTCTTTAAGTTATGCCATGCATTTGTTCACAGGAGGTGCCTGTGCATGTGTATTCTTGAATTTTTTTCCATGTCATTGCTTTTTTGGTCATTTATTTATAGAAGTAACTCACGATTCAAATTCAAAGAACTAAGATATTTATTGAACTAGTATGCTAGATAGTTTTTGTTATGATTTTTATCATATGTTTGTTCAGAATTTTTTTGTTCAAAGGTCTGTTTCACAATTCTGAATCTTTGGGTTTCATTATTTTCAGGCTGGTTCCATTGTCATTGGTGGTCGCCCAATTGTGATAGAGGAAAAGAAGTCAACAAGTTCTAGAGGCATGACTTTTTCTTCAGATTTTACATTTGCTTTTTGTTTATTTGCCTCCATCCTGCTTGCTGTATTTCAGCATGCTTCTTGAACACATCCTCCCCTACTTGCTAGGGCTACTCTCTTGCAAAGATAAATTCTAAACAGCCTATTGAAAGTTGAAACGCCCTTTGTTTCAGGAAGCAGCCTTGGACGGTTTCCTCAGGGAAGAGGTGGCGGATTCAGGAATGAGGGGCCAAGAGGAGGACGTGGAGGCAACTACGGAAGAGGGAGAGGATATGGTAGAGGTGAATTCGGCAGAGTTGATTATGGAAACAGGGGTAACGGTAGAGGATACCAGAACCGCCACTCTGATGGATACGAAAAGGGTGAAATGGGCAATGGAGGTGCTCGGGTTAGCCGTGGTGGAGGGCCTTCTTCAAACAATGTGGAAAAGACGGCAGTTTGACAAACGAGATAGTTCATCCACACCATTACAGAATTTTGACTCCGGCTGAAGGTTTGGCTATTGGTTACAGTATTTCATATTTGAGTGAGATTTGTCAAAGTTAGATTTAATAGTGTGTAGAGTTGGACGGCATTGTGAAGGAGAAAGGTAGCCATATTTCGGCTTTGTTTTCACTCGAGATGCATCACTTATTATATTCTTTTGAAACTTAGATGCAAGATCGTCCCCTTCCCCTAATTTAGTACAAAGTGAATTTGATTGGTTAGATATTTGCTTAATGCCTCCTACACAATATTGTGTGGATTTGAACTTGAATTGTAGCTGTTGTATTTCAATTATGTCATTCATGTCACACCTTGCGCTTGAATAAATAGTATAAATCTTGCTGGAAAATGTGTTTGGTGTTTGATTCAAAGTACTAATCAGTTGTTGGAGGCGTCAAATTGATAGGCGGAAGCCAAAACTCAAAAGTGATTGTAGGTTGTGACCTATTATTATCTTGTTTTGTAGGATAATCCAGCATTATATTGTTTCCCCAGTGTCGTCTCCTTGGCAATGGTATCTCAGCATAATGGTTAAGTTACAGTTCTGTTTTTTTTTTTAAACTTGGATTTTCCTCTCTCTTTTGCTGCGATTCAATCTCAGCCTCTCATGGTGTTCCAAGAAAGGTATCCCCCTTGACTGAAAAAATTAATTCAATGTCGTGTTTTATGAATTTAATAACATACTTTGAAGTAGATTAATTGGGTTTTTCTTTGAAAAAATGAAAAATTTATCGACCCTTCTACCACCCTAGATCAAAACCTGAGGGGTACCGAGAGGAATAATTTTTTTTCTTGGACACTAAAAGAAAAATATAAAAATTTAAGTACCAAAAGGAATCTCCCTATTTTTTAATTATTAGGCACTCTCAGCTACATACGCGCAGTCCTTGAACTAAGATGCTCACACTTTACGGCCTTAGTTCCAAATCTATTTGCTAATGACAAGGCCGTCTTGACCTTGTATACAAATTGTGGCAAGAGCGATGTTTCCTAAACGGCTAACCATTTCGATTAAATCACAAGTTTCTCAGTAAAAACTATGATTTGTGAATGTTTCACTAACCACAGTGAACTGTTATTTAATTCATACTCAATTAATTTTCAGGACGATTTCAGTTAAATTAAAAAAAAACCACTAGTATAAATATTCGTTTGATTTACCAATCCTTTTTATTATCTTAAAAATACGGGTCCAGTAACTGGGTAAAGTTTCATCCGCTATATTCCACAGACAGGAGAATGTGAAGATAGACGATATTGTCGATATAGTATAATGCTAGTTTATTACCAGGTAAAAATATACAGTTGGGATTAACACACGATGTCTAGATTTGACATGTTTGCAAGCAGATCTTTCAACTGCAAAGGGTATACAGCAAGTAAATAAGAACCTAATTTCTAAACTTTTTTGATGAAGTCAAAACTAGATGAGGCTTGCTTAGATGAAATGCTTCTGACAGCGTAGACGTGAACGACTTTTTTAAATGCTGAAACATTAGAGACCGAAATTGCAGGATTGAACATACTCATTCTCCTGGTCGACGTACTTTGTCCAAAGCGGTTTGAACTGACTCATGGCAATGTCAAGCCAAGGCTTCATGTTACCATTGAAGTGGACCACTGCTGCATTGCTGATCTCATCAGCGCTGATGCTTGGATTATAGCCGAGTCCCAAAACATGCCATGATTTGTCTAGTGGTTTTGTTGTGGAGTAGAATGTGATTAGGCCTGGTGGCAATGTTCCCAGTTTCCACAGTGTTCGGTTTTCATTCTGCAACAGTTTCAACAATTTGGATTAGGCAATAATTAAGCATTAGTTCAACAAATTCAAAATCATCATCATTGACCCAGTGGGGCTCTGCTACAGCGGAATCTGGGGGGTCAAGATGGGGGTACCCCTGCCCAAGGGAAGGGGGTACGCCCGATAGACCCAAGAAAAACTGAAATTCAGCTATGTGACAATAATAACTGAATTTAGTTAAAATGCACCAAAATTGATATAGGGACTAAATCTATCTCAAAGGCAGTGTATAAAAGCCAATGAGCATGAGGATGCGCCCCAAAATCAGGGAAATATATTGCTTGGCTGTCATTATAAAACAATGTTATATATATTCTGATCCAATGTCAAATTCATAGATAGTATTTTCATTTAAGTGTAAAGTCACAAATTCCTGTTAGATTTATTCAAAGTTATTAGTTATTGCTATAGTGCAGAGCCACTCATGAAGATAAATAAAAACAAGGAGTCAAATTTAATAAGATCAATCGATGTAATAGGTGAAGTGCAACCACCAAGAAAAGGAACTAACCAAACTTTGCCAGTAATGATATTGCTCAGTGCATTTCTCCTTTCTCCAAGCATCCAAATCAAAGAAGTTCATCCCATAAGCCCAAGCACATGCCTTGGGATTAAACTTGGCCTTGATCAGTGGATGAGAGAAGTTCATGTATTGTGCATACCGATGGAACGAACCAAAACATGTCTCAACAGCACCATTCACTTTGCCATCCATATCTATCTCCCATAATCCAGTCAGGTCCTTCTGAACAACAATATCATCATCCAGAAAAAGGATCCTGTGCAGTTTCGGATACATTTCAGGCAAATAAAACCTCAAGTGGTTGAGCATGGATAAGTACTTGGGGTTCCTGAATTTCATGTTCGTCGTGTCCTTTGTTGCGTTCTCCATCTTATTCTCAAAGTAAAACTGCTGCAGTTTAGCAGACTCCAGTTGCTTGAGAACCGGCACATACGAGGAATTCAGGAATGTGTATTCTTCAAAGGCCTTTACTTCAATGTGAGCACCATTATAGTCTTTCACTTTCAGCATAACTTGCATAGCTCCAAGGTTCATCTTATCGGTGACTACATGGAAAACGTGCTTCCATGGCTCCTTTGAATTCTTAACAGCTGAGTTAACCACCACAGAAGCTGCAACCACATTATCTGAAAAAATGGCATAGTGATAAAGATTAGGATCTTCCAACTCAGGTGCACGTGTCTTGCCCTCTTCAACATACTTCTCTGGATGAGCAATCCGCTCTTCCATCAACCTCATGGCTAGGCAATTCAAGCTTTTCGGAATTGACTTTGCAGCAATTAAGCTCGAAAAGGCCCCTTGCTTCTTTGCCTTGGTCAGTTGCTCATTTAGGGCAAATATAGTGTCCTTGAGCTTCTGGATCTTCAGCTGATTATCAAACGAGTCTTTCGCCTCTGAGATCACTTGGCGAGTAACCTTTATCCGCTCCTTAACCTCCTTCTCAAACTGCCGAAGGGTATGTTCATCAATAGATGCTGAAACGCTCTCAAGTAGGGTTTTATACGAAGGTTTATTGAGAAGATCGGTGTAGTTTCTAGAAAGATCAGCAAATATTCGCAGCATCTTTGAGTTCTCAAGCTTGAGCTTCCTAGCATAGGATGCGTATGCAAGTGCCAACGTTCGATGGTCATCAGCTTGCTTTTTGGCATGATCAAGCCGAGGTTTTGACGGATCAGATTTCAGCGCCAGAACTGACCTCCGAATCGATCCACCGACAATTAAGCCAGAACTGTATTCCTATTTCAAGCAAAAAAAATCACAAAGTCACAAACAGGAAAGAAGCAACAGCCTTTAGTGTAAGATGGTTGCAAGTTCCCCCATTGGATTGCTGATATAATCATAAAAAAGAAAACACGAAAGAGTGCATTAAATCCGCAATTAAACCAAAGCATAACGTTTTCCACTAAAATAAAAAAACAAAACCATAGCCTTAGCCAGAGAAACAAATACAAAACGCACGATTTCACAAAGAGATTGCAATTGAGGTTTGGATCTACATTGAAATGCATCGGAAAAGCGATAAACAACGCCATTCAACAAAATTCCAATCGAAGAGAACACCACACTGTACGGATCTCTTTAAACAATTTGAGAAGAAAAAAATAGCAGGAAGGGGGGAATGCAACTTACAGCGGAGTGGAGTGTGGATAAAGAGGGCTTAGAGGAGGAGAAGATGACGGAAGAAGAGAAAAAGAGAATTGTGGCGATGGAGACCGCCGAAGCCAAAAATTTGAAGAAGGTGAACGCCGACGACACTCTTGGCGGCCTCCGGTGAGCCGCTCCCATCGCCATTTGGGAGAAGAGAGAAAGAGAGATAGAGAGGAGATCAGAATCTCACATGAAATGGGGGAGCGAGATGAGGAATTAGGGTTGTTTGTTCTTCGTCTTCTTCTACAAGTGTTGTATGTATGTGCAGAATTAACGGAATTTAGTCGGTGGTTTTCACGGACTCGCTCAGTCGGTCTATCGCTGTTGCTAATAATCGGGATTTTTAAGTGGAAAAGGTTGAAAAGAGAAGAGTGACCATGGGCCCCACGCGCTCCATCTGGATCCTATCACGGGTGTATTTATACACTTTACGGAATTTGCCCAGTTTTTTCTAATTTTCGGTCATTTTATAATTTTCGGTCATTTTATATTTACAGTTTAAAAGAAGGTTTTTGCGTATAACTCTAGCTAGATGGTCGATATTATAAGATATTTTTCGATTTGTGTTAAATTTTAAGTTTAGTCAGATTTCGAAAGACCATATATCTAATAATGATTTTTATAGTTTAATTACTTTAAGTTTTAAATATATAATATAACATATAAATTTAAGAGAATCTTCTTAAAATTAGAAAAACTATCCTCAAAAACATAATAAATGTTTCAACTTTTATTTATTGAGTGTGTACTTGGGTTAAATGTGCATAAGTACATTGCATGCATATTACATAGTGGTTGTTTAAAATATTTTTTATTTCCATAATTTATTATCCAATCATCAATTAAATTTGTCAATTAAGTGTGTGTATGACACATCATATTTTGTTACGGAGTAATACGATCAAAAAATAGGATGGTGTGAACAAAGGTCACCACCTATGAAGTTGGAGATTATTTTTGGTTTTTTCAAAGTTGGTGCTATTAAAAATCACAGGTGAAAGTTTGTGTTAGTAAGTATCATTTGGCCTATTTTTATAGAAAAATATATATTATATCACATAATAATTAAATTTATATATATTAAATATGCTTATTATATAATTACACATATTTTAGATTTTTTTATTATCAATAAAAAAAAGTCGGTGCAATCCGGGACCGAACTGGGGACCAACTTTCAAATTTTTTGGATAGAAGACCGGACCGAATGTCCATCGGCCCGGACCAGATTTTGCCCAACCCTAATCCTCTTAGACAATTTCATATATATTAAGAAATTTTAATTTCTTACCAAATACTCTTATTAATTACTTTTTATATCATTCATTTATTTGTCAATGTTACCTCTAAAAATGAACAAATTTAATTTGTCCAATTGAAGGAAAAATGACATAAAAATTTGGTGTAAAGAGAGGATTGAATTAGTCAAAGCTAGCCGGTCTTAAGAATTTACAAACTTGGAAGCTACTTATTTAGTACTCGACTGTCAATTGGAAATGCATTCAAGTGTAATTAGCTTTATTGACAAACCTGAGGATCACTTAGATGTAGACCTGTCAAAAACTGACCTAATCCGCTAACCCGACCCGACCCGCCCGGTAATTTTAGGGTTAAGACTCGAAAATTTGAACCCGAAACCCGAAATAAACCGAACCCGCTACAACCCGAATACGTTGGGTTGAAATCCGAAACCCCTTGGGTTGACCGATTTAGCTTATTTATAGAATTTTTTAAATTTATTTTGAAACTTATAATATATTTTATTATTAAAATAAATGAAAATAATATATTATAATTAAATATTATTATTTACTTAAAAATTAATTTTAATAATCATAAGAAAAAAGGACATTTTAGACCCGCTGGTCAACCCGACCCGACCGAAAACCCGCTGCAACCCGACCCGATTGACCCGTGACCCATAACGACTCGGAACCCGATTTAACCCGAACCCGAAATGACCGAACCCGAACCCGCCCAACCCGACCCGATTGACAGGTCTACTTAGATGAAATTAGACAGTAACAAGTAACAAACATTCAAGACAAAAAAAGTAAAAAATAAAATTGGTAACATAGGCACAAAAGTATTTACTTTGTTCTAATTTCTAGCAGAAACATTCAACACAAAATCACATATTCTTCCAAGATTTCATGCCTTCTTCTGTTTTGCCCCTACATACAATTTTTTTTAAAGACACAATCTACTAATTCTTCACCTTCTTGCTGCCACCACCAGTGCTCTGGCGGCGACGGTGGTGGCTATGGCTGAGCCACCCACCCCCAATTCCCTTGAAAGCCTTTGAAATCTTCATAAACCCAGGCTTCCCCATCCCAAAATTCATTTTCACAGCTGAGAATTTCAGTGCTTGTAAGCAACAAAGCTGCCCATTATCCCCTTCTTCTTCATCATCTTCTTCCTCATCCTCATCATCTAAATCGCCATATTTCTTCTTCTTCTCCTTCTTACTCCCCTGTTTTCCCCTGTTTCCCTCCGTTTTCTCATACGCCTCCCACAACAAATCCATCCCTTCCCCACCACCACCACCTCCACCACCACCTCCACCACCACAACAACCACCCACATTGTGCCGCTCCTCAAAGAGCTTACAAGCCAAAGTCCTCCTCCACTCCTTCTCCTTCCGCATCGATCCCAAATTCGACAAACTCGGGCTGATTGGCTGATGAGACTGAGGCGATGATGATGACGAGTAAAAGAAATGATCATCCTCATCCTCATCATCATAATAATGCTTTTTCTTGGTGGTACTAAATCCATCATTTGTGTCCCACACAGACTCCCCACGCCTTCTGGAGTGGGTCTTGATTACTCGCCTTTGTTGGGCCTGATTTCCGCCATTGATGGAACTTGGTGTTAACTCCAACTCCAACGCCTTGCAATTCGCCCCTTTCAGTAGTACTTCCCCACATTTCTTGTCGGCCATTTGTGGCTCCTTTTTCAGCTTTTCACACTCGGGTGTTTCTTGGATTAACTGCCCCTTGGCCGGAAAACCCAACTCATCGGAAATCAACACACCCAAAATCTTCTCTTCCTCCAATTCCTCCTTATTAGGGCTTTCTCCCACTTGATCAGTAATGGGTATTCCAAAAAACTTCCCTTCAACAATCTCCCCGGAAATTTCAACTGGGTTTTCTTTCTCTTCAGAAATCAAAACACCCAAAACTTTTTCTTCTTTTTCCTCATCTGGGTTTTGCTCAATGATACCATTTTTGGTTGCTCCACAAGTTTCTCCTTCAATTTCCCGGGAGAACTCAACTGGGTTTTCCTCAGAGCTTCCAAAACTGGAAAATTCACCATGTGGGTCAATTGTGGAAGGCCCAAACACAATCTTGTACACTTCAAACTCTTCAAACCCCTCAAGCTCTCCCCTTTCATCTTCTTCTTCTTCTTCCTCTCCAATTCTGTCAAATCTCGTCTGCAGATTCTCCAGGAGGCTGGAGAAGTTGTCATGGAGGATACTGAGGAGGAGGAGAGTGGTGGTGAAGAAGAGAGGGGAGAGGAAAGCAAGAAGCTTGAGAAGGTAAGGGGAGAAGAAAAGGAAGTAGGATAAGTAGAGAGGGTGTGAGAGAACACATGAACACAGTTGAGCAAAATCTGACAAGAAGAATTGCTTCTTCTTCTTGGTGGAGTTGGTCACTGATGAGCAATACTCTATCATTTTTGATGGAGATGGAAGATGAATGTGGTGGAAAATGGAAGCTTTGGATTTGGTAATGGGTTTTGGGATTGAGGGTTTTTGTTTTGGTTTGAGGTGGGAAAAGGGTAAAGTTTTGTAGTATGATTTTGGTGAGTGTAAACGGCGTGAATTAGGGGGAATTGGATTTCATAGAGAGCAAACAAATGAATTGAAAAGAGCATCTTTGGAAAGACTATATAACCACCGTGTTTGTTGCTTGTCTTCTTTGCTGACTTTTTTTAACCTTCCTTTTTACCATCATTATTATCATTATTATCCGAGTAGTAGTAACACAATATAGAACAATGGTTTCTAGTTTGTATATGAAATGTTGCTTATATGTGACCTTTTATAATAACATGGGCACATTTCATATTGGGCATGTCCGCATGTGTACTATTTGTTAATTATTAATTTAAATTTTTTTTTTATAGCTGATCTATTTTAATTTTGAAATAGTTTATAGATAATTCATAATTTATAATGTAAGACGGTTAATATGTGTTCATGGATACACAATAAGAAGACTCTCTATATATTATTTGGAGATAGTGGATTTATTCTAAGGACATGGACTACATGGTAAGACCTTTTAGTTCAACATATAAGGGTCAAGCATCACCAATTTAGCTGACATGTAATGGTATTCATGACTATTAGGTCATGAGTCGAATTTTCTACCTTATTATAATAGTCTAAATGTTTCCTATAAATAAAACAAAAAAGCATATAGGGAGTGAATTTGTGATTGCTCACTTGCACTTGTTAAAGATGTATTTACACGTCGCAAACTCAAGATCTTTGTTTGTTCAAGGAGAAGAGTCTCTTGTCAACTCATCTCATTTCATATTTGGTAGTCATTAATTTTTTAATCTCAAGGTCATGTCAAAGTTTATGTCTCAAGGAATATATGATTTAAAATGATATCAAAATGATAAAAACTTTTAATTTGTGACCAAAAGCTCTCAATTCGGGAATTTAATATTAGTAAAATTGATTGGAAGGTAAATAACTAAATATGGTTGAAAGTAAATCAATCAATCCCGTTTTAATTATCATCATTCCATTTTCAATTTCATCCATCAAAGGAATGCAATGAGAGAAGAAGAATCAACTTTATTATGATGAGAGATATAGTGGGTTCACTGTACAAAGGAAGACATAAAAGGCATGCCAAAAGTGTGTATGTTTTTTACCTCATGCAGTAAAATTACCGTATTAATGAAGATGTAGACAATGAAACTATTGAGACACATGGATCTCCCCAATCAATTTTACCATAATTATTTACCCTCTTGATCTCACTGCTATGAACAGGTGATGTCACAGTATTACAGCAACATCTTGATTTGCTGCATGCATAAATGGTTAATTCTTTCATACTTCATATACTTGCATCTTGTGAAGGAGCACAAGTGAACTTACAAGCTTTCATCTTGTTGAAATGCAATTGTCTCATCATAAAGCAAGCTAAATAAGAAAGACCACTGTTTCTCTACAATTCCTTTTTGCATGATTTAAATTTCATACACATCCAATTTTTAGCCAAAAATTCAGACCCTAGATGTGGAAAGTCTAAGAAACCAGTCACATTGTTCTAACAAATTAGCACCAATTAGATGTGGAAAGGCTAAAAAGAGGGTGGTTAAAGGCAAAAATGATCAAGAAGGTAAATGATGGAAATGATATAAACTAAAGCAAATAATAATAGAAGAGAAATATATGATTAGAAGAAAGAAAAGGGAGCGTTTGGTAACAAGGCAAGTCAAAAAAGAAGGAAGAAAGGATTTGGAGGTTGGAATAGGAGGAGCTCACATGGAAAACCCATGATGCCTAATCGATTGCATTTACCCCATGCATGCCTTGTAGAAAATGGGCCCCATTTACCCACTTTATCTCTTCTTCCTACCTTTTCAATTGGTCAAGTTATCCCTCTAAATCTTGCATTAGATCCACATAACAACATGAATATAGGGCCCTTAGACACTTGATCAAGTAGTCATGAGTTCAATTTCTGTCATTATAGTATGTTGTGCTACATAACCTAATTTCGACCACTTTAGAGTCTGTTCGGATTGCATGACACGATATCACCCATTACCCATTATGATCCAAATGGATCCTAAGAACACGAGTTTGGTTCTCAAAACCACTTGCAAGTTGCTATATCACTTCATGAGCCAAAAAAATCATATCAAATGACAATTTCCTAAAGTTATGCCAACATGTTGAGAAGTTCTTAATGTACCTTATAAGTTGCTTCCAAGAAATCATAAGCGTGTAGAAATTGTAAGAGGCCCCCCTAATAATAGTCTCTTTTGGGACCAATTAAACATTGCATATGCATATGCTAAGAGAGTACTTACCTTTAGTGCCTTCAAGCTAAAGCTTTCATGCAGGAAAAAAAGAGATCCTTTCTTTTGAGGCAACAATTTTAACCTATATCACATAGGCTGGTTGGTACTAGTATATATATGCATTTCCGACAGCTCTCACTTTTTACATTTCATTCCAGCTTTGGAGACTAGTGAAAAAGATAGGTCATTGCAAAGTCAAGAGATCTTTACCTCTGTATGATCTGTAGCTTGATCTTCGGCTTTTGATGTCAACCCTCAAAACACACACAATGTAGCTCTCACTTTTAGATATATGATATTAGGTGCAAGTGAAAAATAAGTACAGAGATCAAATTATAAGACAGTAAGTTTAGATGTGTGGATTTGTAAAGATGGCATGTAAAAATCTTGGAGCATATAGATTGATTTTTACTATCCAGAATGGTTTTTTACAGGAATTTCAACTTCATTTGCCTTTGGCGGCCTCTGAATAATGGAGTTTTAGGGTCGTTTAGTTGTAAACTATGAAAACGTAAACGAAATGGAAAACAATCGTTTTTCTAGTTTATTACTCATTAATCAGATAAGTTGAAAAATCTCTTAGCGTTAGCTGTTGAAGAAAGCATGGTTCTTATGTTTATGATGTTGTCATGTTGATGATAGTCTGAAGAATTCTTGAATTGTTGGAACTTTAAACCCTCAATAGCTTAAAGAAAAGGGAAAAATGATGACATTTTACAAGAACTTCAGATTCATTCAGCTTGGACAGTAAAAATGATGACATTTACATAAGAGTTTGTACTCTATACGTTTATCTCACTCTCTATACACAACCAAAAAACTTTGTTTTTAAGTTACCCTCAAGCCAAAGAAGTTAAATGTGAAGTGGATGACAATTAGATGGACATGCCAACCTGTATCTCTGACATGCTCTCCATATCTGCATACTCCTATAGCCATAAAATCTTTTTTGATAACATCTTGCATAGTTTATTTGTCAAACAAAAGAACTTACAAGCATGCCATTATACAAGGTTGACTTCTCAATTTGAATGGGCAAATTAAAAACCTAGCAAAAAATTAAAAAAAACAACAACAACTGCTACTCCTGATAGAATCTGGAAATTTTCCAATGTAACTTTAAAAATTAATTTCTTACAGGTATATCCGTTCTAACAGTTGATTGAGATGTGATATTCGTACATTTCGTAGTATGAAACAAAACATATACATTTTCTTGCCCTTCTCATTTGAAGACTTTCTTTGATATTGTGAGTCATTTAATTTGAGAATGGGTGTGTTGGGTGAATCCTGGTGTTTCTGCAGTGGCGGAGGAAAGTCGGAGCGTCTCAAGGCCACCATTTTCTCCAACAAGAGCCCTGCCATGGCCCGCCTTTCCTCCTCCGCCGGAGAAGCCACCGGAAGCGGATTTCTGATGCACAAAAACCTCCTCCTGACGACCCACGTCAACCTCCCATCAGCATCGGCCGCTGAGTCAACGGAGGTCCGCCTCCAAAACGACGTCGTTGCCACCCTTGTCCCTAACAGGTTGTTTTGTACTTTGTACTCCAAAACTTCTACTACGAGATGTATCACCAATATTGTTTCATAACAGTAGTTGTTTTAATACTACAAGTCTACAACGTAAAGTCTAATAATTAACACAAGATTCAATCTAGATATTTCCACTATGGTTCTTCTCTTTGAAATTTTCCTTGTGAATTCTATAAACATTGTTCACCAATATCAAGAATTTGAATGAAAATATTTACATCCTTTGATATGCTTCAAATTTCCTTAAATCATTAAGTTGTTACATATTACAAGGCTAACTTTTTCATAAATCATGGAGAAATCCATCTCCCAATACTTTTTGTGTGTTGACATTCTCCTACGGTTTATGTATGGAACCAGGTTCTTCATCACAAGCTCAGTCCTTGATCTCACAATAGTAGGCCTAGACTCAACAGAAGGAGACTCAAATTCCACAGGACCCCAACCTCATCACCTCAAAACCTATTCTAACCCAAATCTAGACCTAGGCAATGTCATTTATGTCTTAGGCTACACGACCGACAAAGAGCTCACCATTGATGAAGGAAAGGTAGTCATTGCCACTGACAATTTAATAAAACTCTCAACACAAGGAGTCAATTGGAGCCCTGGATCTGCCGGTTTCGATTCCCAAGGCAATCTCGCCTTCATGATCTGTGATCCTATGAAACTCGCCACTTCTCCTTACACCAATTCCTCTCCCTCCGCTTCTTCTCCGTCTTGTAAAAGAGACCGTGAGACGTTGTTTGGTATTCCTATGCCTATCATTTGTGGTTGGTTGAACCAGCATTTGGAACCAAAAGAGATATTGATGAGACTGGGTTCAGATGGTCATATGAATGACCATCCTACCGCTTCTTCATTGATAACGAATCAAGTCTTTGATAACAATGAAGCTGAAGACTTGAACGACTCATCTCCGTCAAATGTGATCATACAACCACAAGAGGAGAAAAAAGTAGTTCTTGAATCTCCAAAGGTCACATCCATTCATAAGGAAACTTCAAAGGAGAAAAAAGTAGTTCTTGAATCTCCAAAGGTCACATCCATTACTAAGGAAACTTCAAAGATCCCACTTTTGGATATTGAATCTGATCCAATGGCTCCTGAGGACATTAGCTCATCAGGTTCCGTAAATGAGGTCCAGAACAAGAATGAATCAAGCGCAACTCGTGAACCAGAGGAGAAGAATAACACAGTTCTTGAATCTCCCAAGGTTACACCCATTACTAAGGAAACTTCAGAGATCCCACTTTTGGATATTGAATCTGATCCAACGGCTCCTGAAGAGATTAGCTCATCAGGATCTGCAAATGGGGTACAAAACGAGATTGAATCAAGCCCAACTCATGTTGCAGGATCAGAGGTAAGAGATGAGATGGAAAAGACGAACTCGGCTGAAACAGCAGAAAGTAGAAGCAACTCGTCTCCAAGAGAAGGAAAGTTTAAAAAGTCAGTAAGCCGGTGGGCTGTACATAGATATGCTCATAAGTCTTTGGTTGAGAAGGATTTGAGTTTGAGTCAGCCAAGGAAGAGTTTTTCGCAAGGAGGGACATCTCATAGGAGCAATGAATACTATACTCCAACTGTAACATCCATTAAGAAGAAGAGAAATAGTGATTTGGAGAAAGCCAAACCTGCGCCGAAGCCTGTGAATAGGACCCTTAAAACTGCTGTAAGTTCTTCTCCCAGGTGGGTGATTTGAGTCCTGTCATGCATTCTCCAGTGATACTGTAACTAGATCACATCAACTATCTATTGTAGAAAGCAAAGGGGAACCCTAGGTGATATTGTTTGTAATTTTTCATAGTGAGTGACGAAACTGTTCTTTTTTTCTTCTAAATCTTCTTTCAGATAGTACTCTTATAACATATTGGTGTAATACAATCACAAGTTTGTTGGACAGGCTTAAGGACTCACTTGTCCTATTTATTTGTGTTTGGGATGTCTTTTGTTGATCAGATTATTCAGATTGTACCGACACCGAGTAAAATGGGTTGCCTTCCTAATAGTTCAGCTTTTATGATGATACAAGATCTGATTCTGGGCTTAATATAATTGATTTTAATTGCATAAGCCTATTAAGGGACATAGTATAAATAGTAAATCATGGATTCAGAATTAATACCATAACCACCTCGTAAGTATCCATGGAATAGTAACCTATCCACCTGAATATAAGAAGGGAGGCCTTACAATTCCATGAAGCAATGAAGGGGGTGTAATATAATAGGGTGTTTGGTAAAATTTAAGAATAGCTGAATAGGGTTGGAATGATGTATAGGAAGAGCCGAAGAGGTAAAGGTTCCAACTCAAAATTACCCTAAATTGCCAATTCCTATGAGAAATCTTCCCCTTTTTTTCCCACTCAACCCAGATTTTATTAATTATAAATGTTGTCCCTTTTTCCCCTGAAATTTTACAAATAAAAACTAGATCTTTTAAACCATTTGAGATCTTAATCTAATGAGATCCTACATACAATGGCTAAACGTTCCAACAGTTCTGGAACGTAGAATCACTAGAATTGTAGGATCAGGTCGGGATTCTAATGACCTTGTCCACAGTACGTAAGGTGACATAGAAAAAGAGGTACCAGAACCGCAAGTTTCAAGTACAAGTTATTGGAATGATTGCAGAATATGGGAAATATACTAAACCAAGACAATGCAGCTTCTCAGAAAGTAGAGCCATTGAACCCGAAGAATGGTCGCTGGAACAAGAAGAAAAACAGAAAGCAAAAAAGTATCAATCAGTAATGCTAGCTCACAAACAAACAAGGGGAAAGGGAAGGGGAATGAGAATGAGGTTAAAATGAACATGGAAACTCACAGGAGCATCGTAAAACTTGATATAAAACCTGGCGGCATCAACAGATAGCTTAGTTTGAAGGATCTCTGCAATCACAGCACTCAGTTTTCCATTTACGCTTGGTCCAAGACCACCAATGGAGATCAGTTCTCCATATGCGGCTGGTTCTTCAGTTCCCGCAAATGACATGGGCACTCCTCCATTTATCAAAATCATCACATACTAAACAAGAGCCAAAAACTCATATTCTATTAAGCTGCTGCTGAATCAGCATAAGACACTCCATACGAAAAATTACTGAAACAAAAAGTTGACTGAGATCCCAGAAAGCAGTTTATACTAGTCTTATCATTTGGTTTACACGTAGGCTACAATTCAATCTCAATCTAGTGACTTGGTCGAATCAATTTAAGCGATTTCAGCACCTCAATCCCCAGTTTTTGCACACAAATTTTTTCAGCACTAAAACCCTAGCAACCAGAATATCGTATTTTTCTGTTCACAACAAAGAGTGAAAAATAATTCCAGCTTAATCTCAGGTCCGTAATCCATCAAGAAAACACATTCAAATTCATCCTTTCTTCATCGTATCCATTTATCAAATTCAAGCAACAAACGGATGTGGAAACCATATGAACATGAAAATCCAGAGAACGAAGCCAACAACCAATTGATACGGAATAATAATGCCAATTTTTCAAACAGCATCAAATGTACCAATTATTTCGAAATTAAGCAACTGGATGTATTCGAGTGAAAAGAAGGAACCAAAATGTACAAAAAGGAGAGGGAAAATACAGATTCAGGCTTGCCGATGGTCTTGGCGACGGCCTTGGTAGCATCCTTGAGAATGTCGGATGCAACCACGGCATCCACCGGGACGTTGGTATAGAGATTCAAAGTCGGCATTCTCACAGTTTGAAGTGGAGGAAAGTTGTGGAGCGAACTGTCGAGCTCTGCAATCCAGAACTTGCTTATCCGGTTATCCCTGGGGTAAATAATAATATACAGAAAATCACCCGCTAAATCTCAAATTATCGAAAACTGCCCCTTAAAAAAGGACTTGTTGTACAAAAAAATCCACCTATTTTAAACCCCTTGTTTCATTTTATTTATTTATTTATTATAAACCTATTTAAACCACTTGTTTCATTTTATTTATCCTTCTAATCCTAGCTTATTAGGGGCTTATAATGGTTGCTTTTATTCCAGAAATTTTGTATGACTGCAGGCAGTGTCAAGTTTGCATTGATTAGTACTTTTCAACCTACTTTGTAAGAGATGATTTTTGGGTTCTAATTTTTATGTGTTCGAAGGTGTTCTATGTAACTCTAGTTACTCTACCATTTATTATCGGGCACCAAAATATTTGTTGAGTGGCAAACGCCATGTATACAACATTTGTTGAATTCATGAATTGTTTGTTTGGTACTGTTATTTGGATTCCAACTACAGTAGAACCTCTCTAAATTAATACTCGCTAAATTAATAAACTCTCTAAATTAATATTTTTCTCCGGTCCCGATTTAGACCAATGTAAAATTTAACAAATTTCGATAAGATAATAAGATAATAAATTTTTAAAAAACCACTATATAAATATAAGGTCCCATTAATATCATAAATTAATAATTATATATAAAGTTACATAGTCATAAGTAAGAAAATCTAATGAAATATGATTTTAATGTTGTTTGTTTTTTCTTAGTTCTATTTGGAGCTCATCTATAACTTTTCTTATTGGATCCAACATTTCTAGCGTTGTTTTGAAAAGAAATTTTATAATGTCAACTATAATCATTCTTTGTGACTTCATCTCATTAACGAATTTTGAAATGTCTAAAGCAATTTTCTATTGCCTCTTGCTCAACATTAACTATCCACAACGAGACTACAAGATTGATATCAGCCAAAACATTAATTTTACATGAATCAGATTGTCCCAACTCATAACCTTCTAAAATCCTACAATAAAATCATGTATGATAGTGCATTTTGAAAGCTATTATTACAAAAATCTCTTTAAATTAATAAATATTAATTTATCGGTTAATTAATATCTCTATAAAATAATAAAATATCATGGTCCCAACTCTATTAATTTATAGAGGTTTAACTGTAGTTTTTTTTTCTTTTAACATGGCTTGCATTTTGGAATTGTCTGGTCAACCCAAACTAAATCCGAATATTTAATAAGTTGTAAGATTGAGAATTAGCTAAGATGAAGATGGAGATGAAGTGATGAACACAAGCAGATAAGAAGATGCTTCCTAAGAAGACTATGGCATGGTTTTGGAATGCCAACTGGTATATAATACGAGGGATTTTGATCAATTACATAAGAGAACATTTCATCATACAACAGTACATGGATAGATGCTACAAATTTTCACCATTTTAAGGGTATTTCAATAAATTTGTTCTGGGTGCAAAGGATTTAAGCAACAAAATACCAAGAACGCATCTTCTCTCACTGATCATATAAATGCCCTGGTATGGTAAGTTGGCAAAACCATTGAGCTGAAACTTTGCACCATGAAAAGGAATTATGGCATTCTCCATACCTTCTTCTCCTGAACAGACAGTCAAATGCATTCATATATCATGGCATAGTAGTAAAATACCTATAAGATTAGTTTGTTGTTGGAAGGTAGACTCTAATGGTATCCTTCATCGTCATCTTCTTTCGGCAAGTAGGGCATTTGTTCTGCTTAGCTATAGCGAGTTTAATGCAAGCCTTGCAAAATATATGGCCACACTTGGTTGAGATTTCTTCAACCAGGGGACCCATGCAAATTGGACAGCTGAAAGCAGGTTCTTTTGGAGGTGGTGGAGGCGGTGGTGGCATAGGCACTTGCTCTTTGAGTCTAGCGCCGTTTTCTCTCTACAAGCAAGATAAGATGAGATTGAAACACGTCTGTATTCCATTATACACATTTTGCTTTCAAATACAAGAAATTGCGTTTTTCAAATCAAACCATGCCAAAAGAAACAATTTCCATTGATGGCACTACTATATAAGACATAATATGTTGTTACTTGTTAACAGCCAAAAATAATGAAGTATATAAAAGCTTAAGAGATCAAAAGGGTCAATACTGTGCACAACTATCTGAGACCCCAATAAGCATCTTACCGAACTGAAAGCTTCACTTTCCAAATTCACATAGATTTCACAGTTGATGACTGGCTGATTTTCCGGTACTTTATGGCGCCTTTTATGGTTATTAACACTACTAGATGAAGCTTCTGCATAATGGAAAACAACACAAGGGACAAATCAGTTCAGGAGCATCTTAACATAATTACAAAATAATGCAGTCCTTTTGCAAAGGAAACATTCCTAAGACGTAAATGATAAGCAATAACTTTCAGTGCGACCTATACATAAGGAAACCCAAATGGGAAACATCAACATTGGCAGCCCAAGTGAACCAAGATCATCTAGAATCAAGAAAACAATCATGCCTAGTTGCCTACAGATCATCCTAAAATTAGTAAATTATGAAGGCAATTTCTATCCAACTAAATCTTTAACAAAGCATAAACATGGCTAAGAAATCTAAGGACCAGCAATAACACAAGTATAGTAGCAAATCAGCTTTAAGCCTTAAGATAAAACTTTACCTGCATCAACCTCAACAATCCGTTGCCTCTTATTCCTTCTTGATTTGTTCTTCGCCTGTGAAGGAATTAAATCAGCTTTATGTGATTATGTCACTAAATCCGCAATTGTAGATATTAAAACACAGAGAAAAGTAGAAACCTCGGCAAAAGCCCTTGGCGAGGAGATAAGAACATCATCATCATCAATTAGATCAACAACAATTGGGGCGTGCTGAGGAGGCACGGATACCCCTTGTGTATCTGGCACCACATTTGATCTCAATGGGCAAGCAGAAGTCCCCTCATCATGGTTCTCAGGTGCAGGAACATTCAGATCAACATTAAGAACAGCCTTTTTGCGCTGAGATCTCTTACTACTGCCCCTTGAAGGAACACCATTTGATACCTTGGCACTCATTTTACAGACTTGATTTACCAATGCGATGCCAACCCTAAACACACACAGCAAGGAGTTCAAATATTTGACATCAACTGTCCCATCACTCAACACAGAAGAATTCCTTTAAGAAAATCAAGTTTTAGAGCAAGTAGATATTAGTACCACAGTCAGAATTTTGCAAATTCTGCCTCAACCCCCCTCTTGTATAAGAAGAGAGAGGCAGACAACATCAATCTCACACTGAGAGAATTATCAAGCTTAACGAAGAACGACCCCCCCCCCCCCCAAAAAAAAAAAATATCCTCTCCCCACACGAAAAAGATTCAACCTTGAAAACCTTGTCTAATAGCACAATCATTCCTAACAGCACAATCAGAACAATTGCACATCACAGAAACTTATTTGCATAGCTAAAGCAGCACCAAACTCCAGCGAATTTTATTGTCAAATCAAACACCTAACGAAACCCTAAAAATTCACCGATCGAGGCTAGTACCTTCACTCCAGCAGAAATCAAAATTGAACCCTAAAACGCCAAGAAGACCCCCAAAATTGATAAATCGGCAACAGAAAACGCATCCGTGAACACATATCAAAGCCTTAACCGACAATACTGGAAAAAAAAACTCTCCAAACAGAAGAAAAAAGAAAGCGTATAATTGAAGAGAAAGTACCTAACAATGTACAGCGTTAAGCAGATGAAATCGACTATGATCCAAGAGATTTGCAGATTTCAAGAGAACGGAACCGACTTAAAGAGAGTTTGAAGCCCGGAGAGATTTTGCGGAGATAAATTAGCAATTCCAGTCGCTACTCCGCTTCGGAGTTGTATTTATATGGATTCAACGATTACACGCGATATAAAGCATAATCTTTTTTTAATTTTTTATTTGAATTTATGGAAGTCCCTTGCATTTCCCCTTTCTTATGATGAGCCATTTGCACTTTAGCATCATACTGAATTTTTTTCCCTGCTGACTCAAAGGTTTACTTTGAACGTGTCGCACTTTAACTCTTTCACGTTCAAGCTCATCTTGATTATTTTTTATACGAAATTTAATTTTTTGGTACATGCTAGTATTTTTTTATAAGGTAAGAATTCAGATACCAAACAGACTTGATAATACGAGACGTCGTTAGAATATGATAGCCATGAACGGTTAAGAAGGTCAAAGCATGTAGGAAAAGCTATAAAAAGTAAAAGATTCCGCAAAATAGAGTTTGAGATCGGAGTGAGTAAGCACTATAAATAGCGTCGCAGGTAAAATGTCGACCCCTTTTGAGCGTGCGAAATGGACATCTAACGTTCCCTCCACCGAGATGAAAGATCTTCGTAAACCCTAGAGCACCAAGCTACTTTGCCCAATACAACTAACTCGGTCCAATGCCAAACTCAGCTCCAATTCATCCAAAAATAGTACTTAAATTAATTAAGCTCCGGCAAAACTGCAACAAAAAGAAAACAAACATGCCTTGCCTAGCAAGGACTTAATTTGCCCAATAAAACTTAGTACCTACTATTATTATTTTAACACAGTAATTGTTTAAACGGTCATTGGTGTAATGACTAATTGGTACTAATATCTAAGATATTAGATATCGGTATCAGTAATGACATCAATTATTCGTTAACGGGGACTGTTATGGCTGGTCGTGTCTGGCGCATTAACTTCTCCAAAAGTCGTTACCATATTTTAAAAAACTCAATAAAGAACAAAAGAAGTTAGTGTCGACGAGGAAAAAATAAAGAATTAATTATTTCTAATGTGCGCTATGGGCACACAATAAATATATTAATTTTGGTAAATTTAATTATTATTTATTGATTACGGAGTATAATTTTTTTGATAAAAGATTTATTTGTCCGGTTTTGGTTCGGTATCCCGGTTTCACGAGAACCGAACCGAACACACCTCTACGAGAAGACAAAATAGAGCTCCAGGAGAAGCCAAATATCCAGCGTAACAACGCCCACCTTGGATCCCTCCTCACACAAGCAAAAACCAACTACGTGTACTCTTCTTGAACCACTTTTAATTCACGCATCAAAATCATTTCTACCCACGCAAACACACATCTATTCCTCCAAACATTTCCTCTCAAAAACAAAAAATCTATTCCAAATTCCTTCCCACACCGAAACCCTCCTCCTCCAATTTCAGATCATCGAATCAAGAAGAAGATGGGTCCGATTGTGGTAACCCAGTTAGCAGCGGGCTTGAGCGTGTTGGCCGGAGCGGCGCTGGTGAAATCGATGATGGACCAGAGCAACACGATGGCTGGCCCCTTCCCCAGGTGCCCTAGCTGCGGCGGCTCCGGCCGCGTCTCCTGCTTCTGCTCCCGCTGGTCGGATGGTGACGTCGGCTGCGGCTCCTGCTCCGGTTCCGGTCGGATGCCCTGTAACAGCTGTGGCGGGTCGGGCACCGGTCGCCCCCTTCCCGTTCGGTTAACCGCCAACTACCGCCCTCCGCCCACCAACTAAGACTACGCCCGCCCCTCTTGAATCGGGTCGCTCTTCTTCTATTGCCTTTTAGAATCTTCTACCAATAGGCTCTATAGTGGATCCGAAACAACAAAAAAAATATTTGTTATTATAGTTTTAATCATATTTTGTACTTCTGTAGTTATGTAGTTATGTAACTCTTACATACATATATATATATATACACTATGAATGGCTTCAGTTTTTCCACTGGTGTTATCATTCCAAATCATTAGAACCAGCGGCGGATTTAGGGTGGGGCGTGGGTGGGCGGCCGCCCCCGTTCGACAAAGTTCGAAGTTTCCGTATAAAGAGACGGGGCGGGGCGGATCTCAGGGACGGGTAGAAGAGGCGGCTGAGACGAAGAGGGCGGAGCCGCGGAGGCAAGCCACCCAAGGAAGAAGCACTGATGAAGAAAGTATAGTAGAAAAAAAAAATCGAAAACGGTGTCGTTCAAAATGATATTCCCAATTTTATTTATTTTATTTTTAAAAAAAAGCATCAAAATTTGAAAGGAAAAAAAATCCACTTGCTTTTTTTGGTCGAAAAAAATATCCACTTGTTAAACTCTGAAAGTCTGGAATCCACTTGTGCTAGAGAAAAATGAGCTTTATCCGTAGAGGTGTCAATCGGGTCGGATTAGTTCATTTTCATGTAAGTTCGGATTTGGGTCAAATTCGAATATTTTAATAATCGGGTCAAATTAGGTCGGATTATTTCGGATCGAGTGTTCAACTATTCGAGCAAAGTCGGGTTTTCGGGTCAATTTATGTCCTGTTAATCGGTTTTTGATCCAACTAGATTTCGGATAAGTCGTATTTCGGGTTTGTCGGATTTTAAGTTCGGCCGGATTTCGGATGCGCCGGATTTTAGTTGAGACCTATATCGAGGGATGATTTTTATAGTTTAATTACTCTAGGATCTAAATATTGAATGTAACATTTAAATTCAAAAACATAATTATAGAGTTACATAACTTCGAGTTTCAGATGATATATGGTTCGGTAACTTCAGGTTTTCGGATGATTTTGAATCGGATAACATTAAATATTGGATTGCATGAGGCGCATCGGATACGGTGTTCTGTGTATGCTTGCTTAAACTATCCATTGATGAATGGATAAGAAGGCACATATTTATTTTTTCATTTTTTATTTTTTATTGATATAAATCTTTGAATAACAGGAGAAAATATATGGGTGGTTTTGTGATATCGGAATGTTTTTAAGGGTGGTATTAAATAATTGTCTTTTTTAAGGATGGTTTGATAAAAACAACTAATTTTAAGGGTGGTTTTGTGAAATTTATCCCAAAAAACAACATCATACTAAATACATTCAATTTGGACAAATTTATATGGCATTTTATCACTCCAACACAAAAGATGCAAAAACTGGGGAAGAAAATCACATCTTCTCTTCTGAAGCTCAATGAAATCGACAGCTCCTCTGTCTCCTTAAAATCCCTTGTAACTTGATGAGGCTTCCTTTCTAAGATTTGAAACACCCAAATAAACGAGAGAAAAAATCGCCCTATTTGACAACAAAAGAATCAATCAGAACCCAGAAACAAAAAAATACCTGAAAGAATCAAGAATGATTGAACTTATATAGTTATTTACACTGGATAAATGAACATAGGCAATACCTTGGGTTGCTGCCCATGGCGACCAGGAGTGTTGTTGTAAGGCGTTGAGCTGGCGTCGCGAGAGGGTGTGGACCCTGGTCCTCCTTTCCTGTCCTTCTGAAGCTGATCAAAAACTACAGTGTATCCATCGGCTTGCGCTGGGTTCTTGTTCCAGTCTCCGAATGCAGGAATGCTAGCACCTCCTCCTGCAGGCTGCATATATGATCATAGATAACATTTTGTCAATATCAAACTATAAATCCTGGGTTTGTGTGGAAAAGTGAATTTTTTGCTTTAATTTTGAATTATGAGCATGTAAATCAAATCCTAGCTTATGAGCATAACAAGTGGATATGAAGTTTGTTGAATCAATATGTGAACATTTCATTCAAATTAGCAAACTAGTACAATTTCATATACAATGTATCTCAAATCAATTATACTAGTATGATGTTGCTTAATATCTAGGATGAACTTGTCGAATGATGATAAATTTTTTATTCTTCTTATCAATTACCATTTCTTGCGTGTAGCAAGATTCAAGAAAGACCATTTCACCTATTCAAGAAAGAATTTAACTTTCTTTTATGGGTTTTTATGACAAATATGCATTGATTAACTGAAGAAAAGGACTTACATTTTGAGCTCCACGAGCTGGTGTTTTCGGTCTAGCTCTCCCAGGTGTACCTTGGACACTATCAAAAGATGACGGTTGACTTCCACCACCACCACCGCCACCTCTTCCTCCGCCCATCCTAGGATGAATAGGCGACTGCTCAACCCTCTGTGGCCCACCAGAAAACTTGACCGCATTCGGTTTCTCCGGAGGATTATCACTAGACCTTCCACTTGCATTAAAAATCTTGGTTGCTACAGAGGGGCCCACATCACGGTTCATCTGAGGCTCATTCGGGTTAACCCTCCCTTTTCTATTAGCCTTCTCAAAGTACACAGTATAAGGAACCTCTTCACCAGACTCCCACTCACCGAATTTCGGTTGCTTTGGCTCTTGTGTAGGCTGAGGAGGAGTTTTAGGCTGAGCTGAATGCAAAACATCTCGGTTCATTTGAGGGTCGTTTGGATTCGTTATTCCTTTTCTTGGATTCTCAAAGTATGCAGTGTAAGGGACCTCTTCTCCATCATCCCACTCTCCAAATTTGGGCTGCTTTGGCTCGGGTTTTGCTGACCGAGGAGGAGCGGGTCGAGTTGGAGGCAAAACGTCTCGGTTCATCTGAGGGTCGTTTGGGTTTATAATTGGCCCTCCGGTTTTACCCTTTCTAGCTGTCTCGAAATATGCTGTGTAGCCAACATTGTCGCCGTTCGACGTCCAGGAGCCAAATTGTGGTACTTTAGAATTCTGAACCACATAGAAGAAAAAAATATAAGCAGTTTGCAACCAATTCAATTAGCTTTCTTAAAATGGTATGCTATGATAAGTCATCAGTGACCACCAAATTTGATTTAACATTTCATTTAATGCATAATGCCAAAGCAAGACCATAGCTCAAGCATTCTGTCTTTCTTTTTTGGCAAAAAGTAGTCAAACATAAGCTCAAAGCAATCACTTTATACATGGTCAAAATAGAAACAACTTGGTTTTAGCATAGAAAATGGAGACACTATCTTTTCTGAGGTCCTACACAAAGATATATCATTGACAAAAGTTCAGTTATACAAAAGTAAGAAGTGGTGAAAAAGCATACTTCTAGAGAAAATATGTCATCCAAGTTGCATAAGAAGAAACCACAAGTTCACAACCACTTGAAATGACCTACCCATCAGAGTGTTCACATAACTCCTACAGCAATTAAAGGCCAATCAATCTTTTGTGCAATCATAATCGTAATTTACGGTCAATTCTTTTTCAGAACAAGGTAAGAAAAACTGGTCCAATTGCTAAAGAAAAAAAGGTACATATTACCATTTTAGTGTGGAAGTCTATTTCAAGCACACCAAATCAGACCAAAAGGGCAGCACTTAAGCATCAAAAGTGAGTGAAAGGTTAACATCTTTTATTAAAGAATTTCACAGAATTTGAGACAGCAGAATTTTGATATCTGATATGATCATTCACAATGAACAAAGAAGAAGAAATATAGAAATTAAATATCATTTTTGTGATCAAAGAGATTGAATGCAAGGACATTAGGAATGATAAGCAAAGAAGCAACCAACTAGTCAGCTGCAAATAGCCATCAATGAATTACTGAATTTCATTGTAATTGAAACATAATCATGTGGAAATAGAGGATCGCTTAGCTTTAAAATATTCTGAATTCATATCAAATTTGAACTTTCAGCTTTATCAGACCCATAAACATCAATCTAAACCAAGCTTGATTAACCCATTTCCAACTTATATGCTCAATCCAGATCTGAAGACTCAGAACACGCACAAGGAAGTGGATCAACATAGAAAATCCATATACAAACACCAAAAACCCATGCCAAACAAAAATACCCCAATTGGGAAAGACCTTATTAAAAGTTTCAATCTTGCATACCCAAAATAAGAAGAAAAGAAAGCAATCAAAAGATAAACTAGAAACCCACAATAGGGAGAGAGAAGCACAAGGAAGTGGATCAGCATAGAAAATCCATATACAAACACCAAAAATCCATGCCAAGCAAATACCCCAACTGGGAAAGATTATTGAAAGTTTCAATCTTGCATTGAAAAGAAAGCAATCAAAAGATAAACTGGAAACCCACAATAGGGAAGTAGTTTAAAGCAACTTACTGCCATTAGAGCTCAAAGAAACTTCGGATAAACAGGTCAGAAGCAACTTCAGATAAATGAACAGAACAGAAGGGTTCGAGCAACACCCAACTCGAAAAACTCACAAAAAATGCAAAAATCCTCAAACCCAGCAAAATTGAAGTAGGATAATTGGGTTTCTCTTCAACAATCGCCAAAATTCTCGAGAATAGAGATGGGTTTTGGCGTTGAGAGAAGAAGAGAAATGAGGAGGATATTATTGAGGAGAAGAAGTGGTGGGAGAGAGAAGAAGAAGGAGGAGGTGGGTTTATCAAACATTGACCGGCTCAAACGAAGCCATGTTTGACTATTCTCAACAAGCAAGCCTCCTCCTCCCATCTCTTCTGCTTACTCTTCTTCTTCTCCTTCCAAAAGTCTCCCTTTCTTCTCCCTCTTTTACTAGTCCATTTCACCGGTTTTTCGTACCAGAAATTTCAATATTTTTGAACCAATAAAAAAAACGTATATTTCCAACATGCAAATAAATAAAATATTTTCGGAGAGAGCCCTCATTTCAGTAGATTTGAGAGGTTAACAAGATTTAAAAATAAATGTGATCTAATTGATATTCCATCATTGGGGAACAGGTATACCTGGAGAAAAAATAGTACTGATATCGATAATATCTATGAGAAACTCGATAGAGTTCTAATATCAGAACAGATTGCTCAATGGTTTCCTTCCATTAGTACGATGAACCATGCTTTTACCTCGTCTGACCATTGCCCTATTTCAGTGGAACTACAATCTGCAAACCAAGGTAAACCACCACCATTTAAGTTTGAGAAAATGTGGCTTAGAAGGAAAGACTTCGACAATATAGTAAAACAATCTTGGCGAAACAATGTCTTAGGATCTAATATGTATAATTTAGTTAAGAAAACTGAAATTTTAAAAAGAAATGCCAAGGAATGGAATAAAACTACATTTGGAAATATTTTTCGACAAATTAGTGTAATTGAAGAAGAGTTACTAAAACTTCACAAGGAAACACCCAACAATCCAAACTATTTACTGACTCAAAAACAATCAAGATTACTAAGTAAAAGAGAGAAATTACTAACATTTCAAAAAGAATATTGGAGCCAAAGAGCAAAATGTAAGCACATCAGATTGAATGACGCTAATAATAAATACTTCCATAGAAGAGCAACAGGAAGAAGAAATAGGAAAATAATCAGGCAGCTATGTGATGATGCAGGACTTAATATAATTGGGGAAGAGAATATTAGAAATGAAATTAATAAGGAATTCAAACAAAGGGCAAGGAAAAATAATAATATTACCCCAATACCAGCGGAATACTTGGAACTTATCCAAAAGCAGATTACGGATGAGGATAACCAAGATCTCACAAAACATGTTACCAACGAGGAAATTAAGCGAGTTGTATTTAGTCTTGGAAAAGATAAATCTCCGGGTCCAGATGGTATAATAGCAGAGTTTTACCAAACATACTGGCATATCGTAGGGAGCACTGTGATTAGAGCTGTGAAAAGCTTCTTTGAATCTGGAAGAATATTAAGACAAATAAACCATACCTTTATTACTTTGATCCCGAAGTGTGAAAACCCAAATTCACCGAAACAATTCCGTCCAATAAGTTTGTGCAACACGATATACAAAATAATAGCAAAAATCCTCACTGAACGCTTAAAAAAGAAGATAGGTAAAATAATACACCCATGCCAGGGGGCCTTTGTAGAAAAGAGGGCGATGCAGGATAATATTTTAATTGCACATGAGATTTTCCACTCGTTTCAACTACGAAAAGGTAGTACAGGCTGGATTGCAATAAAACTTGATATGGAGAAAGCGTATGACAGACTTGATTGGAACTACCTTTTCACTGTTATGGATAAATTCGGCTTTTGCAGTAGATTTATAGAATGGACTCGGGAATGTATAACAACTACATCCTTTTCAGTATTAGTAAACAATAGCCCCACAGAAATATTCAAAGCTGAGCAGGGTTTAAGACAAGGTGATCCCTTGTCACCATTCCTATTTATAATTGGGGCAGAAGTACTAGCACGAAAATTAAAAATAGAAAGTGAAAAACGAAAACCGATAATAGGGTTCCCGATCACTAGAGGGGGTACGAGGATACCTTTTCTATCATTTGCAGATGACATCCTTATGTTTGGAAAAGCAGAAAACCTAGCTTGTACAAAACTAAAAAAAATTATAGAAGAATACTGTAATTTTTCGGGACAAAAAGTTAATTACACAAAATCTGCCATTCATGTTACCCCCAAAGTCACAGAAAGCAGAAAAAGACAATTACAAGGGATATTTGGAATTAGTGAACAGTTGAAAATAGACAAATACCTAGGATGTCCGGTGATAAAAGGAAGAGTGAATCAAGAAACATTCTCAGATGTATTAATATCCTCAAAAAATCAATTAATGGCATGGAAAGCAAACACAATCTCTAGCGAGGGTCGTGCAACTTTAATAAAAGCCAATCTTTCAGCAAAACCTCTGCACCTAATGCAAAGTTTTATGCTTCCAGAACAAGTTACCAATAAACTGGACAAAATAAACAGAGAATTTCTTTGGAACAAAGGCCAACAATCTAGGCCGCTGATTGGGTGGGAAAAGGTATGCAGATCTAGAAAGCAAGGTGGTCTAGGTATAAGGAAATCAAAAGAAGTTAATCAGGCACTACAAATGAAACTATTATGGAAGATTATGGCCGAACCAGAAAATTTATGGGTACAGATCATCAATGAGAAATATTTAAAAGACACACACGTTCTAAATTATATTCCAAAGAACTCATGTTCGTGGCAATGGAGAAATCTCATGAGGCTAAGAGAAATTTTTTATAAAGGATTAATCTGGCAACTAGGGAATGGAACCACCATACGATGCTGGAAAGACCCATGGATTTCGAACGAGACATTACAATCAAAGATGAATATCCCAAACATGATTAATCCCAATGAACGAGTAATAGAGTATTTTACGCAGGATAAAAAATGGAATATCTCAAAACTAAAGCAAACTATACCTCAAGATTGGGTTAACAAAGTTATGAAAATACCAATCCCAAAACATGATATCCATGATAGACTATATTGGTGGCCTAGTACAAACGGATGGTTCACAACAGAATCAGCAATCAGAATAATAACAAAACAAAGGATTCAAGAGACTAAAAATTGGAACTGGATTTGGTCTCTAAACGTGCCGCCAAAGGTGAAGAACTTTGTATGGAGACTATGTTTCGATGGACTCCCAACAAAAATAAGACTTGCCAAAAGCAATATAGCAGTTACCCAAGAATGTCCTTTCTGCTCATTCAGTGAGGAGGATTCTACACATTTATTCCTAAAATGCCCCTATGCCTTACAAAATATGGCGCTTATCCATAGTAACTATGACAACATAATAGAGGGACTGAATAATCGAAATGATAACATAAAGGAAATTGTATACGAACTTCAAAATAAGGTTGGGAAAAATGAATTGGCTACTATAATAACTGGGTGGTGGTCTATATGGTATAATAGAAATAAGACAATTTTTGACAATCAAAATGTTATCAGTGATTTGTATCAATTTAATATAAAACAACGGAAAAATTGGGAAAATGCCAAGCAAGAAGGAAAAGAAAATGAACAAAAATGTGGGACGCCTAAAACCATGACAGGACGTAAACAACAGGTGGGATGGAGAAAGCCTCGTGAGGGGTGGTTCAAATTAAATGCCGATGCATCCAAAAATAGGATAGGAAACACTTCGATTGGCTTTATCATTAGAAATAGTAAAGGAGAAATGGTGAGGATGGGATGCGAAAAAATGGGAGAACGATCAATTTTACAAGCTGAAACATTAGCCTTATACAAAGGTCTTCAAATGGCTCTTCAACTAGGAATACGCAAACTGGAAATAGAGAGTGACAACCAAATATTAATCAAAGCCATACGTGGTGAGAAAAATTGTCCGTGGGAAATTGAAATTTTAGTAACGGATTTCCAGATGATGTGTTCCTCCCTTGAGGACAAGATCATCACTCATATCTTCAGAACCGCTAATTCCGTTGCTGACAAAATTGCACATCTAGCCTACGATTTCCCGACCAGGATGGTAGGCTTGCACCCAGAGCTCATAGCTCTCATCCGGAAGGATGCTATTGGTATTGGGTGATTTTGACCTGATACCAAATTCTTACCTTATCAAAAAAAAAAAAAAAAAAAAATAAAATATTTTCAATATTTACTCTAAATTTTTGTGACCATGTATACGGTATTAATAAAAATAAAAATTATTTAAAAAATGAAAGAAATGGTCCATACTCTAAAAACAACTTCGTAAAACTAAACTTTGGCGGCTTAAAAAGAAAAGATGGAAGGCGACAATAAGAGGTATAATTGGAGAGATGCTTTGAATGAATGGAAGATCTAGCTATCAATAGTGTCATACACGTGAAGGCAAGAAATATGTACGACACATTTTATAAGGTAATCAACAGAAAATTCAAGAAAAATGAGTTAGAAGGTGATAGTTTACTGGTGATAAAAGTCTTGCAAAGGAATAGATTTCAGAGGACCATCGAGATGTTGATTGCTGAAACACTTGTTCTTCTACAGTCTTTTGAGGCGGTTCGAACCAAACATGTATCTTATGACTATAATTATGTGGTGGATTTGATTGCAAGATTACACCATACCTGTAGTATCAATTAGATAAGGGACTGCTTCAGACTTCACATCTTCATCCGAAAGATGTTCTAGGTTGAAATACATTTCAACCTAATTTTTACCTATTTAAAAAAAAGATATTGAAAATAATTTGTTAGAAATTAGACCCAAAAAAAATATTTAAAAAAAAAACAGAATTTTGCAATATCGGCTTAATTTAATAAACTGTCAATTTTTTTATAGTTTTCTTATAAGGATGGTTTATAAAAAAAAATGTTCAAATCCATGTGTTATCTTGTATGATAGGAGTAATAATTTAATACAAACACCTACCCAGCAATCAAGTGTAGTGTGATGGGCCCAATCGTAACATCAAGCTTATAATTCTTTATAGGGCCAATTGTGATGACTTTATAGGGTACTACAAGTTTATAGGTGAGAGATATCAGAAATTAATTTAGTGCTAACCCCATAATCATGAAATGAGCCGGTTTGGATAGATCTAATTGCACTTCTTAAATTATTACATACGCTAATTTTGGCAAAATGGCAACAAACACTGAAGGGTTTTTAGATGCGTATAAGCGGAATTTCAGAAACAATTTCTTACACCTAAACATGGATCTAAAGCATTCTTAATTAGATACAAAATTAGGGTTAGTAGAATACCTCTTGATGCGTGATTAGGGTTCTTCTTTCGAGAGAAAAAGCCTCAATTGTGACTTCTCTAATCAGTCCACACGAGTACGGGATCGGGATCTCCTTCGCTTCCGATTGCTAGATCGAAGTGCCAAAGACTAGAAGAAAAAGTTGGAAGAAGAGAGCCTCTTTTTCATATGTAAAAACTTCTGAAACCCTAGGTCTCTTCTTCCCTTTAAAGACCTTATATATTTATTTCCCCAAATAAATATATCCTTTAATTATCAATAATATCCAATATATTTATTGATAATTAACTCTTTTCTTATTGGACTAAAACCCTATGTCTGACAAAGACTTTCAGCCCGCTGATCCAGCCCGTCAACTCAATGTGTGTGACCTCATAGGACCCGTCTATAATAGCTATGGATTAAAATATTTAATCCATTAATCGTAGTTGGTTTCTAGCAAAACACTACGACTCCTAAAATAAACGGATTGAATCTCTCTATCAATCGTCCTATTCCATGTTCGGTAATTGCAACTTTTATTAAAGGACACAATTCCTTCAATCTCCCACTTGTCCTTGAAAACAAGTGTGCAATTTTAAGATACCTTTGTCTCTTAATGTCTTACTTGATGATATGGTGACATTCATATCTCTCATCAAATATGTTTCTTGAATACCTGAGTTCGAACTATCAAATAACGAATGATTATAATTAATCCATTCGAGCATGGCCATGCATTTTCTAGTTCTAGCTCTTCAAATGGCCTAGACATCATTCCTTTTCATGCATCAATGTATGCATGAATAAGGAGGACTTTTCCAATCTTGTATGACTATGACTCCCACTCAAATTTTGGCAATCCCAATAATTGCTTTTATACCCACCTTTTACGGAGAGCGTTTAACAACATCAAAGACATACCAATCATCAACTAGAAAACATAACATACTCATGTTTAAGGAATCCACCAAACATGGTTCACCTTAATAACTCTACAATCCCTTTTGGAGAGTCTTAAGGTTGGTCTGTCTGATATGTATCATCCATACATATCTATGTAATTGACTGGACATCTCTATGTCCCTATAGCACATGAAACCTTGAGCTATCAGTCAATGTACAATATAGCTATAAATGAAATCATCTATGTCCTATTTGATGACTCAAACTATGGACGTGCAATAATTCATAACTGTAGTACACTTAATGGGGTTTCATTCACCAAAACACTTAAGGTGAGCCCATTTACGAACTATGAATTATTCGGACATATTATCTAATATTAATTAATATAATGTATAAATAAGAATGAAATATCATATATATTATCATAAAGTCAAACATAAACAAGAGTCCAACACTCTAAACAGAAATAATGTAATACAAAGCAATCTCACAACCATTCACCAATGTGTTTGAGACCCTTAGCCCTAGTGTAACTATCATGCTTAGCCCTAGGCATAGGCTTAGTCAAAGGATCTGTAATATTGTCATCACCCCCATATACTAAGAAATCATCCTTGGTTCTTCTCAAGTACTTTAGGATGTTCTTAGCTGCACACCAATGTGCCTCTCCTGGATTTGATTGATATCTGCTACACATGCTCAGAGCAAATGCAACATCAGGACGTGTACATACCATGGCATACATGATAGATTCTATAGCAGAAGCATAAGGAATCTTACTCATTTTATCAAGCTCAGCAGGTGTTCTAGGACATTGCTTCTTGCTTAGATTTATGCCATGTTGTATGGGCAAAAATCCCTTCTTGAAATTCTGCATATTAAATCTGTCAAGAACCTTATTTATATAAGTTCCTTGACATAATCCAAGCAACCTTTTAGATCTATCCCTATAGATTTTTATTTCAAGTATGTACTTTGTCTCTCCCAAGTCTTTCATTGAGAAACATTTCTTTAGCCATTCCTTAACGGACTCTAGCATCGGAATGTCATTCCCAATAAGCAGTATGTCATCCACATACAAGACTAAGAGAGCCACCTTACTCCCACTAAACTTCTTGTATACACAAGGATCTTCTTCACACCTGATGAAATCAAACCCTTTGATCTTTTCATCAAAACGAAGATTCTAACTCCTAAATGCTTGCTTAAGCCCATAGATAGATCTCTTAAGCTTACACACCTTCCCAGCATAATCAGGATCCTCAAAACCCTCTGGTTGTGTCATATACACATCCTCTTCCAAAATACCATTCAGAAAAGCGGTTTTAACATCCATTTGCCAAATCTCATAATCATAATAAGCGGCAATAGCTAGGATTATCCTTATGGATCTAATCATGACAACTGGTGAAAACGTTTCATCATAGTCAATACCATGAATCTGTTTAAAACCTTTAGCAACTAATCTTGCTTTGTATACAGATACATTTCCATTTTTGTCAGTCTTAAGTTTGAAAACCCATTTGCATCCAATGGGTTTTACCCCATCTGGCAAATCTGTCAAGTCCCAGACTTGATTTTCAAACATGGAATCCATTTCAGATTTCATGGCCTCAAGCCATTTCTTGGAATCTGGACCCGTCGTTGCGTGTTTATAAGTAGCAGGCTCACCATGTTCTAACATTAGAACATCAAGGCTTTCGGTCGAGATGAAATCATCATATCGTCTTGGCTGAAACCTTTGCCTGTTTGATCTACGTAGGAGTTCAACAACTGGGATTTCAACATTTTTCACAACTATTTGTAGATATGCTTCTTGAGGAATTTGTTCAGGTTCTTGGATAACATCAGATCCTTGGCCTTCAAACAAATTCATCTTATCCTCGACATCAACTATGTCATCCTGTTGTTGTGTTTGTTGCTTTTCATCAAGAACCGGTTCAAGATGAATATTTCTCCCACTTGACTTTTTGGAAATAAACTCTCTTTCAAAAAATACACTATCCCTTGCAACAAACACCTTTTGTGCAGTGGGATTGTAGAAATAATATCCAAAACTACCTTTAGGATATCCTATAAAATAGCATTTGTCTGATTTAAGTGCAAGTTTATTAGTTTGTAAACGCTTTACATAAGCTTCACCCCCCCATATTTTCAGAAAAGACAACTTTGGAATTTTTCGAGTCCATATCTCATATGGGGTCTTGTCTACAGTCCTTGACGGAGTCCTGTTTAGTGTAAATACAGCAGTCGTGAGTGCATATCCCCAGAATGATACCGGAAGGTCAGCAAAACTCATCATAGATCGAACCATGTCCAACAAGGTCATGTTTCTTCTTTCAGACACACCATTCAATTGTGGTGTCCCTGGAGTAGACAATTGTGTTACAATCCCACAATTTTTCAAATGATGATCAAATTCATGGCTTAAGTATTCACCACCACGATCGGATCGAAGTGCTTTTATCCTTTTGCCAGTTTGAGTCTCTACTTCATTTTGGAATTCCTTGAACTTTTCAAAGGCTTCAGATTTATGTGACATAAGATAAATATACCCATATCTGCTCATGTCATCAGTAAATGTAATGAAATATCTATAGCCTCCTCTAACTTCTGTACTCATTGGCCCACATACATCAGTATGTATTATGGCCAAAAGTTCATTAGCCCTTTCATTTGTTCCTTTGAAAGGTGACCTTGTCATCTTGCCCATCAATCATGATTCACATAAATCAATAGATTCACAATCCATATCTTTTAGAATTCCATCTTTATGGAGCTTCTTCATGCGATTCAAGCTAATATGACCTAAACGACAATGTCATAGATAGGACTCACTCAAACAATTTGATTTTTGCCTTTTAGTATTAATGTTATACGATTCTGATTTGAGATCTAATACAAAAAGTCCATTAACCATTGGAGCACAAGCATAGAAGATTCCATTCTTAAAAACAGACATACTTCCATTCTTAATATCAAACTCAAATCCTTCAGAATGTAAACTTCAAACTGAAACAAGGTTTTTAGAAATAGTAGGAACAAAATAACAATTACTTAGTTCCAAAACTAAACTAGAAGGTAAAAATAAACTAAAATCTCCTACGGTAAGCGCAACAACCCTTGCTCCATTTCCAACGCGTAGATCTATTTCTCCTTTCTCCAACTGCCTCCTACTTCTTAGTCCCTGCACATTCGAAATAATGTGAGAACCACATCCGATATCTAATACCCAAGTAGTAGCATTGGTTGTTAAAATTTCAATAACATTAATACCTGAACTCATAGTTCCATTCTTCTTGTCCTCCAAGTACTTGGGACAATTCCTCTTCCAGTGTCCTTTAGCCTTGCAGTAGAAGCAATCATGGTCACTAGCCACCTTTGGCTTTTCACCTCCCTTGGGTTTAGCAACTTGCTTGCCTTTCCCTTGGACATGATTCTTCTTCTTGCCTGCCTTCTTGAACCCTTGCACATTGTTGACCACAAGAACATCCTTCTTGTTGTCAACGGGAGTGTTTTGTTCAGCTGCTTTAAGCATACCATGGAGCTCATTCAGGGTTTTCTTTATCCCATGCATATGGTAGTTCATCATGAATTGAGCAAAACCATCATGTAAGGAGTGTAGGACGATATCAGTGGCCAACTCTTGGTCATATTTAGCACCCAATGACTCCATACGTTCAAACAGACCGATCATGTCAAACACATGTGGGCCAACTGGTTTTCCCTTCACAAGTTTGCTATCCAGTATAGCCTTGTGAGTTTCATATCTCTCAATCCTTGCCTGTTCCTGAAACAGCATTTTCAGGTTGGTTATAATGGAATGAGCATCCTGATTTTCAAACCTCTTTTGAAGAGAAGGTTCCATAGCAGCTAGCATAAGGCATGTGACAGGCACAGACTCATCTCTTATTTTCTTCTCTTCTGCTTTTTCCTCATCAGATGAGGTATCAGTCAGAACAGGAATCGGGGTTGCTAGCACGTTCTCACGTCCTTCGGACCTGAGAACTATTCTCAGATTCCGTTCCCAATCAAGAAAGTTTGCTCCATTGAGCTTGTTCTTCTCAACAATTGAGCGCATGGTGAATTTCAAATTATCGCTAGACATGCTTTCTACAAAAAGAAATAACAAACAAAAATTCATGTTTGACATGCAAATACTTAACATTAAACATGCTTTAAAAACAAGTAAATGCACATTTCATTCAAATAAACAATTTATGTTCCCGGTGAATAAAATGATTCCAAGATCCTATCCGAGACAAGACTCAACGTACTTTTGCACTGCCTTTAGTCTTGTGTGTTCAAGGTAAGTAACAATTACTAATTATAACTCCTTATAATTCTTGGTTAATGGTCCACATCCAATGTAGGATCCACTACTATGTCTTAAGATCCAAAACTTTGCCTTTTGGTCTCTTGTTGGGTACAACCATATCAAGGCTTATGAACCCCTGTATAGATCCACCCTCACTAGTTTAATGTTTAAGAAGGACATTGCCCCAATATTCATTGCCCCAATATTTGTAGTACAACCATATCAAGGCTTTTGCGAAGCCCATCCAACCAAAACCAAAAAAACGTCATGGGTTATGATATGGAAAGACATTGCCCCAATATTCATTTGGGAACTTAAGCATGCAATGGTTATTTATTACTAGTGTCAAAAACATAATAAATAACTTATGCAAAACTTAAACAATTCATCTCATGAAAATCATATTATTAAACATTCACATGCAAGAATAAAATCATATTATAAAACAAACATGTAACTATTAGAAAATTCATCTCATGAAAACTAACATGAAAATCTTGATTCAAAAGAAATTAATATATAATATTAATCAAAATTAATCATCAATGTGCATATAATTGGACAAAATTGTATGATCAAGATATAATATCAAATATTTTATCTTATTTTAGTGGGATTTCCTAACTCCTTAGGAAAATATATACCGGATCATGACCTAGTCAAAACCCAAAATATAACCTCTTGATAAAAGATAAAATTACTAATTAATTTTTCAATTATACACATGATATCTAGTACATATAAAATCAAAATAAGATTATATTTTATTAATAACTACCGAAATTTACTGTACAATAGATAACGTATACGTGCATAATATATTAAATCAAGAGTGAACTTTGAAATCAAAATATGTACGTAACATAGGCGATTAAAAAAAATAAAATAAAAATTCAAAGCCTGTAACTTGTATCTTAGTGCCGAACAAAATTTCAAAGCCTGTAATTTCAAAGCCGGCGCCGAACAAACAGTTCTGAACAAAGTTCTACATACAATTAACGTAACACTAAAATAACTACATACTCGGTACCAAGTAATTAACTACGTGCCGAACAAATTTCGGAGATGAGAAATCTCGGTACCAACTACCAAGTAATTTTATCATACAATTAACAATAGACTTTAACTTGTATCTAGTCCAAGTAACTGAAATCCAATTTCAATCAAGCACAATGATCTATATATTAAATTTATCGATTTGAATTAAAATTTACATCAAGAACAAAAGCCTAAATCTTTGATCCAATCAAGATATGTTTAAGGCTCTGATACCACTGAAAGGATTTTAGATGCGTATAAGCGGAATTTCAGAAACAATTTCTTACACCTAAACATGGATCTAAAGCATTCTTGATTAGATACAAAATTAGGGTTAGTAGAATACCTCTTGATGCGTGATTAGGGTTCTTCTTTCGAGAGAAAAAGCCTCAATTGTGACTTCTCTAATCAGTCCACACGAGTACGGGATCGGGATCTCCTTCGCTTCCGATTGCTATATCGAAGTGCCAAAGACTAGAAGAAAAAGTTGGAAGAAAAGAGCCTCTTTTTCATACGTAAAAACTTCTGAAACCCTAAGTCTCTTCTTCCCTTTAAAGGCCTTATATATTTATTTCCCCAAATAAATATATCCTTTAATTATCAATAATATCCAATATATTTATTGATAATTAACTCTTTTCTTATTGGACTAAAACCCTATGTCTGACAAAGATTTTCAGTCCGCTGATCCAGCCCGTCAACTCAATGTGTGTGACCTCATAGGACCCGTCTATAATAGCTATGGATTAAACTATTTAATCCATTAATCGTAGTTGGTTTCTAGCAAAACACTACGACTCCTAAAATAAACGGATTGAATCTCTCCATCAATCGTCCTATTCTATGTTCGATAATTGCAACTTTTATTAAAGGATACAATTCCTTCAAACACAACTACACAAGTTAAACATAAGTTGATATGCTACATTTTTTTAATGAAATTGAAATGTCGATTCAGCGATTTGTAGACTTATCTATTTACTTTATTTAGATGAGATCATAGACATTTTAAAGTTGATATTTGACATGCTATAAACTATACTATGAATAGTGAATGAATTTATGTTTGTTTTTTTGAGAAGAGTATGAATTTATGTTAGTTGGATAAATCACAAAACATAGGTCTAAATGGAGAAATGTGATGAAAAATTATTGGCAAAACAACTATCAGTTGACTACTCGAAAGTCTCCAGACTGGCAATGTTTAATGCTTCGGCTGAGATTATTAATTGACAGTTGGCATATTTAATTCTAACAATTTTTTTTTATCGGAATTAAATTCTAACAATTAAGAATATAACTTTGTTAGCTAAAACTTAAGAGAATACGGGAAAATTAAACATACAATAGTAACCTATACCCCTAAACACTTTTCAGTTTGTAATAATACTTATAAACTGAAAATTGGTGTAGTGGCGTTGGGACTACATTTGGTAGGACGAACCGTGTGTTCGATTCCCCGCAATGTCGTTGGGAGGGGTCTGCCGTAATCCCATTCAGTACCCCGATCTGGACGTAGCCCGTATGGGTGAACCAGGCGCGAGAGCAAAAAAAAGTTTGTAATAATACCTGCTTTTTATAACACTTGCAAATTTAGCCTTAAATTAAAATAAATCATAGTTTTTTTGCAAAGATACCCCACAAAATACCAAATCATGAAAAATAAATCAAATTAAAATAATTCTATATTCCTTTTTAAAATCTGATCAACTTAACAAAACATCATCATCATCATCATTAACCCAGTTTAACTTAACAAAACAATTAAAAAAAATAAATCTTGCAAAGAATCTCGTAGAGTAATTCTTGCAAATCCCCAAATCACTTCATCTATTTCACTTGGCCCTAATATAATACAGCCAAATAAACAGCAAGAAATCACATCACCCCAAAAAACTAGTACCAAACAAATCAGTTTTATGATCAAGTATTAAACATCCATTGAAACCATAACAAATATACACATCTCAGTAACTCACAAAATTATTGGCCCTAATATAATACAAGCAAAATAATCATATTTATTGACCTTGAAAAAGAAACTAAATACTTCATCAAGCATTCTGTTGCCAAATAGACTTGTTCAAAACTTATATTCCTTCCTTTATTTCTAGGATTTTGTTTGATATTTTCTCCTAATTCTTTTTAAGTTCTCATATTAAAAAAGATTCATTAGTGTAAAAATGCCTAAAAAAGTATTTATGCAAGTTGAAAAACAACTTAGTTATTTTTGTAACCACTAGATTGAAACAATGTATTTATGCAAATCCGTGAAAATTAAAGGAGGTTTATGAATTTGGCCATTTGAGGGAATAAAATAAAAAGTTTTCTTTTGGCCTGGCCGCGTACGATGGCTTTTGCATGAAGAGAAACGTGTATATCGACTTTTCAAAAACCAATACAACTGATAAACAAATTAGAGGAAGTCAGGAAGACAATTCTTCTACAATGAACCAAAAATAGATGAAGATTCTACTATGAGTCTATGACCATTTTTAAGTAATACAAGTGGTGATATCGAGTGGACTTTAATAGTTTGATATATTAAGTTATAGATTGAAACATTCCTTTGTGTAGTGATACTATATGGTCCGTATGATATAAATACTTACATCAAAACTAGTTGAATATACATTAAATTTTTTATGTATATATTGTGCATTGATTTTGAACCTTTTTTTCTCCGATTTTTAACATTTGTAATATATAAAATACTAAAATTAACTAGTTTTAATACACATATCATTCATTTCGATGTATATGTATAAATAAGATACACTTTTTGGCTATTTTATTGCACATATAGTTAATTTTGATGTACATGCATAATAAATACACTTCCGGTCATTTTGATGCACATATTGTTAATTTCGATGCACCTACATTTGGTTTTGATGCACAATCATATATCTATATGCATAGTTTTGTTGTACATTCTATTAGTTTTGATGCACAAACATATCTTTTTGTTAAAAGAAGAGGAGGGCTCAATCGCGATGCACAAACATATATTTATGTTCATAGTTTTGTTGCAAATTTTGTTAGTTTTGATGCACATACAAATAAAATACATCTTTTAGTTGTTTTAATGCACATACAATTTCTATTAATGCATAAAAAATAGTTAGTTTTGATGCACAAACATCTAGTTACTGATACACAAGCATATTTGATGTACTTAGATATGTTGATGCGAGAAAACATTTTTGATACACAAAAATCAGATTTAATACACACCTCGTGTGCGTCCATGTCCATTTTTTGACAAATATGCAAATAATTTACCAAAAAAATACTTGTGTGTCGTATATTTTTTATTTTTAATAAAACAATTCATATCCTTAGTTATGTGTATTAGTGTATGAATGACAAAGTGCATAATGTTTTACCTATAGTTAGTTAGTTTTGATGCGCATACTTAAATAATATGTACTTTTCAGTTATTTCGATGCACATAAATTTATGTTTGATGCACATACATAAATAATATACACTCTTTGGGATCATTTTGATGCATATATACGTTGATTTTGATACATAAACATATATCTATGCATTTTATATCAGCTTTGATGAATATATAATCAGTTTTAATATACACACAAATAAAATATATATTTTAATTATTTAATACACTTGAATAGTTAGTTTTAGGGGTATTTTTTAAAAAATAGCACTTAAATAGGGGGCTAATTGTCCTTTAGTTGAGTTGTATGTTTTAATTGCAAGGGATAACCCTCACTTTTCCCACACTTCTACCTTTAGTGAGTTGACTCGGCATTGACCGTTAAGAAAAAAAATGTCAACAATTTTTTTTTGACAAAGTTAACAAAAAATTGGTCAACAAAAGGATGTTGTTGACTAAAAATTTGTCAACAAAAGGATCTTGTTGACAAAAAATTGTCGAACAAAAGAATTTTTGTTGGCAAAAAAATTTGTCAACAAAAGGATCTTTGTTGACAAAAAATTGTCAATGAAAGGATCTTTGTTAACAAAAAATTGTCAATAAAAGGATATTGTTGACAAAATTATTGTCAACGTCAAAAAATAATTATTGTCAACAAACGTCAACAATTGTTAACAACAATTATTGTCAACGTCAATAAACAATTATTTTCAACAAATATCAGCAATTGTTGACAACAATTATTTTCAACGTCAGCAAATAATTATTGTCAACAACCGTCAACAATTGTCGATGTAACAAACGATTATTGTCAACGTCAATAAACAATTAATAATACTTAAAAGCTAGCTAGTAATACATTATTGGAAATAGACAATATCATAGAATAGAAAGGGGAAGTTCTTTTCCCTGCTTCTAATACTACCTGTTAATTGTCATCTCAAAAAATAATCCATTCATTTGCTGCACCAAATTCAAGTTATGATCAGTATGTTTGAGCATTTGTTGGGTCTCAAAAGCAAACCTAGAAACAATACTAAAAACATTAAAGGATCAGAAGAACAACCACATGAACTGAATTTGTATGCAACGGCATGACATCCCTGCATTAGAAGGCAAAACATAACAAGTTAGAACAGTTAAAATTAATCCAGCAGGCAATATATGTTCTTCCCAAATTCCCCTTGTTTGCTATTTTCAACTTTCTTTGTGCTTCATTGCATATAGCTCTAGAACCCTAAAATATCAATCTTTTGAGGAAGCTTCATAAATTTTAATCTTAGTACCAAATATTTTCAAGTCAATGGTGTTGACAGCAACTAGCATTCTAACAAGGATCAAAAAGTCCACAAAATCGATCAAAGAACATTTCATGGATAAAAGCATGCTAATGCTGGTAAGATCTTGATTCACAAATCACAATGACACACCCGAGTGAAAAAAAAATTGAAGGGGTATACGCTTCACATAAACGTCTACAATTAAGCAAATCTTGTTGACAAAAAATTGCTGCCAACAACCTATTGTCAACAAGTTGTTGTAAACAACCTATCGTCAACAAGTTGTTGTCAACAACCTATTGTCAACAATTTGCTGCACACATAACAAATTATCCAAAAACATGTCAATTAACACCAGATTACTCACACGCATAAAATTCATTCGAAATTGTGATAAACAAAGATCTAGCTAATCACCTACAATTGCATTAGAAGACCATCACAAGTTGTTTCCTCTAACATAGGGCTTTGCATATCTGCAGTTTCCATTCAATTAGCAAACTCTCCTATACTATAAAATAAAATGTATCATGTCTATCCTTTCAACAACCTGAATCAAAAACAAAAGTTCGAAATCCAACAACCAATCTCACCAAATATTCATGGCTCCAAAATCCAAAGGCACCGGCTAAGCCATTAGCATAAAACATACAAAAGGAGACGGAAAATTCAAACCAAGTGTATAAGATTAACAAAAATCATGCTAATCTCACCAAACATTCAACATAATTACCTGGAGATCAGTGATCCAATAGTTGTCAGTAAGCCAGTATCAACATAATCTCCAAGTTCAATCAAATCATGAGTAAACTCGAGAGATTAGTGAGCTGAATGACAATTACCTGGAGATCTTGGCTTCGTTCACAAGGAGGCAGAAGCAGTACAATTTATCTACCATATGCCATGTGATATGGGTGGTCTTTTGCAAACAAAACATTTTTACGATTGGTTTCTTGCAAACGAAATATTCTTACGAGTGATTTACTGAAATTTTAATTTTTACGGGTGGTTTTTTGCAAACAAAAGATTTTTACAGGTGATTTGTTGAAATTTCAATTTTTATGGGTAGTTTTTTTTTTTTATAATAGATGAATATTTTTATAGGTAGCCTGTGTTTGTCATGACAAATAAACTAATTGATAAACTTAAACTAGTTGAAATAAATCTTAGGATGTGTTTGTCATTTGATTTAAAAACTAGTTAAAGTTAATAAATTAGTTTAACTGAAAAAACTAGTTAAAATTTTGGATGAAAAATTAATTTAAACAATAAAATGTGTTTGTTAGCATAATCTAGTTTTTTTGTTTGTAACCTATGATTGATTTTAAAAATTCTTCTCCCCCACTACCTTCTCTCTCTCCTCTCCACTACTTTCTCTCTCATCTTTTTAGGTATAAGTTTCTTTTTCTTTATCCAAATAAACTAGTATAAACTAGATGATAAGCTAATTTTTTGAGTTTATCATTTAAACTAGTTTATTAACCAATTACTAGTTTATTTATGCAAGACAAACGTAGTTTATGAATTTTTTTAAACTAGTTCAGGTTTATTAACTAGTTTATTAAGGCTGTGTTTGTCAAATAGTTAATAAATTAGTTGAAGTTAATAAATTAGTTGAAATAAATAAATTAGATAAAAATGGAGATAGAATACTAGTTGAATCAATAAACTGTGTTTTTGAAATAAGCTAGTTTATGGATTTAGAATTGTCATAACTTTTCAAATCTCCTCCATCCCACTACATTCTCTCTCCTACCCACTATCTATTGTCTCATTTTTTATTGGTTGATTTTTTCTTTTTCTATTTTCTTAATCAAATAAACTAGATAAACTAACAAATAAGCTAAATTTTTTAGCTTATCATTTTAACTAGTTTATAAACTAGTAACTAGTTTATTTATAAAAGGCAAACACAGTTTATGTATTTTTTTTCAACTGATTAGAGTTTATCAACTAGTTTATCTATGTTGACAAACACAGCCTAAATTTGACATTTCTCAAATTTTAATTTTTATGGTGGTTTTATACACAAGCCCATAATTCACGGATAATTTTTTAAAATTCACCCTAATTTAAATTTACATTCCGTGCATAAATATTAGTAAGGAGTACTAATCATGCTCATGCTCATTTCGCACATAAATTATGTTCGTTGGTTAGCAAGATCTTTAACCATGAAAAATTACTAGGGACGGAGTATTTAAATTTACAAGAATAAACGGCGGGAGACCTTTCGATAATATATTGACACCATGGTTCATATCTAGACCTGTCAATCGGGTCGGTTCGGGCAGGTTCGGGTTCGGTTATTTCGGGTTCGGGTTGAATCGGGTTCGGTTTCGTTATGGGTCACGGGTCATTCGGGTCGGGTTATAACGGGTTTTCGGTCGGTTCGGGTTGACCAGCGGGTCAAAAATATCCTTTTTTTAATGATTATTAAAATCAATTTATAATTAAATAATATTATTTAATTATAATCTATTATTTTTATTTATTTTAATAATAAAATATATTATAAATTTTAAAATAAATTTTAAAAATTCTATAAATATATTAAATCGGTCAACCCATGGGTTTCGGGTTTCAACCCAACGGGTTCGATTGATTTCGGGTTTCGGGTTCAAATTTTCGGATCTTGACCCTAAAATTATCGAACGGTTCGGATCGGATTAGCGGGTTCGGTCAACTTTTGACAGCTCTATTCATATCCGACAACATACTTGGAATCCGTCCTTCATCTCAGCTGAAAAAGCAATTAGACCAAAGCAAATCTGCAAAAAGCACCTCTCTCCACACTCCAGCCCCAATACTCTCTAGCCCGATTCTAGTACTTCACACTCATGGCTTCCTCAAAGCCATTTTAGTACTTCACACTTTTCGGGCGCTCTCTTTCTTCAGCATTTTTCTATCTTGCCAGCTGCTCCTCACATGATAAAACCCTATTTTTGTTTGCTTCTTTAACCGTGCCCTAGTTCCCATCCCACAAAGTACAGTTAAAGCAAACCATCATATTAATCCCCAAACACTACAGCTTTAGGTAATCTCAGCGTAAGAATAGTTTACTTCCAAAAATTAGGAAAAAGTGATTCCTTTTTTTCCCTGTCCATCTAAATACGGCAAAAATCGGTAGATCTGTGTCAAAAAATCCTACTTTTCTGATTTCTCTGGTAATTTCGAGGGTCTGCTGTGAATCTTTTGATTTGGTGGTTGGATAGTGCATTCTTCACCTGGTTTTGGTTGATGGGTGTTTGCAGAAAAGATTCTTTCTTTCTTGTTATTGCCGTCAGATTCTGTTGAAACTGAAGGCGAAGGTCGGATTTGAGAAGTGGGTTTGTGCTTTTTCCCTCTTTTGAGTCCCCAATTACTGAAGAGTTGTTAGATTCACATTGTGGTGAACAAGATGATCCAATTGCTGTTTCTGGTTCTGTTTGCTGAAGCTCTTGTGGCATTTCTTATGGTGGTGAAGATTGGGCCACTGAGAGAGCTGGTTATGAGGAGCTTAGATCAGGTGAAGATGGGCAAAGGCCCAGCTACAGTTAAAACTATTGCTGGTACTATGACCGTGATTCTTCTTTCAAGTCTCATGAGCATTGTCAAGATCCAGAACAAGGGTGCTAAACTTGGTACTATGTCGCCCATGGATCAAGTTCTATGGAGAACACACTTGTTGGAAGCTTCATTAATGGGTAACTTCCTGATTTGCAAACTTGATTTTCTTATTGGGGTATTTTTACAGATGAGCTAAAGATATTTGTCTTTGATGTATTGATTTCTGTTAGAATTGTTAGCATCTGCGTTGCCCTAAATGTTTAGTATCTCAATTCCCCAAATTAGGGGTTCAATGTAGAACCATAGAAAGTTTGTGTTAGCATGTTTGGTGTTTCTGAAGTGTGCCTACCTAAATGTGTGTGGGGGTTATGGGGTTGTTATTTCGAGTGAAAAGTTCTGAAGTTTGTTCATTCATTTGATGCTTTTATGTTGTAAGTTTGTGAATTGAGCTTGATGAACACCATCACACACCATCTATGCCAGCCCAAAATATGTGCATTGTGTGAAACCCTGATACAAAGAATTTGCCTACTTGTAAGCACTGATGGCTTGATCTCCTCCAATTCTTTAAATTCAAATTAAGACACTAAATCACCATGCACATTTTCACTATAAGATTTTTGCTTGATGCTAGTCATTAAGCAGCTAAAGACCTTCTACAAGAGACTCTGAGTTTGGACACCTTATTAGCAAACAACTTTCCCTGGTATGTTTCCATATTATGGAATATCAATACTTTAGTTACATGACAACGTATAAGGGCTCATCTTTCTCATTTTGTGCATGAATGACTCTGCGGTTTTATTGATTTCTTGTCAAAGTATGACTGCGATGTTGCTGAATTGTTTTTGGAAGTCTGTATTTGCCTATACATAATCAAGTAACATTGGTCAGTTGAAGCTGTTATCTATGAACTTGCAGGGTTTATTTTACAAGAATATTTCTTGAAATTCAGGCATATGGGTGTTTGGACATCTAGTATCATGCATAGATTACCATGACTCTGTGGTTGATTTGTTGTTGTCTTATGCCTTATGTTGTGTTTCATCTTTGCTTTGTGCTATGCAATGTTGTTTGACAAATAGCAGCACACTGTAGATATATCTCAAGTATCTTCTGAAGAGCATCTTACTGATTTTGTTCATATCGTATAAAGTTGGAGACTACAACTTCAATGATATCTATACTGTTAGTGATCTTTCACTTCTTATTTCCCATTTCATTGTTTGGGATGAGATCAGTGATGTTCATATAAACAACTTATTTTCATTGCATTAAAAGACTATTGAACTAAAGGGCATAATTCCACTCTATTTTTCTAAGTTGGAAATGCTCTTTGTCAGGATTCACTTTGTTTCTTGGATTTTTGATTGACCGCATGCACCATTATCTCCGAAAGCTAATAAATATCAGAGGTAGCGTCAAAGCATCCAAAGAAGAGGTTGAGAATCTTCGTAATGAAAAGCAACAGCTCAAGGAAAAGGAAGAAAAAGCTTGCAAGGAAAAAAAGCAGCTCCAAGAGCAGATGAGTAAGCTATCAGAAGACCTTAAGAAGCTGAAGTTGGAATCTGAAGAGAAGGAGAAGAAAGTTGAAACCGCTGAGGCCCATGTTGTTGCCCTTCAGAAACAGGCTGCAGATTTGCTTCTTGAATACGACCGCCTTCTGGAAGATAATCAAAACCTTCAATTAGGATGCAAGGGTTAAGATGAAGAACATAGCCTATACAACTGAAGAATGAAGATTGGATGTTAATTTTGTATGCTTGAGGGCTCTGAAACATGCAAGAAGTCATTTAGGGCAAGATCTTTGATATGCATGTGGGAAAGGGTGCTACTGAATGAGATGGGGATGGTTCTAGTAATGTGTGACTGCAAATGCAGGCTTTAGGAAGACTTTCACCATATTAAAAGTACATCATTGATTTTGTATACTTTGCCTAACCCCTATTCTCCTTGCTGAAAAGTTATTGATATCGGTAGCTCTGAGTTTCAGATTGTTCATTTTTTCTCTTCCTTAATGGTCCTTTTGTAACAAACTGGAATTTTGAAAATGCAAGCGTTTTTCTTTCTTTCATTCATGCCTTTTATTTTAAACTGCTGGTGTGTTATGGTTTAGAGGTTCTTCCTGGTGTGTCATGTTACTGTTGCAAACAATTCCAAACTTTTTGGTATGTTATTTACTTCTAGTGAAATGACTTGATCATTGTTGAACTAGAAAGCTATAAGAAGAGAATCACCAGTTCATTCTGGTCCTTTCTCCTATAATTGTTGAAAAGCAGCTTGAATTGTACATACACAAGTGCCCAGAAACAAACATGTAGCAAAATTGACAATTTTTTTGATACATTACAAGGCAAACACTAGACAACTTGTACATTACAAGGTCTGCCCAAATCATACAAGCAGATGTTTAAGAACCCTCTAAGAAGAGACTATACATAGTCCTCATTGCATATGATTTCAGAGTAGATGTCCCTATTTGAATGGCTTCTTGACAAATTAAAATTAAATCTGGTTTTGAGTCTCTTGACATAAGAACACTTATAAGTGCCTTCAAAACATCTTTCTTTCTTGCATGTTCGAGAATAAATGTAGAATACCTCTGGTGGATGGCCTTCTACCAAGTTTATGTCAGGCTATCATACAGTGTTGAAATAACTAGGAATATACCAATTGGCAGCCCCACAAAATCAGATGAAGAATAAGCCACATCTCGTGTTTTACTTCATGCATCTCCCTTCATTGACATAACTCAGCCATTGGCTTAAATCTCATAGGCACTTCTTTTCCATATGTCACCAATAGTCTCCACATGAGCACACACCAGAGTTAAAGTGATGAAAACGCTTCACATCCCTCACAACAATCTCTCTACTAACAATTCTTGAGATATACTTGATGGCTTCATGACAATCTCCACAAACCCTAAGATTCTTTGTGATCACCAATTTCGTTCCTGGCTCAGTGTTCAAGAGCCCGAACACAATAGCTAGTCTCTCACTATGATGAGACAGCATTTTCACTTTCACCTCCTCTTCAAGATCATGCAACACAAACTCCGTCTTAGGAACATAACCTAAATCTCTCATTTCATGTTCCAATTCTTCTATAAGCTCAACCATTTCATTATACTGATAATGACTCTTGTCCTCCATAAGAAAAGCATAAAGTTTTCCTTTAATTTCCACCATGCTATAACCGGGTATTTTCTTGATACCCGCCTTCTTCATGAGCTTCCTCACCTCAGCCACTTCATCCCACTGCTTAGCAGCTGCAAAAAAGTTTGAGATCAAAGAATAAATACCCGGATCATCTGGTTTTAACTCAAGAATCCTTTTTGCTACTGCCTGACCAATTGAGAATTTCCCATGGTTTCTACAACCTGATAATAGAGCAACCAAAACTGGAATTCCAGGTTCATCTGCCATTGACATTACCATATCAAAAGCCTCTTCCACTCTCCCTGCACGAGACAATAAATCAACAGCACATGAATAATGCTTCTCTCTTGGTTGAACTTTAAATCTATTCACCATCTGATCAAACCAATACTGGCCTTCTTTCACTAAACCTGAATGACTAAGAGCTGAGAGAAGAGAAGAAAACGTTGCATCATCAGGCTCAATATTAGTTTCAATCATACTTAAAAAAACCAAGAGTGCTTCATTCCCATATCCATGGATTCCATAACTTGCAATCATCGCATTCCAACATATCACGTCTTTAGTACTTATCCCATCAAAGACAGCCCTAGCACAACAAAGGTCTCCACATTTTGAGTACATGTCAATAAGTGCAGTGGCTGAAACCTGTTCAAGATTTCGCCTTTTGAGAATATACCCATGTATAGACTTACCCATTTTAATATACCCAACTTGTGAACAAGCTAGCAATGCACCTACAAGTGAAGCCAAATCCAGACTCATGCCAAAATCTTGCATCTCCATTAACAGCTGGAGAGCATCCTCTGCAAACCCATTTTGGGCAAACCCAGAAATCATTGCACTCCAAGAAATTGAATTCTTCTCTGGCATTTTATAGAACACGTGTGATGCTAGATTCAAATGGCCATTTTTAGCATACATATCAACAAGACTAGTCTGAACAACAACATCCATACGAAGATTTCTCCTCAACAAATGCCCATGAACTGAGAGGCTTATTTTCTTGTCCCCAAGACAAGCACAAGCCTGAAGCAAACCCAACATGACCACCTTATCACCTACCAATCCTTCTTCTTGCATTTTTCTGTAAACTTCAATAGCCTTCTTTGCTTGCCCGCCTTGCGCAAACCCGGTTATCATTGTTGTCCAGCAAACTAGATCCTTCTTCCTCAACCCATCAAAGATTCTCCCCGCTTCATCGATCTTCCCACATTTGGCATACAAGTTTAACATGGAAGATCCAACAAAGACGTCGCGATGATACCCAAAACCAGCTGCTCGATCCCAAATTTCTTCTGCCGTCTTTAAATCTGATAAGCTAGTGCACGCCTTTATAGCTACAGTAAAGGATGAGCTATCTGGCTTAACTCCTTCCGAGATCATCTCATTATGAAGACATATGACTTCCCCAGGACAACCCAATCGTGAATATGCAATGATGATTGCATTCCATGCCTCTATAGTTCTCTGAGACAATTTATCGAACACTTTATGGGCGACCTCCATGTGACCTAGTTTGGCATAAGCTGATACAAGCTGACCGTCGTACTTTCTGACTAAGCCGCTGATGATAACCAGCGCATGGAGCTTATCAACGGAGCGTTTTTTCCTGCATACTGAGAACGATCGGATAGAGAATGGTCCCATAGGAACATTTGCTTGTGATGTTTTTTGGTATATCGCGGGAGCAAATATTATATTGATCGCTGCTTGCGGGCGTCTCAAACAAACATTTTTTGAAATGCCGCCTTATTATATATAAGGTGTATCTGATTTAATATGTGTGATATACGAAATTAAGTGTTGTGCCTAAAAAAAGTTAAAATTACCGTTTTATAAACAATGTAATGATTAAATTTGGACTTCCGTTTTGTAAATTTATCCTTTTTTCTTTGGTAATTCAAACGTTATGTTTTTTCTATCAAAAAATATAATTTTTTTTTTTTTTTTTTATGAGGTAAAAATTCGATGAGGTGGGCGAGGGGCTAAAAGATGATTTCTTGAAAATACAACGCCGTCTGTGGGAATCGAACCCACGACCACACGGTTAAAAGCCGTGCGCTCTACCGGCTGAGCTAAGACGGCATTTTGTTTTATCTTATGTTTATTCTATTATACTCTACTACTCTGGTCTGGTGTTTCAAAACGGAAATCTGTAGAGTTTAGCCATCGGTATTCGAAGTTCCACTAATGGCAGAAATTACTGAAATCCCCGACAGTAACACTCCGAACCATGACACCAAAGCTCGTGCTGAAGAAGAAGCTGAAAACACAAGCAAAGATAAGGCTATGGAGGAACTTCAACCCGACTCCGATTTCGATCCAACAAAAATGCGAAAGACTAGACCCGGAAAGAAACGTCTTTTCCTAACTTTGTCTATGCTTCTCTCTTTCCTAATAGGTATCTCTCAATTGTTTCTCCATTGTCACAGTAGTTAGGGATTTAAGATTGCGTTTCTGTATTTATTCACAGTGTTACGTTGACCAAATGCAACTAGGGTTTTGGATTATTTTCAGGTCTGCCTTTCCTGATCAAGTCTGTGGAAATCTACAGATCACCACTCCCATTTCGTGACATTGATTCTCTTTCTACTGTGATTGAATCTCAGCCTGTGCTATTTCCTTGCCAATTCCAAGCTGTCTTTGTGGGATTTGATTCCAAGTCCCATGATAGAAATCATGCTAAGAAGCTGGGTTCCTCCATTGCTGATGAAATGAGAACGCTTGCTGGTGATAGTCTAGTTTGTGGGACTTGTGGAAATAACTTTTCTGTATCTGTGGCAATTGATGGGGAAAGGGGGTGTGTACAAAACCTGGATCTTACCCCTGAATGCTCTTGGCAGTGCAATTCGCTAAAAGGCTTTGATCTTGATGTCCATTTGAGGGAAGATGAGTTGTTTGATGAATTTTTGGGCTCTGCTCTATTTGGGGGAGAGAAGTGTTCAGATTATGGAGGGAAGAAGTATAGCGTTGTTGTGGTTAATATGGATGAGGATGTGAAGGCAGTGGTGGGGAAATATAGGCATGGTTGGATTGTTGGTAAAGTTTCAGAGGAGGATGCAGTGAGGAAGATTGCTGAGATTTTTGTTCAAGTGTTTGTAAATGGCGGAAAAGCAGAAGGATCGATCCGTGGGGAGTTTATGCCTGTTGGTGCTGATGGGAGGGTCGTGCTATCTTTTAGCCTTTTGAATGCAGATCCTCGTGATTGGATTTATGACTGGTATGTTAATTGTTGTAATTCTTGTTCATGAAATCTTGTGATGTATACTTGTATTGTTGTAGCGCTTGCCTATTAGTATTAATAGTAAATTTGAGAACTTACAGTGCTTTGTTAACTATAGGTGACTTATTTTGACCTCTAGATTTTTAAAGATGTTGAAAATTTCAGTTAAGGCATTATGAGAACTTAGGAGGAAGTTATAGATTGCACACCTTGATAAAGGCGCTTAGCTTTATGTGGCTTTTAAGAACATCTTTTATCCCAAGTTTTGTTCTTTAGTTGTTTTTCTCATATGGCCTTCATTTTGAGTGCCAATATTTAGATAGACAATTGAATCTCAGAAAGAGGCTGTATGAACACCTTTAGCCTTCATCCTTGCTGTTCCATTGCTTATAAGTTACTGAGAATATAACCAATTGCCTTTTAGGCTAGTGAAATCAGTTCCTGACCTTGCTGTTAAAAATAAGATTCCTGTCATAATGTCATAGCTTTTCTGGTAGGAAGAAATTAAAATATGTGGATTCTCCTTTTTTTTAATATGTGAATTTCATCCACATATTTTATTGAAATAAGATTGCTGTTTCATGGTCTTATTCTTGAAACTTTCCATGTCTTATACACAGGGACTTCCATAGAGTAGATGAAATTCTATTAGCTCCTGTGGTTCAGGCATTGAAACCCATAGCAAACATTAGTATAGAAAGTCAGGTATGTTAGAGCCTTGTTAAATGTCATTGATTTCTTTTATACTGGTGGAAATGCTGTCTTGCCTTCTCTCTGTTTTTTTTATTTGCATCTAGACTGCGAACATGATTTAGATGTGAATTGTTAATGCAGATTCTGTACCACACTCCAAAATCATTCTCTTCTCATTGGGATGGAAAGAGTGGCAGCTATATATTCAACACAAAAGATCTACCATTCTTTGTACGTGGTTGTTTGATTTTGTTGTCTCTAGACAGATCACTTTTTTATTTCAGTCATCTCTGTAACAATGAAACGGCTGGAAGCTAATTTCTAAATAAGATTTTAACCATGTATACTTTATTAAAATGTATATTAATGCTTAGGAACAGCAATTTTCTCATGTCAATATGCAAATTGTTTCTTTTAAAATGTTATTTTGCCCTTTTCCTTAACAAACTGCATAGAGCTAAGAATCTCCCCTGAGAAAAAGTCATTAGCTTTTCTTTATTGTTTCTATTGTGCACATCCAATAGTTTTTTTTTTTTTTTGTAGTGATATATAATGCTATTTCAGTATTAACATTTTAGGGTGTTTTGTTTATTTGTTGAATGCTTATAATAGGTGAACTCGAATGAATGGCATTTGGATACTTCTATAGAGGCAGGAGGAAGATCCAAGATATTGCACATTATAGTGTATATTTTTCCACTCTTAATATTTACTGTAAAGTAGATGTATTAGAAAGATATACCAGCAATGCTGTATGTTTGTGATTCTCATCTTGCTATCTTATGAATTGACAGGTATGTACCATCTGCAAATGAATGTCCTCTTTTACTGAAGCTTCCAAACGGAGAGATTTCTAGCACTAATAGCTTTATATCTCCAGTATGTCATTGCTTACTTATCTTTTAAAATGTCAAATTTTGTATGACGATTTCAGCCTTAACCATGCACTATATTTTTATATCTTAACATGCAGATGTGGGGAGGTGTTATTGTCTGGAACCCTCCTAGCTGCTCTAGGAGCTCAGAAAGCAAACAGCCTGCAAGACATATCATTCCATTCCAGGTTAATAATACAGCTGTACCTCTGAAGACTTCGCCTTTCCTTTATAGATGTCTTAAAAGTATTGTGCACCTTAGTTTTCTTCTTCAGTTTTATTAAATTCACCTTTCTTTGTTTTCTTGTTGATTTTATTTTACTTGTTTTGAACTTAATTCTTACCAAAATCACTTTTATAATTATTGCTGTCGTTTTAGCGGGTGAGAGACTGGGAAGTGTCTGATTTAATTTTTGCTATCTAAACCAGGATCTTCAAAACGTGCTTGAGGTTTTCATGGGTCAGCTGAGGCAACTTTTTGGTCTTAAATCCGAGAACTTCTATGTTGGTGCAAGTGGCAAAGTCAACTTTCTAGCCAGTGAAAGGGGCTTCACAGAATGGTAAGAACACATGAATTGTAATAATTCTGTTTTATCTCTAGGTATTTTGTTTATCAAAGAATTTTTGTTTATTTTGATCAATTAATAACTATTCTTTCTTTATGATTTCATTTTCTTAGGGAGTTGGACGTCTTGTCTCGGCAACATACATGTTTCAATCTATTATCATGCGCAACAACACTTGGATCTCTTTCCAGATTGGTATTCCACCAAATCAGGCTTCCTTTAATTTAAATCCACACAATTCGTTTACTTGATTTCATAAAATGATCTGATACACATGTTCTACATTCAGGTTCAATCTCTCCCAAGGATGATCATAACCGATGAAATTGGAAAACAGGTTCGCTTTCGTGTTCAAATGCACTCTATGTTTCAGTGTCAGCTAATTAGAGTGAATATTAACAAAACTATCTAACATCCGCATTTCTCTTACCAGGTAGAATTTTCCCTTCAGGCGGCAAAATTGGCACAAAGCAATGCCTCCCATGGAATTTATAGTGCTTCTGCAGGTAAAGTTACCATAATTCTCTCTTGTACATAAATAATTGGCTCCAAAACTGTTTCTAATTGTTTTTTTTCCCCAGAGTCTTCACTACAAGCACGGTCTCTGGCAGAAGACGCCTTTTACCACCCATCAGTTATGTCAGTGAGCCATAGCTCTTTCGAGCATTACTTTGCTGTCTACTCAGTTAGTCAATTCAGTTTCGCTTTCCTACACTAGTTGGTTCACTCTTTTCAATAATGAAAAAAAATCTTACTGAGTGTCGTTCCAAAATGGCAGCCCTTCTTTCTTCCAGTCACGATGCACGTCCTTCTTGCTGCCATTAGAGAATGGAAAAGATACAAACTTGAAACGAAAAAGTACTTGGCATGGAAAGCAATATCAGAGGCATCAGGTTAATCCCTGAAACATTCCAAAACAGAACGAGAACATTCAGACAAGGTGACCTGAATTCAGACACTTGATCATCAACTTGTATGGCTTCATTTTTTATGGGTCCTGAAGATCTTTAGCTTGTTGAGAAAGCTTGGTCCCACAGATATACCGAGAGATGTTAGTTCTATATGATTCGTTCGTCCAACTTTGGTGGAACGAAGAATTCAGTCAATGTGAAAATTGTACATTTTTTCTTCGATGATCTGAGCTGGTTTTTGTTCATCCAAGTTTGTCTTTCTCCAGCAGTTCGTCCTTCATCATTTTGTTATAGCCAAATGTACAATGTTTTACCTCCACGTTACAGTAGAAGATAAAACTGTGCTGTAAGCAAATTACAACTAGTTGACACCTTGTTTCAAATTTTAGATCTTTTACATCTAAGATTTATCACAGGTCAACACGTGAACTGAATTGAAACATCTTAAAATTTAATGTTTTATGTCTATCACTGATCAACAACACATGAACTGAATTGAACATCTTAAAATCGATGTGCAAATATTTTGTTTTTATAAGGAGGTTTTCAACCCAAATCTAAATGAACTTTCAATTAGGTCGAGTTGGTTGATACGCTCATACGCATCAACATTTTCCGTCAATTAAACTAAATTCAAAGTTTTACTCATCTTACTCAATGCAATCCCGCTTTGAGCAAGGTCTGGGAGTGAAGATATACGCACCATTGCCCTGAGATCTGAGCTGCACTTAACCTGAACCAGGGTTTTAACTTATTATATCCAGCATTTACCCAATTTCCCATTTGATAAGCTAAGCTTCATAATGCTATGACAGAATATACTCCATTTTTCACCCATCATCAAATCAGGGTTTTGCAAGTCACAGCACCAAGAAAGTATCAAGCTACCAAAACCTTTAGCACTCCTAGCAAATCTCTCAACTGGAACGAATTCTCAATACAAAGCTAAAAAGTAACAATAACATTAGTAAAAATTTCTACATTTTTTTTGGTGGAACATAAAACAATCATACAACTGATGTAGCAATTTGACTGATCTCAATCAATACATTTCATTCTAGTTTCATCCAGGCAACCCAGAACTGGTCCTCCTGCACGGTCACAGATTGGGCATCAACTGAGATGATGGAATGTACTCAAAGCAGACAGAAGACGGGAAAACATTTCTGCTTAGCTAAGCGACTCAGGTTCTTAAAGCCAGTGCTGATAGTATCTTCTTCCTGGGACCCTGAACAAGGAAAGATAGACCATTGCTTATTTGTGCTTATTAACACTGTAGCAATAACATGCATGCTATATTGTGGAAATAACACATTTGAGGTCACAATGCAGTGAAACCCCTAGCCCCTTTAAAACAAGTATTCAAAACGGAAAAAGAAAAGAAAAAGAGAGAGATGTGATCAACTTCATGGCCTTAAGGTTGCAGCGAAAATCCATCAATCACTGGCAGGTAGCTTGAAAGATACAAGTTCCCCCACAAAACATGAAATGCTTACCATTGGAATTCCCATGGCCTTTAGATCTTCATCTGTCATGTGCTCAAGAGCTGTCATATCTACCTGCAGACAGGAAACAGATTTAAAAGTTTTTCCTAGGATGTAAACAAGCTATGAACATATAAGAGGGTTTTAACTTTACCTCCTCTGCCTGAAACTGAATCCGATATTTTTCCAGACCGAGAGACTGAAGAAAGCCATCAACCGAAGCATCAGCCTGCAAAAAGGAGAGAGCTCATAAAGAAATGGATTAAATCATATTTGTAGTACATTCATGCCTTTCATTCAAATTCGGAAAATCTTTAAATCAGAGGAAGTTGAAGGGTCACATATGCAAGGCTTAAGATAAATTTCCTAGGATAGGACCAATTTTTTCCCGTGACAAGGCCTTCAAGAAGCAAAACTTTTGTTAATCTACACCTCTGATATGTAACTTAGAATGGGACATCCTGCTATATAACCAATATCCTCTTGACTAAAAAGCTTTAAGAAGCAAAAGCTTAGAATTTACAGCACCAATACTGTGTAATGTGCTGTGTAATCACTTTTAGCCCAAATCAGCAGAGGTCTATAGTAGAAGCACTACCAATATGAAACACTAGATTTAATAAACTTTTCCATTGCACAATAGACAACACCAACAATCAAAAAATTTAAAATTGTAAAGTATGATACCTTTCGTTGTGTCCTCTTAACAATTGCACTGGAAACCTTTCTAGACTCTAACACAGGGGCTTCGCTCATTACACTTCTTCTGGTTGGCTTACTAGTCTCGGGAACTGACTTGGGCTTTGGAGGATTAACATTAAGAGGTTGCGAATGCATTGAACCTGACAATTTGTCACGCAGATCACGTACACCTCCACTTTGTGGTCCTTGATGGGTACTTCTCTTCTGAAGCTTTAAACGAAGATCTCTTGCATCCAGCCTGGACACCTTAGATCCTATTAAAACCAAATTATCATTGAGGTTAATAAATTATATCATTATAAACTGAAATTTCTCTAGGTAGTTGAATAAAAATACATAAATAATAAATTATTAATAACACATACTAGAAAGCTGGTGTTCATCTTCAAAAAGGTCATGCTCCCATTTGTCATCTTGCCTCTGCCTGCAAAAGTAAGACTGATTGCTCAAGAGCATGCACAATTAACTGCACAATGCTAGGAACATTATCACTAGGCAAGGTCCAACTATTTGAAAATTTGTTGCCATAAGTGAAATCTTTTGTTACCTTATAATTATTAGAAAAAAAACTAAATATCAGTAGAAGTGCAGAGCACAGTTTTAAAGCAGGCCTAACATTTGATAAAGAGACTATAAAAAAAAAATCATAAAAACAGACACTTTCTTATAGACTGATCTTCTAAAAGAGTGAAATCAATGAAATAACATCATGTATACAAAAAATTATACTCAAATGCAAGTTCCGTTAAAGCATTGTTTACCCCCATCAAAAACTATAAGAGTATACTCCTTTTTATGACCAGAACTCAGGAGCCTTTTGTATGTAAGAACTTCTATCAAGATTGGTGCCAAAAATACAGGGCAGGACACTAATGTAAACATGTATCATTATGGAGACCTGCTCATGAACATATATTATAATAATTCAACAGCTTCTAGCTGCAGATACTTACATCTAGTTTCTAACTTCAAACTTGTATCTAATGAATTTTAATACATTAATTTATTCAGTTTCCCAGAAGAATTATCAAGTTATTTGGAGTTTCAGGAAACTTGTTCCTTATATATGAAGAAGCACCAAACTTTCTTACAGTTGATTTAGTAATATAAATTTCTTATGAAACCCAAACAACTCTTTGATCTATCATGACATGCTTTGCTCTTGCAACAGGGACCTCAAGAGCCATAATCATCACATGGAATCCAAAATATGTTCTTTTAGTAAGGAAAAAAGTCCATACTTCATTCTTTTCAACATCTCTATGACGCTCAAAAATGAAATAACAGACAAAACAGGTAGGGGAGAGATCATTAGAAGTAAGAGGACGACAGAAACTCAAGAAGAATACTACGAACTCACTCCACGAACATAAATAGATAGGTGGCTATGAAATCCAAAGAAAAAGGAATCCAGACAATTGTCTTAATAGAAACTTCAACCAAGTCAGAACTCTAGCAATAAGTCCGGACCACCCTTGCTTTCTCAATAAGTTACCTTCCTCACTGCCCAGTGAAGCCTGAACTCCCCCAAAAAACCTATCCTAGAACAATCCAAACTCAACTTGAAATTTCAGCATTAGATATTCACAAATCACAATCAGCAAATTTTAAGCATGAATTTCCTCCTCGCAACACATCCCCTCAAATATCACTCATCAATTGAAGTCCTTTAACACTCAAGGAATACATTGGAACAACAAACGAAGAGAAGGGAGAAATTTCAGACCTTTTTCCAGTGACGGTGCGACGGCGAACCGAATCGTCGGCGACGTTGCCGTTAAGACGGTCTTTGACAGAACGCTTTCCCACCTCCTCCACACGATCAGAGTACATCTTCTGAAGGGAATCTTGAACGAGTCGGAAATTCTAATCCGCTCTCTTCGCAAATTCAATAAACCCTAACCCTAGATTTGTAACGGAGATGGAGAAGACAGAAAATTGGATGCTTTTTGTTCCGGGTCCAGATTTGGGCAGCTGAAAACGGAGTGCCGGTTTCCAGATGAAGGAATGCCGAAGAGTGCTGACGCTGAAGGAGATCTGTAGTGATTACGCAACCTCCGATGGGTGTTCCTTTCGAGCTTTCTGAATTTTCTTCTCGTTTTTCACTTTTTTTTCACGACTTTTATAGTACAAATTTAACTTTCTCTAAAAAAATCCAAATAATTATCTTTTGCAAATTTTAATGTTTTTTTTTTTGTGAGGTAAGGCTATAATTTCATTAATAGAAACTTTTTTATCAAACTAGAGACCCATGTTTTAGTTGTAAATTTTGGGTTCCTAAATTAGTAAGCAGTGATTACAATGTGAAGAGGAATTTCCCGACACGAGATACGAGGGATAAATGATTCTCCAAATGGAAATGGGTCGGGGATAGATGTTCCCGACCCATTATCCACCCCATTTCCGTCCCTAATAGGGATATCCATGGGAAATCTCCGTTAGGGAATCGGAGAACACCCGTTAGACATAATATGTGATTTTAACATGGTCGATTTTTATAATTTTTAATCTTATTATTTTGTTTTATCAATCTCATTATTTTTTATAATGATATTTTTAATTTAAAATTATAAATAATGAATTAAATTTACATGAATATAAAACATCAATTAAAAGTTATATGGGGAATCCAACCGACGTGGATGAGGAATCCCCTATGAGAATGGGTACCCGTCAGGGATGGGGATAAGAAAGGTTTTCACTAGCGGGTAGACCTGAACAAAGTCGGGCAAACCCGCCCAACCCGTATCGCCCGCCCGGAAAAATGGGCGGACTTGGACAAGATTTCTAACCCGAAAGGGTAAATAAGCCCGGCCCGCCCGAATTCATGGGCGGGACACGGACAATTTTTTTGACCGAATATCCCGGATAACCCGCCCGAATACCCGAATATATTAAATATTTAAAATAAATATTTATATTTATAAATAAAGATATGTTTGTAGAGAATACTTGGGGCCATTGATTGTAGAATTAGTACAAAAGAGAGTTAGATATTATAGTTCCTTCACCTTGTCACCTAAAAAGCTAGCATAAATACGATCTTAATTTCAAGTAATGTTAGACCGTGTAATTATAATACTAGGATTTTCTAATTTTTTAATGGCCATGAAAAAAAAATTATTTATGAATTTATATCCGGGTCCCACGGGCTACCCGGGTCCGGATGTCTGGGCGGGCTTGGACATCCTTGCCGGCCCGAATCACCCGCTTGACCCGAACCCGCTCGGACAAATGGGCATAATTTTTGTTCAAAGCCCCGACCGGATCCGGCCCGAACCCGACTTTGTACAGGTCTACTAGCGGGCAAGCTGCTGGTTTTTCACCCAAATTGTTGGAAGGTCTTTGGTTTTTCGAACTAGAGACCTTCCAACATTTCTCCATGTCTCTTACCACTAGATCACTTGAGGCTCATTAATAAAAATATTATACCTATTTACAAATTTAAATAATCCTACAAAATACAAATTAATAAATTATTTTTATTTCAAAAAAGGTCTTTGACCTATACATAGGTTTAAAAAAAAGGTTTGATTAATGATTTTAAATATCTACCCTAATACATTATAAAGCAGAACCCAAGTCTGTTGTAAAATTTGCGCCACGTGGCATTTTTGAATAAAATAATCTGAAATTATATTTTAATAAATTTTGTAACAACTTATAGTATTTTTGTTATATATACTAAATGGATAACATGTTTATATAATTTTTATGTATATAATTTTCTATCTTTGGATTATGTATTAGTTTACTACAATGAATAACATCTTTATATAATTTTTATATACATAAATTCCTATGAGATTATATTTTTCATATTAACTTAATATTTTTATCTCTTAACAAGATTTAGAGTCTTAATATATTTTTTTTTATCTTTTAACAAGGCTTGAGTTCCGAGTATAAATTTTTTATCTATATAATGATATAATTTTAAATAATAAATTTTGTTATGTTGATATATTTTTACTTTGAGAAAAAGACAATTTTTGTTGATGACTAAGATTATATGTAAATGTCAAAAAACAAATAAAAATTCAAATTTTAATTTCAATTAATAAAATTAGTTTTTCTTTATCTTTTTATGCATTTATATTACAGTTTTTTTTAAATCAAAGTTTGATAAAAAAATTGAAAAATTTACAAATCTTGATAATACTTGCTTAAATTGAATTTTGATGAAAATTTCCATTGCATTTTTATTAATTTTCTTTTTATTTTATTTATGTAAATATAGAATTTTTTTTTATCTAAACCCACCTTACATTTAATTTTTTTATCTCTATGTTTTTTTGTAATTTAATATGGATGATAGGTTGATTAATACATTGAATTTTGTAAATTTTCATATACATTAATTTCTTTTATATTTTATTTCTTCATTGTGTAAATTTATTATGGAAACAAACTTTATAGATGGATTGAATTTTGCAAAATAATACATAGATAATGTTCTCTATATTTTATCTCTTAAATCAAGGACAATGTTCTCTTTTATACTAATCTTTATATTATATTTTTCATATTTACAAACATTCTTATTATTATAGAGTAAAAGATAAGAACCCTAAGAATGGGGATCAAATGAGAACATTTCTTAGGATAAGAAATGAGAACAATTATGAGCCTTTGATTGTGTGAGATCAATGGTCCAGATATGCTAATCAAACAAGCACGCGTGTCATTAAATTTTAAGATTTTGGGGGTATATTCGTCATTTTAGGGTCATTTTCAATCTCAGCATTCAAAAGAAAATTATGTCGTACGATCGTCTCCTTCGGTAGTTCCTTCTCGTCGCTCGATTGTCTCCTTCTCTTACGCTCATACAAGCAAATATCCTCGATTTACTGTAAACTATCTTCCTCTCAAGCAAATTCAACTTGAACCTCTTCCTTATTGATGGATTTATGTGCGTTTTCGTTGGTTTTTAGGTTTTTAATCTTTGTTCATGGATTTTAGGTTTTTCGGTGAAGAGAGCCTTCGATTTGATAGATATTGCACAATAAAGATTTATGTATGTTTTTTGCTTTGCAATTTGAAGGATTTGATTGAAAATATAGTTTGATTCGGTATGTTTATTTGATTGCCCACCAAGTGTTTGATCAAATGCCTAAACCGTTTTTCTCCATTAAAACCCAAACTAATAGCCATAATAAAAACTTAGGATGCTTGAGACTATTTACATGAAGTATTATATGGATGCTTGAGGCTAATGAACCTTAGAATCATTCAACTATGTTTGGAAGAGGGAGTGAAAACCCCTAAATGAATGTTCATTTTTTTCTATTTGATAAGTTTATGTAAATTTGAGCTTTATTATATTAGAGGGTTGTGTTTATCAAGATGGTGTGGAAATATGTTGATAGATTAGCCAGCTGCAAGTTCTAGGTCTTACTACACTTGTTTTTCTCTTTATGCAAATGCAACAGTTTATTGAATTTTGTCTCTAAACAATTTGTAAGGTTAAAGTGGAACTAGTCAGGAAGTCGTGAACCGAATTGTCATTTTCAATGAACTTTAATGTCTATTGTTATGAACTGCGTTGACAATCTTTGTGAACCAAAAGAACACTGTTATTTTGCACCTTTTTACTAGATCTCTTCTTTTCCCTTTTATTGTAGGTTGTTCATCAAGATTCGGCAATCTAATTTGTCTAATTCAGATAAAGATTATAGTATTGATGGGGTTCAATTGACGGGTCTTGATAATGATGTTAGTGTTGATCGTGGGTTCATCAAGATACGGTCATCCTAAAATTTGGAGTAAACTAATAGATGTTGGTCATTTGGTTTTCAAATCCACCAAAAATGACCAAATTTGATACAATTTATGTCAAATACTATTGTTATTTACATGAACCGTATTGTGATTTTCAATGAACTTTATAGTGTAATATTATGAACCGTAATGGCAATATTTGTGAACCAAACGAAAAACGTTTTATTTTCACATTTTATTGCCCATTATGTGTTCCATGTTGCTTATAAATTAGCTTAATTATTTCCTTTTCTTATGTAGGTTGTTCATCAACCTCCGGTCATCCTAACTTGTCTCATTCGGATAATGATGTTGGTATTGATGGAGTTTCATTGAAGGGGCTTGATAATGATGAGAATGTTGATGAAGTTCCATTGTATGATCATGATGAAACTAGTGACACATACATTCTTCACAAATCACAAGATTGTTCTTATTTCATTCCCAAGATTGAACATTGAAGTTCCAATTCTCTATTTGTCTTTTTAGTAGTTGTTATGTGTTTTGGGGATTAAGTTGTCTATTTTTATGGTACTTTGTGTTTGACAAATCACTTTGCTACATTGTAATTGCTTTTAAGGTTGTTTTTGACTTCACATCGGACCCAATGAGTTGAATGTCTTCTTTGCAAATTTTATGCATTTTCTGTTAAATGACCTGATTAATTAAAATCCATGAACCTTCATGTTGAACACTATGAACCTTCATGTTGAACACTATGAACCTTCATGTGTAACAATATGAACCTTCATGTCGAACACTATGAACCGTGTAATTAATTCTATGGACCGTGTAAGTAATCAAGGATCAATCTTTAACATTGTTTTCTCAAAATGGACCCTTTCCATTGCGTAGCATCTGTAGTGATTTCCTCGATCCGCTTCTAGTTAACTATTGTTATAACAATGTAATTTAAAATCATAGGTAGTATTCAATCAACCTACAAGTATAAATTGAGATAACAAGTACACTTACAAACACATGAAACAAACTTTAATGTACTTTGAACCAAAAAACAAATGTCATAACCAAAATTACGACTAGTACGTATGTATGACTTAAGAGACATAAATTGTAAGATGAACTATTATGAACCAAAATTTAATTTACTATGAACCAAAAGAACAAATGTCATGAACCAAAAAGACATGACCTGTAAGATGAACTATTATGAACCCGAGCTTACAAAATCATGAACCGAAAGAAGAGTTATAATGAAACAAAATATATAAAGCGTTGATAAAATTAGCCTATGTGAGATTTGAACTCACATCTATGTGCACATGCACATTGCTTTGCCATTTGAGCTAATAGGGTTCTAAATTAATACTCCCTCCGTTTCACAATAGTTGTTCTTAGACAAATTTGCACATATATTAAGGGGGAAAAATTCTTCCAAATTTACCCCTATTAAAAGTTACTTTATACTCTAAAAGTTGCATTGGGAAAAGTGTATATAATTAATATGGTGTAATTATTAGGGGTATAAGTGGAAAAAAAAATTATATGAACAACTATTGTGAAACAAGAAAAAAAGTGTATATGAACAACTATTGTGAAACGGAGGGAGTATATGATTTTACACAAACACTCCATCATATGCAAGCAATGTAATTTTTCAAAGATTAATTAAGCACTCAATCTATGTTTTTCATCCTTCTCAAGCTTATTTAACCATTTGAAGCCAAGATCACATCCTGCTTTTGCAGCAATCTGGAACTGCTTTTTTGCCATATCAATTGGGCCGGTAGTTGTGTTTTCATCCTTGAATGCCTGAACACATTGAATTTGATCATGTGTTATGGGACTTGAATGCCTGAACCATATGCCATAAAGTAGTAATTGAATTCCCCATTCATGCAGGTCATCACAATCAACCAGAGTTGAAAATTTGGATCTTTCTCAATTGAGAAATAAGAGCCACGGTTGACATAAAACATCAAAAAAAAATTCAATTCAGAAAAACATGTTCAAACCGATCAATTTTCAAACCAACAATTTTGATCCACATGCACAAAATAAGTAAAATTTTGGATCTTTCTTAATCGAGAATAAGAACCACAGTTGACATAAAGACACTATCAAACAAAATTCGTTTCAAAAGGACAAGCTCAAACCGATCAATTTTGGAGACGAATTAGTAGACTTTGATGAGGCAGAGAAGATATGTCGGCGGTGAGGAGTTTGGATTCTTTCTCCGGTGTTCGTCTTTCATTCTTGATTCTCAGATGAATCAACTTTCCTAGAACAAATAAACAAATAAGTTGAATGAACTTGACGAGGCAGAGAAGATAGAAGTTCAAACCGATTAAATTTGACGAATTTCTAGAAACAAAAATCAATTGAGAAATACGAGTTCAAACCGATCAATTTTGGAGAAGAATTGTAGACTTTGAGAGGCGGTCGTCCGTCGCTCCATTCTGATTCTGTCTACGTTCCTTCATAGGGTTTGTGGGAGACAAGGGTATTTTTGGTACATTCTGGTTTTTTTCTCTAAATTACACTCCATGCCATTTTTTAATGAATCAACTTTTATTTTAATGCAATCTCATCCGTACATACTTTTGATCCAACGCTCTAAATTTGATCTTAGTTCTCACCCTAAGGATTTTTAACACCAGAACTTGACTCAGAACCCTAATATATAATTTTAATAAATTAACTTTAAAAAAATATTTTAAAAAATTATATTATGCTTTGTAGATAACCTATCCTAATTATTATTACCTTTATAGAAAAAATTAAGTATTTTATACATATTAGTGTCTAAAAAAATAAGAAAATATTTTTTAAAAATATTCAATAAAAAGAAAAATCAATACTTTAATAATTTCAATCTAAATGTCGACAAGATCTCCACAAATAATGGAAAAATATATTCAATTAAAATATGGATTACAATCTAAATAAATAATTTGTCTATTTCATAATTTATTATGATATTATATAAATATATTTAGTATTTTAAAGTAATATCGTAGAATTGTATAGTTTTTAGTAAAATTATCCCGTGAATATCACGGGGCTTCAACTAGTTATAAAAAATTAGGTAATACTATTGTTTGTTAAAAGATGCTTCTTTTTATTAGAATTTACTTTTGAAAGAGATTTTATAAAATATAATAAAATAAGTCAAGATAAAAAAAAATGTTGATATAATTTTTTGTTTTTTGGGGATCAATTGACATAATTTTTGTTATGGACGACAATTGGACATGTCAATTGACTTATTTTTACAAATGGACTATAAGGTTCTTCTATTTTTCTTATAAATGATTTTATAATGCATGTAAGTATATAACAAAGAAGAGACAGATGCTTAATTTCATGTTAGGAATGTGATATATATATGATGTTTGTAAATAGAATTGGCAAGTTAGATATTTTGAAGTTATTAGATTGTTCTAGTGAAAGACTGGCAGAAAATCTTGCAAAAATAACCTTTCAAGTATTAGCTGTAAAGATTATTTTCATCCTAATTGCTCAAAAGCTAACAGATCGATATCATCTTTGTTTGCTGTTTTGCCTACGCAAACAAAACTCAGAAATGGATTGTACGAAGCCAAATTTCTCAACTGAAAGCAATTTGCTGTCTGGTCAAATAGATGAAATTCGTGTTGGGAGGGTCTTCTTCCTCAAAAATTCAAGCAAAATCTGTCATTTTCCCACGTTGTGTTTTTCCAAGAACATTCCTTTATGCATTCAAATTAATAATTAAAACTCAAACCCTTTCCTTTTTTTTATTCTTGATTATGTTATTGACTTTGAGGTTCCCTGCCGCCCATCAATGGCACCATTGATCACATAACTTTTGGGTTTGTCTTTTTTATCTCCTCTGGATTTATTTTTTCTTTCGGCTTTCTAAATTCTGTATTGAACTGGAATTGTTTTTATTGTTTTCCAGAATTGATCAAACATGCTGATAATATACGTTTCTTCTCATTTACAGGTCAATTCTGTTTATAGCCAATCTTGGAGCCATATGAATCCAGCAGACATTTCGGTTTGATGAAAATGGAGTCCATAAATTCTGATCTTTACCCTTTGACAAGCCTGCAGATAGGGTAAAAATTGGCTGTTCTTCTTTTTGATCATTTTAAAATTTTCTTTGTTTTCTTTGTTCTTATGATTTTTCTATAGAGTTGAGCTGATATCAGAATGATTCTTGACAATGTAGTAAAAAACTCCCTAATAATTTCATCAAACCGATCAAACACAATGCCTAGGCAGTTCTTTAATATGTATAAACTTACTTAGACCAGCCACATTATATGATATATGCAAATTCAATCAATTTCTCTTCAGGGTTTATGAAATCAAACATAAATGCATCTTCACATATCAAATGTTTACAGGGATGTTCAATCTTACCTTTCACAAGCATACCTGTATTTCGCTAACACAAGCCAGAAATTCCTAATCCTGGTTGATAACCAATCATGGCGAGTGAGCAACTACTCAAGATCTGCACACATCAGAGAGCTTTTGATCACCAAGGTCAATTTCCTTGACAAGTTACCGTGGTCTTTGATATACCGTTAGTGCGGAAATCATGGACTAAGGTCTCCGTTCCTTGTTTTGGTTTTTTACAGTGCAGGACCTCACCATTTAGAAACACCAAGGCTTTGCTAAGAAGTTTAAGTTCAGTTGATAATGACAAGGAGGAGGAGGCAAATAATAAATGGGATCGCTTGCTTTACACGGTTAAAGCCAAGAAGTGGAAGAGAACAGCTATTTACTCAATGATGGATTTGAAGAATGCTCTTCATGGGTTTATAGTGTTTGAAGTTGTATGGAAGGATGTTCGCGGTATCAACTACTTCAATCAACTTCAGGTACTAGTGTATACTGTATACTCTTACCAATGGAGCATATCTTAATCACATAAAATACTTCACAAAGTGATGAATCAAGAGATCTTAATCACATAAAATAGTTCAGTTTTTCAAGTGGGTGCTGAAGCTAAATGTTTTGCGCGTTGCAGTCTGATACATCAATGGCGTTTGAGGTGAGATCAATGAGAAAATGGGAATTCCACAGCCTCAACCAAGCTTCAAGATGCATCTCATCATGGTTTTCAGGGACACCATTTGAGACAAAGATGCTTCAAACATGCCTAAGCCGTCTCTCCAACAAAGTGCCTTCTTACTCGCCAAGAGGAATCCCTGTCAACTCTATAGACCAACTTCTTGACAATGGCTCCCAAGAGGAATTCCATGGCATCCAAGAATGCAGCCCTTCTACTTGTGACACATGGTGTAGGCATCAAACTTGTAAGAAACCGAAAACTAAGGATGATGAAACTATTGTGATAGAGTCCACAGAGTATGAAGACACCCTTATAAAGTTCTGCTTCATAGACCGTGACCTTCCGTTCAAATTCAAGGAGATAATCACATCTGACTTGCGCCTTCTTACATTGGTAGAATCAGGGCTGCCATTTTGGGTCATTTTCCTACAATCCTACCCTTTATTCTGCAAATTTTACCGTCCTTGGATGAGGCCTTTAGTGAGAACTCTATACATGATAATCTCTCTTGTCACTGTGATGATTGGGTTCTATGATCTCTACAAGAACGTACCGCTTTTGAAATCCACAGCTTCTCATCTCTTTGGCCCTCTATTCAACTGGGTAGAAGATTGGGACATGATATCAAGAATAAGGTATCTTGGAACAATGTTGTTTCTTCAGAACTTTGAGAAGGCTCTGACGTGGTCTCTTGGAACTTTCCGAGGCATTAAATTGATAGCTTTGATGGTGACGAAACGGCTTTATGATCCATTTGAGGTGGTGGTGATGCTGATTTCTCCTGTTTGGAATGTTCTTTGTGAGATTGGGTCAGATGTAGTGGAAATGGTGTCATTTGTGCTAATGCCCTTTTGTAACTTGGTTGCGGAGTTGTTCCAGCTTTTGTTTTCGCCATTTCAGCTTCTCTTTTCGTTCATAGTAACGATAGGTAACAACACTTTTGTATCATTTCTGTTGCTATTGCTTCATTCACCTAGTTGAGGGCTTTGATTTTTTATGCTTGTTATGCAGTTGGTCTCCTCAAGCCAGTCTTCACTTCTCTGTGGGAGCTGTGCTTCATCCCAACCCAAACGTGTGTTCAAATTGCAAAGTATGCTTCTTCTGTAGCCATTGAGGTTTATGAATTGGTTGAAGAGGTTATATTGTCTATAGCCAGAAATGTGATTGAGCTTGCCCAATTGCTGAAAACCGCGAAAACAAGTTCGTCTGACGTCTCTATGTGGAATACACTGTGGAAAGATCTCCTATCTAAGGTAGTTTTCACTTCTTATTTTTTGGATGTTATGCAGCAGTAAACAGATTTTTCATTTTTATGCATCATCAAATGTGCATTAATTTTATGACCCAAAATACATTACATTAATGTATCATAAAGCATTATAATTGGGCTTAAGCATAAAACATGCTATATAATGCATCCAACACATGCTTATATAGTTTACATGCTGATAATAGGACTGACATGATCTTTACCATAGGTTTTCCGGTCACTTAGGAGCGTTATAAATGGTCTAGTGGCATTCTTGAACTCGTGCAATCGACATAGGCTCAGGTAAACTCGAGCTCTTTTCTTTTTTATTCAAATAATTTGACATGATTTTGATGGTGACGAGCTAATGTGTTCTTCTACCTCTATACACAGCATATCCAACCATTTTCGAGCTTACATGTTACAACTTTCGTGCTTGAGACAATCCAGAATCCATGGTCAACCTCACAAGCTCTCTCTGACAGCAGCAGAAGACGAGCATGATAAGGTACACCTACTGCTTTCATATTTCATCAACATGATTTTGATCTAATGAGATTGAACTTGACATTGTTATTCCTATCAATTGCAGACGAGAACCGAAGACCATAGTGAGAACTCAGGTCCAGACACTAGTGCTTGCAAAAAGTGTGGTAGTGTGACGTAGTGTACAGAAACAATAACATTTAGCAACTTGTGCGCGGAGATGGAAAATGTTGTTAAAAATTGTATGATAGACTTTAAAGTGTAGATATACATTTGTTGTAGTGTTTTTTTTAACTGGCTTTTTAGTTTGCAATCATGAGATTTCAATATTAAAAGTTTAATCACCAATGACTCCACAATTAAACCAAGTAGTTTTCACTTTTTATAATATAAAAAACTGAAAGCTGTAAAAGGAACCAAGAGCCATATCAATTATCACAACCTCCAACATCTGGCAATTCTGACATGTATTTCTTAGGACTTTGAACATCCATAATCTAGATATTTTTGTATTTTCACAGACAAAGTAATCCCCTAAAATCACTGACTATATCACATCCAAAGTAGTGAAAAGACCTGGAAAGATATGGAGCTCACAAGACCATCAAATAAATGAAACTGATGATGATACGGAATTATAGGCATTGGATTCACAGTCTAATCTCATGATGCAGAAGTCTTAGAGAAACCAAGATGATGCTCAAGCTGGTAACTGGAGCTTTTTGTTGTTCTTCCAGCTGCATTACATGATACAGACATAGAAAACTGGTGTTACTTGAAGTAAAAGTGGGGTTTATGAGGAACTAGGAAAAGTAACAAGATTTACCTTTCAAAATAGTAATAGAAAAAGTCAGCATACAGAAGTGTTTGGATAGTCCCAGATATCCAAGCTGCAAATTTAACAGATGTGAAAACAAATTATTTGGGTGTATTAACAATTTGTGCAAGTTTATTTCATTTTTGAAGAGAGACATAACATTGGGCATGCATCTAAATGTACAAAATCATGATTTGGGGTAACTTAAAATTAATATTTTGCTTAACACAATACAGTTCCACAATATCAGGTTAATACATGTGAAGCTCCATCCATCCAAGGAGATCTAAAGTATTCGCAAGCCATTTCATGCCAGTTCTGCAGGATATTGGTTAAATGATCCAGAACTTCACATTGGCTTATCCTTCACATGAACCGAAATTTATACATTGTTAAGAAAAATGTATTTGCTTAATTAGTTATATGCTACCCTAGACTTCGTTAAAAAATTAAAAACATTAGGTCTTGTACTAAAATAATCGGCAATTAGTTTATATTCACATAAAAATAAAAAGAAATAAATATTTTAAAATATATTATTTATATTTAACTAAATCCATACATGGTAGTATGGTACATTGGTACGGGTGCATATGCTAGTTACAATCCTAAGTATATTAGATTCACAACTTAACCAGATGCAGGAAGGACTTATTCTCATTTCGATTCTATTTACTCCCTTTCTGTTCACAAGTGGCAAGAGCTATATGATCAGACTAATATCCAAGAACCCCCATAGACTTAAGACAGTCTATTTATTAATAAAACTTCACTACTTAACTTCATGAGGTCACACATTTAGTACACCTGCACACATAGTTTACAACACAGGCAAACAAATGGAAGGGAAGAGGAGGGGAGGAGATAAGGGGAAAGAGTAGTCATACGTATCCAGTGCACATAGTGAGGCTCAGTAAAGTAGCGGTAAATCCAGTTAAGAATGTAAAGTCCTCGGTATGCACTGCAAAAAGAAGACAGAATTTAAACAAGCAAATTATTAGAAAGGTGTAGATTTTGTAAGGCAAAGTAACAGATTCAACATCCAATTCAACATCCAATTTCATTTAAAGAGAGAAAGTAACAGCAACACAGCACAGACAGCCAGTATCACCAGTCTATCACAACAAATTCAACATCCAATTTCATTTAATCTTCCAAAATGAAAGTTGCTGTCATCTAACCAGTAACCAGAATCGTGGAAAAACATGTGCAGAAAATCATAACAGAAAATGTAACTCGTTTATTGTTAGCAGAGTAAATGCATACCCAAGGAGCAATACATATTGTCCAGTCAGATTGTCAATGTTTCTAGTTCTCTGCAGCAGTACCAGCTGGGGTAGGATGGCAACAGCTTCCAGGTACAAGGAGAATGTCCACATGACCTGTAAATCAATAGGAAATGAGATAGGGAGGAAACAACTTTTTGTTGCTCCATCACAAGTGGCATTCTGAAATCTGAAAACCAACTTGATTAAGGTAGTGTACAATCAAAAGCAACAACTCCCACAGATTACCTCCTTAAAAGTGAACTTCTCATTAATGAGCAAGGCCAAGATCAGGCAGGGGAGCACCAGGAACCAATGCCGAAAAGTATCTTGGTCTTTATCATAAGACCTTCTGACAATTTTGTGACGCCTGATGTACCAAACAATTGAATAGGAGCTACTCAAAAATATTAGCTTCATCAAAGTGTTGTACACGGAAATGAAGTCCGTGAAAATATCCAAGTAGCGAGTGGTAAAAACGATAACAAAGAGTTCTTGGGTCTTCAAAGATATACCTGCACACAAATATGCATGTTATGAATCAGCCCTATAATAGAACATTCAACATAAAATGGACAGTGAGATAATGAGATGTCAACTTGGATCCTAGAGATGATGAACATTATCCATATGAGCCAAAATTAGAAGTTGAGGGAGCAAGAGACTAAGAGAGAGAGAGAGATCTAAATCCAATCACAAACTAAACCAGTTTCGTCCCAAACAAGGCAGTGCAGTTCTCTTGTTCCTCCTCCATTATACTGTAGCGCCAATGTAGCAATAAACCATTGTACTAATCCAACGTGAACAGATTATATAGCAGAGATAATGCGTGAAACAATTCAGCAGAATAGGAAACAAAAGAACCATAGCTACACTCTATAATAGCAGCAATTTGAGAATTTTCGTGGCCTCAGCTCAAATATAGATCGACAACATAGAATCCAGCTAATAAGAACATTCAAACACGAGATTCGGCCTACATACAGCTAAATACGGCATAAAAGCAAACCATAAATCCAACAAACCGGAGAGAGTGAAAGAAAGGTGTACCGGCGCACGATTTGATAGTGTGGATCTTGAGGAGCAAGACCAGAACGCTGACCAGATGGGTCATATCCCCCGCTAACCTGAATATATTCATTTTCGATGCGGATTTCGATCGACGAATCGAAACCAGATCTAATTGGAAAAGCGTTCAGAGATGGCAACAAAACCGAATATCCAAACACCGATCTATGCGGTGATGAAGACCATTAGGATTTTGGGACACTTCCTCTCCGATCTGACGCACCAAGCAATAAATTCTCAAGCTCGGAAGCAATTGAACCGTAAAGAGAGAGGGGGGAGAAGAGGGAGCCCGCTGGTGAACCGGTCCTCGGGTTTGGGGCCGGAAATGTTCTACACCGTGTATATTCCTTGTGATTTGTTTGTCTACTTTTTTTTTGTTGTCCTTTTTTTCTGTCCATTTTTTTTAATAAAAATACGTTTCTTACTATATATTTTTTTTTTGATAGGGTAAGAATTCGGAATATCAAACATACTTATAATTCGGAGGCCATAAGAATACGGCAACCGTAAACGGCTAAATGAGTTAAAAGAAAGTAGGATTAGCTAAGAAAAGTATAAATGTTCGAAAAATAAGAGCTAAGAAGAGTTTGAGATCGGGGTGAGTAAAGCACTAAAAGGGTAGCATAATCTTTCCTTCGTTTTAGGTTTAGGGTTTAGGTTTTGTCCCTTCGTTCACAAATAGATGTCGTTTTAGGTTTTGTCCTAAAAATTAAGAAACTATGTGATTTGACTTAAATACTCGCAATCTTATTCAGATCTTTCTTTTTTCTATTGTATATTTACGTAATTATTTTTAATTGATGAGGATAATGTTGGAAATTAGTGTGGTAAAATATGTTAAATGAAAAGTATTATTGAACAAAAATATCAGGCCAAAATGACATGTATTTTCGAAAAGAGAGGATATCATTTTTACCCATTTTATCCAACTTTATCAACTACTTTATCACTTTTCAACTTTTTATATCTATTAAATTACAAAACTATCCCCATTTAATATCATTTTTACCCTCATTATCCAACTTTTATCATTTATCAATACTACTTTATACTCTTCTTAATAAACGTGAAATCCGTCATTTTTGGACAAACAAATGGGGATGGAGGGAGTATTTGTTTTATCTTTCTTTTTTGAAAAGGTTTTTCATGAACCATTTTTTTTGAGTTGATAAGAATTAAAAGGTCCTCCTTATGGAGTATGCCCTAGTGCATTCTTTCGAATAAGAACTAAAAGTTCTTGGTAATTCAAAATAGAGACCAACGGGAGGATGTGTCCCAGCCACTGTTCTAAAAAACGCCCTAGGCGGCCGCCTAGGCGCTGGGCGTTCAAGCCCCACACGGATTTAGGCTTAGGCGGGCCTCTGGGCGGTTTTACGATCTAGGCGGCAGTTTGGGCGGGTCTGGGCGGGCGATTATTTCCGTCTAGGCGGGTTAACAATTAGGGTTGTTTTTTATCAATTCAAAATTAAACCTTCGAACTCCTTTATGCTCTATCTTTCTCGTATTCTCATTTCTCGTCCACACTAGGACGACAATCGACGAGAAGCTATTCGTTCCAGGAGGTCGTTCTCCAATCTTCATCGTCGGCGACAACGACGAGAAGCTACTCTCCCTCTCTGGTTTCTCGATTTCTCCCAAGTCCTTGTTCCAGGTTCTCGTTCTCGGTGTCAATCGACGGCGGCGTTCCTTCATTGTTGTTCATTCTTGGCTCCTTCTCCTCTCAGTCTGCAACTGTGCAGCCTCTAGCCTCCACGCCTCCACTCCACTGCTCAGCCTCCACGGGACGCCTCAGTCTGCTGGCCTGCTCAGGTTAATTCCATTATCAAACTCCTTCTCCTCTCCTGTTGTTGTAAATTACTAAATTGTAATTGAGAAGTGTTGAATTTTGACTAATTAATCGAATTTTGGTTGTATTCAATTATTCAAGCAATCAAACCATAGATAATTAGTCAATTGGATACCAATTTGGCTGAATTTTGCTGTCTGTTTAAAATTGAATGGCTGAATTTTGTTATCAATTTAATATTTCCACTTTCCAGGCTCCAAGCTTTATTTGATTGAATGGATATCGATTTAATTTCCACATGTATTGATTGAATGGATATCGGTTTCATTTGCTGATTTTTTTTCCAGTTTAACACAGTTTCTGATTTTGTTTTTTGCAAATTTGTTAAGTAACACAAGTACACAACTGAGGTTTGTTTGTTAAATTTTTTATAGGGAATTTACATGTCTTCATCAATGGCTTCTAATTCCGATACAATAACTTCTACCACTACTACAAAATTGAAGCGGAATAGTGATGATGTTGGATGGGATTATGGAATCCTAAATAATCCCAATAATCCGGACAAATGGAAATACATCAAATGTGGGAAAGAGTCTAGTGGGGGAGTTAACCGAATCAAGCAACACATTGCCGGTATAAGAGGAAATATTGCACCGTGTATGAAGGCTTCAGATGAAGACAAAGAACGATGCAAGAATGCGCTTGAGGGCGTGAAAAAGAAAAAGAAGGCATTGAAAGAAGCTAGTGATAACATTGCAAGTGAAGTTGAACTTGATGAGTATGAAGAAGTTGAATGTCTTGAAGGTCAAAAAACCAAAAAGCCACCTCGTCCTCTTGGAGCAATAGATAGATTTCTTTCAAAAATCGATGTTGATGACCCTTCTATGAGTGAAAGCCAAAGAAAAAGACAACAAAACATCAATGATGCATTCTTCAAAGAACGAACTCATCAAGTGCATCAATACTTGGCTAGGTGGATGTATTCGCATGGTGTTGCTTTTAATGCGGTGGACAATGATGACTTTAAGAGATTTGTTGAGGCGGTTGGACAATTTGGCCCCGGTTACCAACCACCAACTCAATATCAACTTAGAGAGCCTCTTTTGAATGAAGAAGTTGATAGGATGAAGACATTACTCAAGGTTCAAGAGAATGAGTGGGAAACAAATGGGTGCTCTATCATGACCGATGCTTGGAGTGATAGGAATAGGAGAAGCATTATGAACATGTGTGTGAATTCTCGAAGTGGGACCGCTTTCCTTGAGTCTAAAGAAGCTTCATTAGATTCACATACCGGCCAATACATATTTGATTATGTGGATGAATGCATTGAAAAGGTTGGTGAAAAGAATGTGGTGCAAGTAGTGACCGACAATGCTTCGAACAACATGGCGGCCTCAAACTTGTTGCTTGAAAAAAGACCTCAAATCTTTTGGACTCCGTGTGCTACTCATACTATGAATCTTATGCTTGAAGGCATCGGTAAGCTCCCTATTTTCAAAAATGCAATTATGAAAGCCAAGAGTTTTACCGTCTTTGTCTATTCTCACCACAAGACTTTGGCATTGATGAGGAATCGTACAAAAAGAAATATAATTCGACCTGGAGTAACTAGGTTTGCCACCTCTTTCTTGACATTGCAAAGTTTACTTGATAAGAAAGAGGAGTTGAGGCAAATTGATGTGAACCCCGTTGGGAGATTCACGAGAGGATCGATCTTGGACTCGTAAATGGTCTTCTCTTGCGGATTTGGATAGTTTTGAGTCGAATTAACGACTAGACTTTGGGATGAGAAAGAAGTGAAAGGATGAGAAGGTGCTCTCTTTTGAGGGAGAACGGAAAAATATGGGATGAGAAGAGAATAGGGTTGACGCCTTAACAAGATAGTCTGGAGAAAACTCGACAGCAATTCGGTATCTAAATTCAAGCGTAAATAAAACAATGAGAGGTGTGCTCCTTTTATAGGGGAAGGAGGCACGCCGAACCCTAGTAAACCCTAGCGGCATGGACGAGTGAAGGGGGAGGCAAACATGCGGCCCAACCACTTGGCCCAAGCCCAAAACTAATAAAAATAGTAAAGACATAAGTAGCAAGGTGTCGGAATGGAAATAGTTCTAAAAATAGTAAGAAATAAAGATAGGTCACGGTGGCCTAGTCGCGAGTGTCGCGACAAGGCCGTGACAAGGCATCGGCGCGCCAAAGGCATGTCGCGACATGGGCGTGGCAGGGCTTCGGCATCGACGGGGCTGGTGCGCACCCGAACTTCGTGTGGCGAGGCTGGGGCGCACCAGAACCTCAAGGTTCCGCGCCGGGGTGGCCCGGCGTGGCGAGGTGCTCGATCCGAGGGACGGGCACGGAACCCAGAATGAGGTTCTCGGTGCCACGGTGCGCAGCGTCGGCCTGGTGTGCCGGCGCGCCTTCGATGAAGGAGACGCACCGGGTGAGGGGCGCGGCGGTGGCTGTGCCGAGGCTTGCGATGGCACGCGTGACGATGGACGTAGTGGCTCGGGCTACGGCTCGAGTCCTGGCTCGTGTGATCGGTCCATCGGAGCGCACGGACATGTCATCCTCGTCTTGGCTAGCCGTCCTGGTGGGGCTCACATCACAAATGGTGAACTCTAAGGATTGGGAAGACACTAAATGGTCAAAGAGCAAAAAGGGAAAAGCCGCTTATACTACTATAGTTCAAGCGACCTTTTGGAGTGGTGTGACTACTTGCTTGAAAGTATTTACATCCTTGGTTAAAGTGCTTAGACTTGTTGATGGAGATGTGAAACCGGCCATGGGATTTGTTTATGGTGAGTTGAAAAGGGCAAAAGAAGAAATCAAAGAGGCGTTGAAGCATAAAGAGGAAAGGTATAAGCCTATACTTGACATAATAAATGCAAAGGGAAAGGGACGTGTTGATACTCCACTTCACTTGACGGCTTACTTGTTGAATCCGTATTGCTACTACAATACTGGTTCTTCATGGTCCACCGATGAGAATGATGCTATTATGGATGCGATCTTTTTATGTATGGAACGGTTTTATCCGGATTTGGCTACACTACATAAAGTGATAAATGTGGAGTTGGGGAAATACAAGAGCCGGGAAGGAGCATTTGGAAGAGCTTTGGCGACAAAAGGGTGTGAGCAAAATGATGATGACTATGATCCGGGTATGATTATCTCTCTCCTTTAGTCTTTTTTTTTATAGATTTAAAACTTTTATGTATTTTATGCAATAATGTGAAATCAATTCTAGTGTTTTAATATCTTCTTTTTAAATTCATAGTTATATGGTGGTCTAATTATGGCAATGGTGTACCTAATCTCCAAAAAGTTGCAAAGAAGATTCTTTCTTTAACAACAAGCTCATCCGGTTGTGAAAGAAATTGGAGTGTCTTTGAAGGGGTAATTAAATTCTTTTTACAAGATTATTATGTGAATGTGATGAATGATTATTTAGTACTTACAAATTGTTCATTTATTGTTTGAAGATTCACACAAAGAAGAGGAATAGACTAGACACCACCCGAATGAACAAGTTAGTGTATGTTCATTTCAATTCAAGATTGATGAACAAGAAAATGAGGAGAGTGAAAAAGGATGTGCTTGAAGCAAATGATTCTACTTATGCACAATCATGGATGGTTGATGGAGTAGGTGATGATGAAGATGAGGTAAATGAGGAGGTCACACCGAGTTTTACTCTTACATGTGATAAGGAGAGTGAGAGTGAAACACCGAGAGCAAATGATGAATTCCAACTAAGGAGTGCTCGCCATATGCAAGAAGTGAGAGAGCCCGAAGAAGATGATTTTGTATCCGATGGCACCGAAGATGAGGGAGATGTTGATGAAGAGTTTGAGTTTGAGTCGGACAAGGAGTATAATATTGAAGACTATGGAAATGAAGAGATGGAAGACTAGTTAATGCATGTATTTGATTATTACTTATTAGTTATTACTTTATTAGACTATACGAAGTTATGAACTATCTAGTATTTTGAGTTTATGAGATATTTTAGCATATGGATTTTATGGGATATTAATTATTAATCAGCATATGAAGTTTATGACATCTTATATCTTATTTGAAGTAATTATTTATCATTTTTATATGTAGATTAGAGATTTTGAACAATAGGACAGGTGTAAAATACAAGGAAATAACTAGTATCGTCCAAATCCGCCTAGGCCCCGCCTAGGCCCCACCTAGGCCCCGCCTAGCCGCCTAGCTCCCGCCTAGCATTTTTTAGAATACTGGTCCCAGCCTAACAATTTTATAGGCCACAACGTTACGATTTTGGTTAACGTGGTTGATACATGAAGAATCAAATCATGCAAGTGAAATCGAGATATTAGAAACCACCATATCAGAATCTCATGGGCATTGACCTTGTTTACAAATGACATTTACGATTGTAAGGTTATCGTCTTCAATTTCTAGATTCTGAATTCCCATGTCTTTGGCGTGTTGTATTCCTTCTCTTAAAGCAAGAGCTTCTAATTTATCCACTGAAACCCGCCCATATTTTAATGTCGCTATATCAATGACCTCCGCATTAGGCCCTCGAATTACAATGCCAGACGTTGCAACTCCAATCTACAATTGAGACCCATCATAATTGAATTTATAAAAACCGATAAGTGTTTTTTTCTAGGTTTTTTGTTTCTGTTTTCGTCCTCCCTTGTGGGGGTTCTTTGGCCTTGGTTAGTCATAGCACCATTGTTTTGTTGTTTCCCAAGTTAGGATTGCATTTTAATATATTGAGTCAAATATGGAATAAAATCATTTGTTGCTTATTAGAAAATAAGTTTGTTTCGCTTGTGCCAGATACCCCACCAATATATAGCTAGTTCAATGAACTCTTTAGCATTTACTTGTTGTCTTATCTCACTAATAATCTGACGAGGTGACTTGTTTCTTATATCTAGTTGATGTAGGATTTGGTTAAATTTAGGGTTAATTTTTTTTTTGACAAATCTCGTGTGTATGTCAGCATTTGGTGAGTAAATGACCAATGTCCTCGAAGGAACAGTGGCACAAAAGGCACCCCCCGGAATTGGGACGTGGTTCGCCTGAAGTCGTGACTTAGTTGGTAGTCCATTGCCATCAACTTTCCATAGGAAGTTTTTATACACTCAGCCCGCTTAGAAGCATGAAAATCCTCCTTGTCTTTCATGACCATGAGACTATGGGCCAGGATCAACCGGGTAAGCGGATTTCTCCCATATACAACTTCAAAAGGAGTCATCTTCACCGCCGAGTGTACCGACATGTTGTAAGCAAACTCAAAAATAGGGAGGTTCGGGAGGCTATCTTCCCACCTCTTAATATTATATTTCAATATAGTTTGCAATAAAGCACCAAGATCGAGTTCTATTTGTAACTTTAGTTTGACCATCAATTTGAAAGTGACATGAAGTATAAAATAATAGCTTAGTCCCGAACTAAGACCATAATGTCTTCCAAAAGAAGCTCAAAAACTTAGCATCCCATCCGACACAATAGTACAAGGCACGCTATGTAGTCGAATAGTCTCCCTAAAGAATAAATCACCTACATCCAATGCATTATTAGTTTTATGGCATGGGATCAGTGGCGGATCCAGGATCAACTGGATGGGGGCGGACGTTAAACAATCTAATGACAAAAAAATAATTCCAAAAAAATTAAACTAGTTTAGACATCAAAGTAGTTATAGCTTGACATAAAAAAGGAATGAAAATACAAATCAAAGTACATATAACAATTGACATCTACGAATTTATAATCTTTAAAAACGATTTAAAATAACTTTATTTTCAATAGTATCAAACATATCCTTCTCGATAAATACCATCAAACTATTCAACCATCGTCACTAGTCACCACTCACCACATCACATGAAACAACAATTAACCTATCAAAATTAAATAACAATTTAAATTTTAATAAAAAAATCTTAAAAGAATGAATACCTATTAAACGTGAATTCTTCTGGTTTGTGTTTGGAATTAAAATTAAAGGCTTGTGCTTGAAAAATTAATGTTGTTATAAATTTGGAAATTTTGCCAATTTATAACATGAGTTATGGTTTTTAAAGCTTCAAAAAAAGATCATTTTTACTTTTGAAATTCACTTAATCCTTTTTTTTCATTAAAAGAAAAGGAGGAATTGACTGAAACCACCTGTATAATATGACATATTTCACTTAACCACCCGTATTTTTAATAATTACTGAAAACCACCCATATTACATGCTCCATTAATTTTCGCCACCCAAAACCTAGATCCGTTTTGATTCCGTCCAAAAAGTGTGACATGGCACTCATATTTTATTTTATTTTTAAAAAAACTTGCCACACCAGCCAATTCCTCTTCCATCAATGTCGCCCAAAAACTCATCCCCTCCATCAATCTCTGTACAAACCGGAAAATTAAGAACGAGAGAGATCTCCATCAATGGGTTGCACAGATTCGAAGCTCGACCACGAGGACACCGTTCGGCGTTGCAAGGAGCGGCCCCACCACATCAAGGAGGCGGTCTTCTCCCACCACCACCCCGCCGTCGTGCACGCCGACTACAACCGCTCCCTCCGCGTCACGGCTCTGCTCTCTCCACCCTCGCCATTGATGAGCCTATCTCCATTTCCGACTCCACTATTGTTGTTCTCCTCCCCAATCAATGCCAATCGGAGTCGGAGTCCTTCAATTTCGCCGCTCCTCCTCCCCCAATCAACACGCATCGTGCTCCCTCCGTCCCAACCTTCTGACAATTGCAAGCTCCGATCTACCGCATATATTGTCCACTTCCAGTTTGAAGTCCTCCAATCTACCGCATATCCTCTCTGATTCGAGCCGCTCTTCGACTCCTACCACCGTCAAATCCATCGAGAAATTCAGTTATCCGGCTTATGTAGCACACGTCGCCTTTACCAGTCCTTCCCAAGCCTCCTCCGTCTGGAATTGGGAGAACTTCCGTCCTCCGTCTCCACCGGTCTCTGATTTCTTCAGCCGGTACGATAAAGAAGAAGACGACCGAAAGATCCCCCAAAACCTAAAGTTTGAGGTGGATCTTTTTTGACGTGGCAAGTTTTTTTAATAAATTTTGAGTGCCATGTCACTCCTTTTTAAAATAATCAAACGGATCTGGGTTTTGGGTGGCGAAAAATTAACGGAGCATATAATATGGGTGGTTTTCAATAATTATTGAAAATACGGGTGGTTAAGTGAAATATGTCATATTATACAGGTGGTTTTCAACCAATTCTTCAAAGGAAAATCTAGACATTCAGTCCAATTTATTTATACTCAACTGGCCATGTTTACATTCAGCCCAATTTTAAAAAAATGCCCAAATTTGATCCATTACTAAAAAATTGATTAGACATGACTAAAAAATAAAATAAATATTATCAGCTTTATTTCCTTTGAAATGCTTAGTTTCAATCGTCTTCATCAATTAGATTATTGAGCCAATGCCATCGACCTTTGACTGCAACAATGGCAGTCGCTCGACGAAACGCAGGCCGCAATCGACCCACCACCGCTTGTCTGCCCCTCAAGCCAATCATCTTGCCCTTTAGGCCTCCGCCCCTCAAGGCATAATCGCCTTACTGCAAATTTTTCCCAGCGAATGGGGGGCAACTGCCCACCCATGCCCCCCTAAATTCGCCAGTGCATGGGATGGAGTGAGTCATTTTTAAAAATCCATCAACAATCACAAAAATAAAATTGCGACCCTATGTCGTCCTAGGCAGTCCCACAATGACGTCCTTCAAAATGTCCTCCCAGAGAATCTTAGAAATCGACAAGTGTTGATAAAGACCATTCAGATTGTTCCTAGACTTCGCCCTAGCACACTGGACACAACTTTTGACAAAATGCAGCACAAAATTTCACATTTTAGGCAAAAAATAATGTTGTTTAAGACCAGCTAGTGTCTTTTTTTAACCCTCCATGACCACCTCATGGTAATTCATGTTGTTTTAAAGTTAAGAGACGTCTATCAATAGGAGGCATGTTCCTCATATGATGCTCATTAAGAGATGTCGTGATGAAATTCATAATCTCTTTATTCAGTTGATTAGATGGTGGTGGAGTAGGTGAAGTGTCCCTTGATTTTGACATGGCTTGAAAACAAGTACAAAACAAGTAACCACACACCACAGAAAGGAAACTCAGCCTTGTAAGCCTTTGAAAACGACAATTGAGTGAACTTCAGTTTTATGGCTAAATGCACTCAAATGGAGAAAAGTTTTGTAAGGCAACCAGTAGTGCAAGATTAACGATATTGAATTACACTCAACTTTAAAACCAAGATGATATGCAAGAATAGCACGTTATAATTCAAACATGTAATAAATCAGCTTAGCTTCAAGGTGTAGGAAAAGCAAGGAATGTACACAAGAAGACGGTCAATTGGAGCAAAAGAGACAATTACAACCTTGAATAAGTAAAATAAAAGTGATATGAAGGATTCTTAATGTGGCTTATCACCAAGGGCAATCATGTGCACACAATTGCTAACTATTATCTAACAACTGCAACACAACTCAATGAAAAAAGGGGCATGACCTCGCTGTTGGCACACCTAGAAACCATACAAGAAAGGGTTGTTTGAGATGCATAAAAATCTTCTCAAGATCAATAACAATAGTAGTAAGGGACTCAAGAGAACAAGAATCGAATTACTAAGACGCATCTCAAGCAAAGCAAGCGGTCGAGTTACTAACTCAAAAATTCTGTTTTTTAAAGTCGGTCTGGCTTGTTTTTTGTATGTTTTATGCTCCTAAAGATCAAAAGATGCAAGCAAAATTAAAAGAAAACATGTTAGGGTTGAACAAGCAATCGAAATTAGGGTTCTTTTGTGAAGTGTAAGAAATCTAGCATGTAAGACCAATAAATCTACACAATCCACAATGGCATGAAAGAGCATGAATTTGGAGGAATTTAAAGCATGCACATATTACTTGCAATAATGAATCAAGCAAGGTCTTCCAAATTATAGATCTGATGAAACCCGAAATAACGACTCGCTAAAAGACAAGGAACAAGGTTATTATTTTTGATAGTGCAAACACTTGCTTCTTATTTATATCTCTCTTACACCGAGGTTACAAGCCAACGAGGCTTAACAAGCAATTAAGAATTACACCTGGGACCTCCTACAAGTTATCGAGATCTCGAGCCGACAATATTCGAGATCTCCTACTTTGCTAAATGATTCTACCACCTAAGTGCTGCGAGATTGATCTTGAGGCGAGATGGGCTTGAGAGTGTGGTGTTGAGTCTTGCGAGATTGTGTAGCGAGGTCTTTAGTGCAGGCGGGATCTTTGAGCGACTTGAAGTCTTTTTGTGGACTCTTCTTATCTGTAGCGAGGTCTTTTAACGATGCTTCTATCACGTCGATCTTTAACAAGCAAGACAGTTCTTGAGTTAAGATGTTTTTTCGACCTCTTCTTCTTACGAGGTCCTTCTCTATTTATAGAGGATTGGAGAGTCGAGTTTTAGCAAAGTTTCGATGTGGGACGCCCGAGATTGGGGACTTCTGATTGGTCCGAAGGTGAGGCAGCTGGTGATTGGCTTGGGGAAGCGGCATCAATGAATGGTCCGTGTGGGCGGGTGTCAGTGGAGTCGGTGGCGAGGTCTAGACCTCGTTCCGAGGTCTAGGGTAGAGTCAGTTGCGGGATCTAGGACCTCGCGGGGGCAGGAACTTTGTTTTAAATAAAGGGGGAATACGGGAATGGGGTCCGGAATCATCCGTTCGTTTCCTTACCCCGGGCCCACTTCTTGCTTTTACTATTTTGGGCATCATCAAGATCCAACATAATTTGCCAAACATAACAAGTGCCACATTGGGTTTAGGTTTTTGGGGATTTTTTAACGTGATTGAGAGTGACGACGAGTCTACGACAAAGGGTGGTGGTGAAATGGTGGTGGTAGATCAGTGGTGGAGTCGGAATTAGAGTTCAACGAAGGTTGGATCAAATTTGAAAATAAACACTAAAAATTGTATCAAATAGGAACTTTACTTGCAAGAGACTTGGGAATCCGACACTAGTTCATACATGATGACTCAATCCTTGCTCGTCAAGTGTGAGTTGTGGCCCGGTCTTGCACTCAAAGTTTCGTTGAGATTGATTTGGAACGAAGAACTCAAATAATTGGATGCAAACAACCAAACTTGAAATTGAATCTAAAGCAAACGAACTAGATTCAGATCTCAAGTATGAATTGAACACAAATTTTTTGAGTTGAAATTGAGGAGTGCTTTAGCCAAACTACTCACAATTATATTAAATGTCATTCTAAAAGAAGCCTCACAAGTGTTTATAAAAGAGGCTAAACGAAAACTAGGTCAAACTAGGGTAAAGAAAGAAGGAAAAATAAAAGTTGGTCCGCCAGCGCTGGATTCACGATCGTGACTCCACTTCGACGCTGATTCAAGGTCATGAATCCTCCTAAGCGAGCCTCGAAGTTGGCTCACGAACGTGAAAGGCGGATTCCCGACAATGAGTCCCCTTCACGACCTTGAATGTGCTCGTGAGCCTTTGTTAAGATCATTTCCATTCTTCCGACACTTTGTTTGTATCCTAGACATGAAAAACAACTAAAAGGGTTAAGCATGCTCGCAAGCATGTTATAGCTTAGGCGCACTAGTGAGTAGTTTGAATGCTAGTTGATGAGTGAGCAAGGTAACCCATTGTGTGATGGCAGACTGGTCTACCATGACTCCAAATCGTGCTAGAAGGGCATGAGTGGTGTCTTGGATCGATTTGGTCCTTGCTCAAATGATTGGACCATCGAAAGGCACCTTTATCTTGTCTTCTATGTCCTTCAGAGTTATTTACTTATTGGTGGATGTTTGGCAGCACAATGCTAGCCCAAATATATTATTTGCTTTCAAATATGGATAAAAGATCTAACAAGAAGGGTAATCTTTCGTAACACCGATATTAATGTCACATGACATACTTATTTAACTAGAAGTTTTGATATTATCAATTGCTACTTGTACAAGAATTAGCTTTTTGAGGACAAGACGAAATCCGCAAACTTGATAAATAGAGGATCACAATAGATTATTTGATATTTGAGATGGGATCATGATAGCATGCATTTTAGTCTAGGATAAAGCATGTTTATTTCCTTAGTTTAGTTGTTTTTATTTTATTTTCCTCTTGGTTTTATTGTCTTTTTAGTAGATTTTGTAGTTTCGGTTTCTACTCTTGCTTTGTTCGATTTCAGGATCATTTGGAGATGGATTCAAGGAGTTTTGGCAACGACAAGGACAAGGGCAAGAGGAGCAACCCGATAGGAAGTGTCTAGGAGTTAAGCGGATGCAAGGAATTGAAGAGAAGATGGGCAAAAAGCTCGGTGGAAGACACAGAAGAAAGCTCATTCAACGTTTTGAACGTAGCGGTCCACCAGGCAAAAACTCGGTCCAGGTCACGACCGAGTTCTGGACCGAGTTTTACAAAACTCGGTCTGAAACTCGACCGAGTTTCAGACCGAGTCGCGTCTTTTTCCGAAATTTCTCCTCCGCGTGTTTTATTTATTAATTTCGGGCCTTTTCTATCTTGTTTTTAGGGTTTCATATAAATACTTAGAGATTAAGTTTGGATGATCATTACGTATTATTTTCTTAGCCTCTCTCTTTGAAGAACCCTAGATTGGAGATTTGTGGATTTTTGGCAAGACTTGATTGGAGTTGAATTTAGATCTATTGAAAAGACAATTGGTATGTTTCTCTTTGATTTAGATTTCTTATCTCTCCATATTATGTCTAGCTAATTTCTTAGTTCTAAGGAAGGGTGAACCCAATGGTTTAATAGGTAGATTTAATGGTGATGATTGGTTGAATTGAGATTTGAATTGTTGTTTGATTCAACCTAGGATGCTTAATGACCTAATTTGCTTGAATTAGGAATCTTGTTATAATTTGAGACCGAGAGGAGATAAGAATAACAAGAGATTGATTGAATTGAATTCACAAATTGTTAATTCATGTTAGATCCCTAGGTTTGAACTTGTTGAATTATTTGTGCGAGAGTGACTTAATTCACATGTGGAATTTAACCTATCCTAGAAATTATTGATTGAGTAGTCTTAACTGAGCGCGAGAGCGGATGTTATTTCTATTGATTCATTGATCTCTAAAGAACTTAAAGGACCTAAATAAGACTTGCTTTGTGCGAGAGTGATTGCTAGTCGAGTTTAGGTACATGCATTAATCGTCTGAAAAGAGTTAATGTTAACATTTGAGATAGTTAGTCCTTCAAACAACATTAGAATTGAAATCCAAATAAATATCATCGGTAATCTACTGAATAATCATTGTGGGAATCCTGACCTTGGAATGCTTTTCTCCATTGATAGTTTCTTCTTACTTTTGATTTTAATTATTTCGGAATACAATTACAACTTCTTTTTCTTATTTTTGGCTTAGTCTACTGAATCGTGTTATAATCAATACTACAAGTTCCCTGTGTTCGACACCTTGATTACTACAACCGAACCGTATACTTGCGGTGTAGGAAAATAGCCTATCAGATCATTACATTTTTTGCTTTAATGGATGATTTCGTACAAAATCAAGTTATTTGATTACATATTTGGCATTATTATCTTTTTTTCCCCAAAATATAAGTACACTGAAATAAATCATTGAGGGAAGTCATTAGGATAGGGTAGACATTGAAAGAAGTCACATTTTGGACAAGACATTAAAAATAGTCACATTTTGGTGATGATATTTCTAGATCTATATTGAATAGAAGGCTCCTCCTTCAAGACACATTATTTTTTGTAGTATGTTAATTGTATGATATTTTTAGAAGAATAGAATGCAATGACCGAAAGTGAAAGTAAAAAGCTGGGACCTAGAAGAGCTATCCACATTCTCCTTCTCTTACACTAGTATATTTTTACTAAAACTATGGTCCAGCCAAAGTGGGTCAATCACATGAGCCACGTGACTGAGAATGAGCCAAATAAAGCTCAAGCACATCGGAACAATTTTCACACTGGATACTGTATTATTTATTGACTTCATAGAAATAAAATATTATTCATTGACCAGTGTCAGTGTGTAAAATAAAAAAAAAGCCATAAATTTGCATAGGAATTGAGATTGAAGAATAGAAACTGCAAATGATGTAAAGATAATTACTTAATTATTAATGCAACCTAATCAAAGGAATAACGGTCTTCGGTGGGTCAATCATACGCAAATCACCCTTTAAACGTGTTCTTTCACTTCGTTTGGTTTTTTGATCATTTTTGTTCTCTCACTCCATTTTTTTGTCAATAAAATGAAAATATTTCCCACAAAAATTAAACGCATTACCCTCCAAAAAAAGAAGAACAAATATAAAAAGGGCAAAAAGAGAAAGAGAGCGCAAGAGGAGAAAGAAGTGGGCAGATAGGGGAAGGCGTGGGAGAGAGACGCCGCTTTTTTCTCATCCAGAATTGCACATATCTCGAGCGAAGAATCGTTGCTTTCTTCTTCAACCCTTCATTTCGGTGTTAAGTAGGATTCAACGGCTCCTTCTTGTGGAAGTTTTCGAGAGAGATTGATTTCTAGGGAGGAAGAACAAACTCATTTGGTGTTTGGGGGAGTGTCTACTTAATACACATCCAACTGTTGTATTTTCGAGCGATTGGGATGGATTACACTACCAAGTATGTGGGCTTACTTATTTTTGCTCTAATACTATTTTTTCCCTCTTCTTACTGTTTGGGTGGCTTTTGATTTGCTCGGTTGGAAATGCGATGTTTGCGATTTGTGCTTTTAGCAGTTATCACCGAGTTTTATCGCTTTTGTTTGGTTTAAGGGTAGCTGGATTTTCTCACATTGTGCTAATTGGGCGCGATTGCTGGTTTCTAGAGATGGGTTTTGCTTGATTCGGAGTTTGCAGTTGTGGGTTTGTGTAATTTTGGTGGGGGTTTTGATCGGACGGTTAAATTTAGGGCGTGGGAAGTTGCTTATTGAGTTAGTGATGAAATTGAGTCCCCTATTTCTCTTTGAGTTTATGTTTGAGATATTGTGTGATGCTAGGTTTGAGCAAATCTGCCTCATTTTGCTCCCATTTTTCGGTCATTGTTGTCTTTGTGGTTGTCTGAGATGCTGCATTTTGAAGTTTATTGTTGATTTGTGCTAAAAGATGTGCTGAACTAAGAAACTCTATATACTCCATTTAGAGAAGATGGTTAGAATGCTTTGCTTCTTTGGGTGGAATTTTTGCCATCTAACCATTCTTTGAAATGTGATACTCTAAACTTGGATTTGGCAATGTTTTCTTTGCTGATTCTGGAAATGCCATCATTTCTGTGACTTCTGTGTTTGTATTCTTTGATATTGGTGTCCTACTAAATGTTTTTGTCCCCTTGAAATTGTGTTAGTGAGACACTAGACTGGCAAGAGGGAGACTACTGCCTTGAGAAGGAACCTAGTCTCGGTAAAGTTCCCTTTGAAGTTTGGGACTAATTCAGTATTTTTACAACAGCTCTGGAAATGAATGTGTTGTTGATTGGATCTGTCTTAACAGATATATCCGAATGTATGTGGGATGGTGCTACTCAAGAAGAAGATTTCTCGTACATACTTGACGACACTACTCCTATCAAGGCTTGTGGTGGCCTTCCTTACCATTACAACTCGGGTGGGTCATCCTTTTTTCTTTCTCTTTTGGGTTTTCAGATGATTGTTAGTTTGATTTGTTTATGTAATATTGGATCCTTTCATAATGTTGAAGCATTGATTTCAGGAGAGACGAGTAAGGCGTCTGATGGATGCAGATTGACTTCTTCTCAAGTGAAGAGGCGCCGAATGCTGCAGTTTACCAATGAAGACCTAGATCTCACTTTTCAAAGTGATACTTCTGCTTTCTTGAAGTCTAAGGTTGGTTAATTTACAGGTTCTTACAGAAAGTGTGGAATTTTCAATTGCTCTGAATTATGATATTATAAGCAACATAATGTTCTTAATTACAGTTTCTCAACTATGATACAACCGCATGATTGGTTTTAGAAGCTTTATAAGTATTTGTTATCAAGCAATATCTAAATGTACTCTTGGTCCTCCTTTAATAGGAAAAGATTAATGTCGTTGACGAAGCTTTGTTAGAAGCAGCAGAATGGGAAAGCTTTCAAGGTTTGTTCTGTTACTCAATCCATATAACTACAATCAAGTAACCTGAACACAAGGATTTCATATACAATGTTTGTGACATTTAACAGAAGACTCGTATTCCTCTGGTCTCGAGTGCCTTGATCAATCTGAAGACTGGCTTGCTGATTGTCTTAATGACTCTGATATGCAAGACAGCCCCACTGATATGTATGGTTTCTCTTCTTTTCTCTCCATGAAAACATCATTAAATGATAAATGCTGAAATATTTCTGTTCATGTAATGCAGGACTTCATCAGGCATGAATGATGTTCTGATAGACATCACAGGTAAACTAATAACATTCAATGTTCCTCTATCAGGATTTGAGTCGTCTTCTTGCATTTTGACTTGAGTTTATTATAATGTCATAGAATTCAGTGACCCCCCACCTACAGTGGCTGCTAATAATAACACAGTTCAACAACGAACTGTCAGAAGTTCTCGAAATATTATCTTCAAAGGTAAAATTTTCAAATTTCAATTCCTGGACGTCTTTGCTTAGGGCTAATTTGGATGAAATGTGATTTCCCATCCTCTGTATATGAAACCTAGGTAGGAAATCTTACATGAGAACACCCACAAAGCT